>CM076255.1:12870019-12890019 GCA_038380765.1 Odontothrips loti
AAATTACCGAGTCTGCCCAAAAGCGGCGGCGGTGCGAGACTCGGCCGGCCGCCGTCGTGGACTCGGGGCGGAGTCCATCCAGCGGGGTGGGGTCGTCGGGGGCGCCGGGCGCCGTGCCGCGGCCACCATTCCGCGCGAGGATTAGCCTCATAAAGTGACTGATGACCAGCGGAGGCCGCTGGGCGCCGCCGGCCCGGGCAGCTGGCCAGAGCTGGCTCCCCCCCGGCAGCTGCAATATCACGGAGCTCGGAGAAAAAAAGATTAGTGTTCGCAAGTAATGTTTCGGTTGAAATTTTGTTCGGGGAACTATTTGTTAGTTGCTCCAACAAATAGGCGCGTTGCCGGAGCAAAATTACATTTTCGTTGCAGCAACTAACAAATAGTTCCCCAACAACATATTTAGTTCTCAGAACTAAAAATGACTGCTTGTCTGGAAATCAACTGAAAAACTAGTCGCGACCACAAACCTTGTTTCTCCGTGAGCCGCCGCCGAGGCCAGAGGCTAGGCCGACGCCGATGCCAGGAGCCAGTCCCCCGCCAGCCGCCGGAAACGAAGAATTTTCTTCGAGACTGTTCATGTACTTCGGGCTCAAAATTTCACATTCCCCCCCCCCCCCCCCTCTCGAGATCCCAGACCAGCGCAGTCAGCGCCTCGCACTGTTGGCGGAAGTTCCGCGGGTATTCTCAGGGATGGCGGCAATCCCGGGCTGTCTCTATCCAGGTCAGCCGCTAGAAGCCGGTAGGGAGCCGGTAGGACGCCGGGACATCGGACCAGGCCAGGGAGGAGGGGGGAGGTCCCCTGAGAACCCCCGGGGCGGCTTCCTGCGGGTTGACCTATTAAACCCACAATAGTGATGAATGGATGTGATGCCCGGTGAAGTGTTTACCGATCAAGTCTCTCGCCGCTGCTCTGTGTTGTGTTTGTCGTAGGCGGCGGTCCACTGCATCCACGGGCTCCAAATCGTACAACTAGGCGGGTATTTACTCCTCCGGCAATTATACAAATACAGCTTTTTTTATTTCAACGTAATAGCGTTAATCAAAGTGAAATTTTCTTAATCTTAGATAGCTTTGCAGAATTGGTTGAATATATGCCATTCATTTTTCTTCAGCAGGCAGCCCCCACTCGAACTTTCTCATAAATGTCAACTGCCTCCCGCTGGGGGTGATTTAGTGGATGTTGAAGGCGACGGGGTGCGGTCCGTTGCTGCTGCCGGTGCGGGGGCCGAGCTGCCGCCATCCTGGGCCACCATCTCCCGGACAATGGACTCGGCGAGGGCGTACAGCTCCTCTACAGTCTAAAAAGTTAAAAAAAAAAAAACAATTTCAACAATTTTGTTCTCTTAACCTGCGTTTTTGTTGACAGAGCATCAATCTTATAAGGAGGAAAACTGACCTCGAGCTCCCACATCTTCTTGACGCTCTCCGCCTCGAATTTGATGCGGTCGAACTCCTCCTGGGTGTACATGTAGCCGCGCTCGATGTCGGCCTGCCGGTCGAAGTCCTCCTCGAAGTCGCATGCCGACAGCCCGGACAGTAGGTCTTCGTCGCCGTCCTCAACCTGCACCACCACACCGCCGGACTCCCCCTCCTGCGCCGGAAACCAAATCAGAAATTTCAAATAAGTTTTTCATGTTGTTTTTTTTATTGTTGTTTCTTTTGCGATAAGCTTTGCCGGTTAAACTGGTCCAATTTTAGAATAGTTCTTACCGTTGTGGGCTCGTCCTTGATGGAGACGGACTTTGTGGACTGCGTCGAAGCCGCAGGCTTCGGGGGGATGGCCTCGTCCTGGACGTCGGCGGCGCCCTCGGCCTCCGCCGGCGTGAGCTCGACGGCGTCCTCGTCGGCCTTGCTGCCGCTCGCCCCGCTAGCTTTGCTGGCTCCGGTTCGCACCGACTCCGCCGACCCCTTCGGGGAGCCCTTCGCCGACTCCGTCGGGGAGTCCCACCCGGGGAGTCCCACTTCCCTCGGGGAGGAGCCCCTGGGCGAGGCCAGCCTAGAGGAAGCGGACGTGGATGGGGGCTTGCTGGCCGCGGCTGTGGCCGCCAGGGTGGTCGGCGTCGCCAGCGTCTGCTCCCTGCCGTCCTCGGACGCGAGGCAGCTGCGCGACAGCGTCAGGATCCCGCGCGAGGACGAGCTCCTCGACATGTTGGTCGCCATCTGTGGGCGCACGACCGCCATCATCAGTACCGGCCGCTGATCAGCAAGGCCGTGAGCAAGGCCAGGTGCTAACTCCCCCAGGCAGGTGCCATTAGCGTGATTGGCCGGGGCTGCGTGAGGGTTTGCAACCGCAGAGCGAGCAGAGGAGGGGGGGGGGGGGGGATGCTGTGGCAGCAAGCGCGCACTGTCGCACTGCTGGCTACCCTGTATCCGGTGCGGTCACGGCTAATGCTGACAAGCCTGCCAAACTGCTAAACTAGACCCACGTATACAAATGTCCTGATTTTATTTTTATTTCTTAAAAACGCTGCAGAGCAGAGGCGTACCTGGCACAGGCGGGAGGGCTGGACGTGGTTCCGCGCAGCCTGCAGGTATCCGGGGATCTTTGGAGGGGCAGGCGAGGGCAGTGGGGGTTAGTGCAGTGGGTGGGGGGGGGGGGGAGCTGCGGGGCGTGTAAAACGCTAATCCCAATCCCCCGCCCACGCTCGCCACCCCGGCTGCGTGGGCGGGGCTGGCCTGTCCACCCGTGTGAGAAAAACTGCAAAGAATTTCGCTGAAACTAATAATAAACGAGTCCCTTGCTGGCGGCGGCAGCGGGGGCAGCGGGGGCAGCGGGGGCAGCGGGGGCAGCGGGGGCAGCGGCAGCGGGGACGGCGTGCCCACGGTGCGCGTCCCCACGCGAGGAAATGTGCGTGTGCGCGTGCGCGCGTGTGTGCGTGTGCGCGTGTGCGCGTGAGCATCGCTATCGTATGAAAGTCATAACTCGTCCCAGAAAGTGCAGCCCTGTCGGAGTAAAAGGCTAGTAAAACTGTCGCCACGGCCGGCTTAGGGACCGGGGATCTCAGGCTTGAGCCCGTCTCGGCCCGTCTGCTGCGGGCGCGACGCCCCCACATCCACCTATTTCGCAAATGTCTTCTATTTCTTTATTATTTTTGTTTTTCCTCGCCGCGCGCAGTTCGTTTCTGTAAAGAACGGCCCCAGTTCCTGCAATAAGCGGCGGACGCCCTGCCAGGCCTTAGTCTCTTACACGCGCGCGCTTCGCTTACAAGCGGCTGGCGGAGGCAAATTTAAACGCGCCGGTTCGCGCCAACAGGAACAGAATACAGAAACTGAGGGGGGAAAGTTAGGCGGCGCTGCCTATAGCTTTTAGATGAGCAAAGTTGTCGCGCCCCCGCGGCAGTGTCCCCCCCCCCCCCCCTCCCAACGCCCCTTCAAAGTCCCCGCCTCACCTTGCCGCCCAGCAAGACGTCCTTGATGAACTGGGAGATCTGGAAGACGGGGTGGTCCACCAGCTCCTTGGGCGCCCCGTCCAGGGACATCCTCCCGTCCAGGATCAGCTTCTTCTCGCGCTCCAGCTCGTCCACCTGGAAGCCGTAAGCACCCAGCCGGTACTTGAACACACGTCACTCCTTCGACACGCATTTTTTTTTTTTTTTTTTTTTTTTGCACGCGCCCGTTGCTGCGTACTGCTTGCATGCGGCCTTTCGTGGGATTATACGGTCGTCCATCATGCGGAGCTGAACGCCAAGTGTTCCCGGTAGTCCTATACCGCGTTTCCCACGAACAGCTCGTCTGTGTCTCCCCCCCCCCTCCCCCCTCCTCCCACGCAGCCGCAGCGCACCAAATGTCAGAGTCAACAGGCCGCGCCGGGCCGCCGCGCTGGGTGGGCGTAGGGGTGCACGTGAAGTACCAGAGGACCAGACAACAAGGACGGGGCGGCGCGGGGCGGCGCGGGGCGGCGCGGCGGGGACTGCGGTGCGAGTGAGACGGACGGAGACAGATGCGCGGGCTGCGGGCTGACGTCGTTAGCTTAGGCGTACTCGGCGCGGCCCGGACCGTGCGCGGCCGTAAGCCGGCTGGCGGCGTCAAGTGCCGGGACCCCGCCGGTGTGGCCTCGGCCTCGGCCAGTCGGCCCTGCCCCCGTTGACGGCGCACGCATGACGATGCGCGGCGGGGGCGGCTCATACGCACGGCGCGGCGGCCAGGTGACGTCACACGGACAACACGCGGGCAGCGCGGGAAGGAGCCGGGGACGACAGGGTCGGGCGCCAGCGGTGGGTCATCGATGGGGGTCATCGACGCGGGGGGTTGTTGACAGGGGTCATCGCCAAGGGCCATCAGCGAGGCTCGTCCCCGGCTGACATGGGCGGGGGTCGTGGACGGGGTCGCCGACGGCCGTCCCCTGGCTGCCCCTGGCCTCGTACCTCCCTGGCGCGGATCCGCTCCCGCACGCTACGGATGTGGTCCTCCCGGATGCGCCGCTGCAGCTCCAGCATGTAGTTGCGGTCCGTGATGCGGACCACGTTGGTGCCCATGAGCCGCTCCAGGCGCGACATGACGTGCGGGTGGCTGAAGCTGGAACACGCCAAGAAGACCAACAAGTCAGTGTTGGTGCGGGCCGGGCCGGGCCGGGGCGCCTGCGGTGGCGACGGTAGGCCAGCCCGCCGCACTCGGGGGGCACCGCCCTGCCTACCGCCCGGGCGCTCGCTCGGCACTATTACTATTAGCTGTCTCACGCACAAGAACTATTAGCTGCCACGACCATTTTTTTCGTTGATTTTGGGAGCGCTAAGATTTTTTCGGGGAACTAAAAGTCAGTCAGGTCAGCAATAGGTGAAAAGATTTTGACTTTTTGCTGACGCAACGATTTTTAGCAGATGATACCTCAAAACACTAACATTAAAGCTAAAAATCAAAACTTAATTAGTTTGAGGTGTCAGCTAGCTTTTACTCCCGAGGCGTAGCGAGTGCGGCGATTGAATAATATAAGGCGGGCCGGTACCAGGGGGGACCCGTGGGCCGCTGGCGGGCCGCGAAATCGTCGCGCACTGCTCGGGTAGCATCGTTGTCCAGAACGCCGCCGGCTCGGCTCCGCCTGCACTCGGCTGGCCTCGCCTTCGCTCGCTGGCCAAAGGGCCTCTACCGAAACCAAAAATTAACTTTCCGGTAAACAAATTTGCCTCATAGGAGATGTTCTTTCCTTGCAAATATCTTCTGCTCTCCCTCATAATACAACAAAAGATAAGTTCTGCTTTCACAGACACACACATAAAACTTTAGTTTCATCACATCCTAAACCCTTGAGAAACTGGACGACATTTAGAGTTGGTATCATCTGCTTCCTATTTACATAGGGATTTAAATTTTTTTTTCTTCTTTCTTTCTTCTTTATTTTTTCAGCTTCCCTAACGAAATCTTAGTTCTCGCAACTAAATATGTTGCTTGTCCTAAAATCAACGAAAAAAATTGTCGTGACAACTAACAGTATTTTTAGGTGCCCCGGCAGCCGACGACGACGTCCCGAGGTGACCCTGGGGAGGCCCCGGGCCCTGGCGTGGCCGCCAATGCTGCCCTAATGACACGATCCACGCGTCTCAGAGCAATCAGCGTGTTTACTATCCGGTGTATAAACCCTGATAGGGAAGGGTGAGGGGGGGAGGGGCAGGAAGGTGCGCCCGCACAGGGTCGGCATCCGGTGCCGGGCCCTGCCGTGGGCGTGATAGTGCACTCTGCCGGCACACGGCACGCACACGCACACACGCGTCCGACACCCCCCGCGCTAATGACACCGCCGCCCTGCACTGTGTTGGCATCACGTCCCGCGGTTATTCCGAGCTTGTCAGGGAGCTGCGGGGCTGTGGGCGCGGCACTGCCAGTTACCCCCACCGCCAGCAGAGGGCGCCGTGTGTCGCAGTGGTCACAGTTACCAAAGCGCCCGGACGATCTCATCCAGTGGATACCGCCAAAGGCGTTCTCAGCAGGTTCTTGTGCAGGAAGTCGCTTCATCTCCGACACGCACTCGCTGGACTCCTCCGCCGGCTCCGGGTGTCACAAGTTACACGGTGGGCTAGGCGGAGCCGCCTGGCATTCCGATAAGGCCATGCCTCGCATACCGGAGGACTCCGGAGGACAATGCTTAGAGTTGGTGCTCTTCGGAACGGGGAGCTATGCGGACGTTTGGAGACATAGCGGATCGGAGCAGCCTACAATACCAACGAACAAGGGTCGCACACGAGTAGGAGAGAGAAAGAGACTTAGAGAGAGAGAGAGAGAGAGAGAGAGAGAGAGAGAGAGAGAGAGAGAGAGAGAGAGAGAGAGAGAGAGAGAGAGAGAAAAGAGGGAGACAGGGGTGTCACCCTCTCCCTGCCCCGGTGGCCCAGTGGCGGTGTTGTGTCCCCGTGATTCATACAAAGCGACGGGGAGGGGGTGGGCGGGGGAGGGTGGGGTTGGGGGAGAGAATCGTGTTTTGATGGGTGGTTAAAAGGCCAGGGGGAGACGAAACAGAGAGGGGGGGGGGGGGGGGGGTCGGTGCACCTCCCCGGCAATATGTCACCGCTCCCCGAACGCAGCGCGGTGGGCGGCGGTGGCGACGCGAGCGTGTGGCCCCGGCGCCGCTCACTCTCTCTCTCTCTCTCCCCCAACCGTGACAGCCCATAAGTCCGTCCCTGTCTGCTTAGCATCGCATCGCATTGCGTGTCGCCGGGTGGTTTTGCGGCGGCGGGTTCGCGGGGGTCGGGTTCTGAAGAGACCGACGGGCCCAGCCGCGGGCTGCGCCACGCATTCGCGAGCGGCCGCGGCAGCTGCGGTAGCGGCGCCGCCGTGGCAGCTGCGGTAGCGGCGCCGCCGTGGCAGCTGCGGTAGCGGCGCCGCCGTGGCAGCTGCGGTAGCGGCGCCGCCGTGGCAGCTGCGGTAGCGGCGCCGCCGTGGCAGCGCGGTAGCGGCGCCGCCGTGGCAGCTGCGGTAGCGGCGCCGCCGTGGCAGCTGCGGTAGCGGCGCCGCCGTGGCAGCTGCGGTAGCGGCGCCGCCGTGGCAGCTGCGGTAGCGGCGCCGCCGTGGCAGCTGCGGTAGCGGCGCCGCCGTGGCAGCTGCGGTAGCGGCGCCGCCGTGGCAGCTGCGGTAGCGGCGCCGCCGTGGCAGCTGCGGTAGCGGCGCCGCCGTGGCAGCTGCGGTAGCGGCGCCGCCGTGGCAGCTGCGGTAGCGGCGCCGCCGTGGCAGCTGCGGTAGCGGCGCCGCCGCCGTGGCAGCTGCGGTAGCGGCGCCGCCGTGGCAGCTGCGGTAGCGGCGCCGCCGTGGCAGCTGCGGTAGCGGCGCCGCCGTGGCAGCTGCGGTAGCGGCGCCGCCGTGGCAGCTGCGGTAGCGGCGCCGCCGTGGCAGCTGCGGTAGCGGCGCCGCCGTGGCAGCTGCGGTAGCGGCGCCGCCGTGGCAGCTGCGGTAGCGGCGCCGCCGTGGCAGCTGCGGTAGCGGCGCCGCCGTGGCAGCTGCGGTAGCGGCGCCGCCGTGGCAGCTGCGGTAGCGGCGCCGCCGTGGCAGCTGCGGTAGCGGCGCCGCCGTGGCAGCTGCGGTAGCGGCGCGCCGTGGCAGCTGCGGTAGCGGCGCCGCCGTGGCAGCTGCGGTAGCGGCGCCGCCGTGGCGCTGCGGTAGCGGCGCCGCCGTGGCAGCTGCGGTAGCGGCGCCGCCGTGGCAGCTGCGGTAGCGGCGCCGCCGTGGCAGCTGCGGTAGCGGCGCCGCCGTGGCAGCTGCGGTAGCGGCGCCGCCGTGGCAGCTGCGGTAGCGGCGCCGCCGTGGCAGCTGCGGTAGCGGCGCCGCCGTGGCAGCTGCGGTAGCGGCGCCGCCGTGGCAGCTGCGGTAGCGGCGCCGCCGTGGCAGCTGCGGTAGCGGCGCCGCCGTGGCGTGCCGTGGCAGCTGCGGTAGCGGCGCCGCCGTGGCAGCTGCGGTAGCGGCGCCGCCGTGGCAGCTGCGGTAGCGGCGCCGCCGTGGCAGCTGCGGTAGCGGCGCCGCCGTGGCACCGCCGCACAAGGCCCCAGGCCTACTAGGCCCCACGCAGCGCCACTCCAGGCGGGATTCCCGGTGCGATCGTCGTGCCGTGGCCTTCGGCTGTCATACACGCATCATAAAACACCTTTTTTTCCCCTCGAAAATTACAAACAATTTTACCAACAACAGTTTACAATAGGCTATTTTTTCAGAATTTTTTTCCGCAGACAGTTTACATTGCGGTACTCATCAACGGTCAAAAATGGGAAAAAAAAGTTGCAAAATTTCATGTCCCTTCTTTTTTTTTTCTGTGGGCATGTAGTGTAGGCTCGCACAAGCCTGGGCTCACCTCGCCTCACCTCGTGCTGTTGGAGGGTAGCGTGGCGTCACGTGGCCGTGCCGACTTGCGGCCGCTCCGTACTCGACAACCTCCCGTATCCATAACCATCCATCGCCCGCTGAGGGAAATCAATGTGGGAGCGGTCGGCGGTGCGGCAGCGCCGCCCGCTGGCAGAAAACCGCCGCCGCCTTCAACAAGGGCCTTTCTTGGCTTAAATTCCCGATTCGAATCGCAGTGTTTTGTTTCTGCTTCTTTTTAGGCACGAAAGTAGCCTTAATTTTTTTAGCGTAGTCCCTTCCACGCCACGAATACACATTTACGACGAGGTCATTAACCTCACCCAAGGCCTCCGCACCGCCGTGTCGTGTCTACCTCTTCTTTCCTTCTCTTTTTTTCTTTTTTACTGTCGAACCCCTAAAAAGTCCTAGCGGGGGCGGGGGCTGGCAGCAATAAGAAGAGGGAATGTCTTCCTAGAAGCTCTGGGTCTCATAACTGGCATTAAGCGTGCCGCGCACAGCCCTGGACGGGACGGGATCAAGCCTTTGGCGCTCCTGCACTCCTGTGCACCCCCCCCCCCCCCCCCCCCCCCGATGCACCGCACCGTGTGCTGCATGCTACGTGGTTTTTATGATGGATGCGGCGCTGGCGAACCGAGCTCCCGGCCACCGCCCCCACGGAACTGGCTCCGTTCGTACGAACAAGGACGATTTTTATCAGATCTCTTCTTTTTTTATGGCGGGGAAGAAAAACGGAATAATAACGACGTGAAATTTCTCTCATTTTTTTCATGTCTTCCCCGGGCCAACTTATAAAGTCAGCCTTATTCGACCAACAGTTATAAAACGTACCCAAAGGTGAACAATAACAACCTAGTTTTTGTAGGGATATTTGTTCTTGTTTTGAATTCTAGAGGGGTGGATCCACCACTTTACGGGGCGTAATTAGGAGACAGGCTCCACCCTACGACGCAGCCGTGATCTATAGCCGTTCTAGAGCCGAGTCTAGAGCTCTAGGGCCCACCCGCAGCCCTTAATGAGGTGTAAAATAAATTATTTGAGGGCGGTGCGGCGTCCGTGGCTGGCTAGCCTGGGGCGCCGTGCCGGACTGACTCACGACTTTAACAAGACACCCGGGGTGGGGGTGCGGGCTGGGGGGGGGGGGGGGGGTGAATCAGGGTGCGTTCGGCAGAAAGTTGTTGCGGGCAAGGATTTTCTCTGTCGAACGGCGTACAAGTTTCGCTCGCGAATTTCATTCATCATTTTGAGTCCGAGTGGTTTTGGCGCCGCGCCGCTCAGTCTTAATGCGGCGTGACTCGCCGCTAGCCCTCTTCACCCCGTGCGCCCCCTTTCCCCCCCCCCCCCCTCCTGTTGCCGGTGCGTTCTCGGTATAACTGAGGCACTTGGATCACCCTCTCCAGCCCCGTGTGATGCTATCTGTGCGGTGCGGGCGGGGGGGAAGGGGGAGAGGAGATGTGGGTACCGGTAGGTGCCGTGTGCCGTCCCCCCCCCCCCTCCCCTCTCTCGCTTCTCCTCCGGGACCCTACGATGGCCGACGTGAACTAGTACAGTGGGTTTGGCGGCCAGCGGCGACGCGGCGGCGCGGAGGTTTACACTACGTCGCACACAAACCTCGCTCCAAGAGGAAAAATAAAGTGACACGCAGCTGGTAGTTGAACCCGCGTCCGAAGTGTGTGTGTGTGTGTGTGTGTGTGTGTGTGTGTGTGTGTGTGCTCTGGTGCATGTTTCTACGAGGCATGTGCGCGTGGGTGTATGACAAATCCGTGGCACGATGCGAAGCGTCCTCGCGGGGATTTATACAAAGTACCGCCAGTTTCTCATACCCGACGGGCTCGTCCCCGGGGCCCTCGCCGTCGGCCGCGATGCTGGTCGACATGAGCGACACGCCGGCGGCGTGGACGTGGTGGTCGTGGTGAAGGTGGGCGCTGGCCGCCGCCCTGGCGCACCACCGGGCGACGCGGCTCCTGCACGATAGGCAACCTCTCGACGGCCGACGGCCACGGCCGCATCCCATGACGAGGAGAACGCGGCGACTGGCGGGGGAGCTTCGCGCCGCGCCGGGGTGGGGCGGGCGGGGCGGCCGACGAGGAGGCCTGGCACCGGCACCCGTCCCAGCTCCCCGCCAGAGGCCCCCGCCAGAGGCCCCCGCCAGAGGCCGGCGCCGACAAACACTACTGCCCTTGCCCGGCCCCCTCACCCCCACCCCTCCGCGCTCGCACGGGGCCCCCTTCTTCTAGCAACCTGCTGCTCGCTCCTCACGCCCCGACCACCGCAGCCCCCCCCCCCCCCCCCCCGGGGGGCACCAACACGGTACGGTGGCGTGTACACACCTACTCATGACGATTGGTAACCCGGCCCAGGTGGAGGGTAGCGCAGGCTAGGCCCGGCGCCTCGTGCCGAACCCCCACGGGCCACTCTTTTCCTCCTCAAATCGCGTTGGAACGGAGGGGAGGAGGGGGGGTGAAGGAAACCAAAGTTTGCCGCAGGCGAGAACAGAATGGCATCGAGTGGACGACTAATCCGACGTTATCGGACAAAAGCCGCCGGTGGTCCGCAGATCTGATAATGACCTAGGCTAACGTAATGCGCTATTCTGAGTGCAGCTGCGGGCTGCGGGCTGCGGGCAGAGAGAGAGAGAGAGAGAGAGAGAGAGAGAGAGAGAGAGAGAGAGAGAGAGAGAGAGAGAGAGAGAGAGAGAGAGAGAGAGAGAGAGGGGGGGGGGAGGAGCGAGAGAAAGAAAGAGGATCGACGTGAAAATGTGTGAACTCAACTTCCAGCCGCAAAAAGCCGCGGTTGGTGAAATTAAAAAGTTTCTCAGTCGGAAGAGATGAAGCGCAGAAGCAAGCCCTGCTCTGCACCCTGCTCTCTCTCTCTCTCTCTCTCTCTCTCTCTCTCTCTCTCTCTCTCTCTCTCTCTCTCTCTCTCTCTCTCTCTCTCTCTCTCTCTCTCTCTCTCTCTCTCTCTCTCACTCACTCTGCTGCGGGGGCTGTGCGTGGCTTTGCGGCCCGCCTGCTGACCGGTTGCCGTCGATGTGGGCGTAGGCTTGCAGGCCGCCACAACGGACAAACTTACGGTGTTGAGAGCGACACACACACACACACATACACACACAAACACACACACACACACACACACACCAAAAAAAAGGTTCTGTCGGTGGTTGTACGCGGCCGTTTGGCGCGCTTCCTTCCGGGACCGGCACTCGCTCTGTCCTTGTCCTTACCCTTCACTTCCACCGGCGCGCCCGGCGCCCGGCGGGCTGAGCTGTCTCACTCACTCACTCGCACTGCTACCCTGCTGCCTGCCTGGGCCTGGGGGCGCTTGGGGCCGCCGGGGCCGGGCCGTGTGGTGTCACGCAGTCTCATCAGCTTCCGGGAAATCCCCTCGCTCTCCTTTTGCGTGTGTGTGTGTTGGTGTGTGTGTGTGTGTGTGTGTGTGTGTGTGTGTGTGTGTGTGTGTGTGTGTGTGTGTGTGTGTGTGTGTGTGTGTGTGTGTGTGTGTGGGTGGGTGGGTGGGTGTTGGTGTGGGTGTATGTGTGTGTGTGTGTGTGGGTGGGTGGGTGGGTGGGTGTGGGTGTGTGCGTGCGTGCGTGCGTGCGTGCTGTCCCTTGTCTTATATCACCCCCGCTCTCCACCTCAACGCCCCACATCTCCCCATCTTTCCTCTCTCGCCTACTTTCTCCTTCTCCCGCCCTTGCCTGTCCAAAGAACCAAGAACTTACCGTATGAGAATCGTATCTTCCATCCCCTTGCCTTCGCCTTGTCTGCCTGTCTGTCTACCTGTCTGCCTACCTGTCTACCTGTCTGTCTACCTGTCTGTCTGTCTGTCTGTGACCCTCCCGGCGTCCCTCCGCGCTGCCGCTGGCCGCCCTCTCTGGACGCTAATGTGTAAATTAATCGAGTTTCCGCGGTGCCGGTCCGGCTCCAGTCCAGCACAGAACGCGCCGACAATTTGCCCGCCCCCCCTCCTCCTCCTCCCCCGAGGCCCCACGAAAGAGCGGCTACACTCACGGAAAAAAAAAAAAAAGAAAAAAAAAAGAGGCAAGCGCCCCTGATGGGAGCAACAGGTCAGCCTACGCAGTCGCAGTTTCACCCGCCGCCGTGCATTATGGGACACAGCGGACACCAACTCGGCAAATAAAAAAAATAACAAAAAGTGTAACAGTTTATAATGAGCCTCATCATACCAGCACCGAGGCCGCTATGAGGCGTCACACTAAATCTCAGTTAACCCTTCCTAGCTTGGAATCTGAGCCGTGGTCATGTGATCGAAACTCATGGCACTGGGTTTGATGGCAAAGGGGCGTATGGGAAGCGAAACGAATGCTCACACCGTTCCCAGGACTTGTTCGGGAGAAGAAGAAAAATCTGTCTCCAAACAGGGAAGTTGTGTGGCATGGCTAATTTCAAAACAAAATACGAAAAATAAAGTCCTTATGGACCGCGATTGAAAATAAAAGCCCTCTGTGCGTGACCTCCCGGCACGACCTGGCGCGGCCGCCAGTGGAGTGGTGGCGGTCTAATAGGCCGGGGCCTTGAGGGCGGACAGGGTCATGTCATCCCTTTGGGTCGGCCTGCGCCTCTCCGAGTAGCTTCGCGGCCACCTGGAGCTCCTCTGGGGGGTCCTGGGCCTCTCAAAGAGAAGGGGGGGGGCGCTCCTTGGACGGCCGCGGCGCACGAAGGCACCAGCGCCCCCGCCGACCGCAGAACCACGTAGCTGCGAATTTCTCATCGTCACGTGATCCCCGCGAATCCTCCTCTGAGCGCGGGAAGTTTTCAAACAGCAACAATTCAAAGTGGCGGTGAGCGGGTAACGAGATACCCGGAGCTCTCCGGTGACACGACAACCCGGCAGAGCGGGTATCGTCTGTCCTCGTCGCTCCGCCAGCGGGCGCTGGCGTGGAAGAGAGACGGAGTCGGGCCGCGGCACTCGCGTCAAACCCAATCTCTGCCAGCGCCGACAGCAGAAGTTACACCGGACGAGTCGAGGAGCAGCAGCAACACCACCATCAAAAGTTTCCCCGCCATTTTCATCCTCCCTTCAGGATCATTAACTACCGCTATAGTAATTAGACAAGATGGCAGCCACCACCCGGGCATATCAGGGCATATCGGTGCTGTTCCGGTGCGTTTTGCTGTCCTTTGAGGGCACAGGCGCGCTGTTTCTCCGCATTCTATTCGGTCCCGTACGGTCCCTCACACACTGGCACAACACTGTCCTTGCTCTTTTGTTACCCGCCCGAGCGGATAAATAAAACAGTGCGAGTGCGAACTAGTGACATGCCTTTTCCGCCGCGCCCCCCTTGCCCTGTGTCCGCTCTCTCACTCTACAACCCCCCCCCCCCCCCCCCTCTCGCTCCCTCTCTCTCACTCGCACAAGACCACTGATTCCACATGCGTCCGTTGTTGGCTACATTGGTAGGACAAAATTGGCAGTCCGCTTTTTATCGTGTTCCATTCAAACTGTCGCCCAGCCCAAGCCACCCCGGCGGCAGCGGCAGCGGACCCAATTAATTCAATCTGGGAGGAGTTACTGCAGATTACTGTTCCAACGCATGTCCTGCGGCCAGTACAGAAAATAATTAAATAACTCTATTCGCAATAAAAAAAAAAAGAGTCGTGGGAATTATGGCGGACGAGAAAGCCTCTGGAATGAAACAAAAACAAGGTAATCGTGGGGCGACATGGTGAGTTCAGGATCGGATCATGAAACATGCCTGAAAGATTGGGGTCATGGTGAAGGGGTGGGGGCGGTGGGGGTGTTCCCAGCTGATCCCCCCCCCTCCCCCTCCGTTCGGAGCAATGGCAGGTGCATGACAGGTTGACGTAACGGGCTGCCTTCAAAAGCTCCCTATCGCTGTCTCTGTCAGTGACACAGCGATTGCGGGGGGGAGAAAGTGAGCGAGAGAGATGACACAAGCGTACTATTGCTGTTATTAGTTTTCACGCGTCGATGGCCCCCAGGAAGAGCAATGGCCGCCGGAAGTGAGGCCGGAGGGCTCGGAAGGGGGCCGTGAGTGTCTACCGGTAGTTCGCAAAACCATAAGGCCACCTAGTCAGTCAAGCGGAAATATATAAGTTGTTTTGTCTCAGCTTTTTTTCTTCTTTCCAATCCTAATAATACCAGTTTTTTTTTGTTTTGTTTTTTTTTTGGGGGGGGGGGGCTACGGGCTCCGCTCCGAAGGGAACGGTTAATCTTTATAAAAAATAGCCGGTTATTTTTTCAATAACCGGTTATTTTTTCAATAACCGTTATTTATCAATAACCGGTTATTCATTATAAAACGGTTATTTTTCAATAACCGTTTTTTTCTGAGTAACCGGTTAACCGCGAACTTTCGGTTATTCCTGTAACCGTAGGTCCGGTTACTTTTACAATAACCGCACAGCCCTAGCGTGAGTGTCTACCGGTAGCACCTTTCGTACGCGGAAAAGAGCCTTCCGTCTGGACTCGAACCCGCGGTGCTTCGCGGTGGAGTTTAGATTGCTCTGCTTTTGCAAGTGCAGCACACGTGCTGCACGAGCAGAAGTGCATCAGCCACAAGCTGTCGGGGAGTTTGAGTCTGACCGCAGGCCGGGCCTATTCTGAGCCTTATTCACGGCATGACTCTTCGCGGGCATCCGGCTAATCGACCACACCTTAATGCGAAAGCAGCCCGCGGCGGCCGTACCGCGGCCGGAGGCCAAAGTCCTGGCCGGTGGTCATGGCCGCGGCCCGCCTAGCGCCTGCGAGAGCTTGGATAGGCCAGCCCGCAGCGCTGCGCCGTCCGCCGGGTGGCCTACGTCCAAGTTCGCAGGCGCTCCGGCGGGTGTCCTGCCTAAGTGTGCGGGTGACCCAGGGTTACCTTGCCAGCGTGAACCAGTCCTCCCACCGGGTCAGGGTGGCGGCCGGGTCACCGTCGGCATCGGAGCTGCCGCTGCCCGCCTCGGTGGAGGCGGTGGCCGAAGAGTCGCCGTCGTCGTCCTGGGAGCCCTGCGGCCGGAGCGCGAGGCCGGCGATGACGTCCTGGGAGCTGTTCCGGGACAGTCGGTCCTCGCTGCGCTGGCTGTCCTCCAGGCCACGGGACAGCAGGGCGGCCGCCTCCGAGATGGTGGCGCTGTCCGGCACCACGATCATGTCTCCGGCCCCCATGGTCAGGCTGCAGGCCGCAGCGCCTCAGCGACGGCTGTGCTTCAAGGCTCCGCCGTCGGCGTCCCCTGTCCTGCCGGGCGGCTGTATCTGCCGTGCTGCGCCGCTCTCCTCCAAGTTGTCCGCCATCAGCAGCATCGTCCCTCTTCCGAGCTGCGCCCTCGTATCTCCAGATCAAATCCTTTCCGTCGAGTCCTGATTACGGCGATTCCTCGACGACCTCGGCCTGCAGCGCACTCCGGCGACGGATCAAGGCCGACGCCGACCAATTTTTCCTATTTTTTTTTTTTTTAAAACGTCCAAAAACAAAAGGGGTGCCACTTCGCCATTAACCTGTTATCCGCTAAGTATCCGCGTGTCCGAGTCACCAGCGGCACGGTGGCACGGCGCCTCGCCACGCGCACGAAAAAAAAAAAAGAAAAAAGGCCAAGCGCTCTCCGTTTCAATTAGCGACGGACGTAAAAAATGCAAATTAGCGAAGACCGCGCGCTCAGCTCGGCGCTTGGCCCGGCCAGCGCTATGACGGTGACGACACCGCCCCCGTCCCTAACGCGGTTACGAAAAAAAACACACAAACTCGGCGCGCGGCGGTTTTTAAAAAATAATGTCGTTCTTATTAAAACGGCGCAGCGCGCGAACGTGTGGCCTCCTTTCGCCGAGTAATTAGCTGCGGTGGTGGTCGTGGTGGTGGTCGTGGTGGTGGTGCTGACGCTGGTGGTGACCGCCAGGTGCGGGTAACGGAGCACTACTAAGAGGCGCAGCACGGCGGCCGGGAGACGGGCCGGGGGGGCCGACGGGGGCCTCGACCACGCCGCCGAGCTCACCGACCCCGCCAACCCCGACCCGCCACAAGCGGTGAGGCGGATGAGGGGGGGGGGGGGGAGAAGGGAAGGAAGAAAGCCCGCCGACGAAGGAAGGTTCCCCGCCGCCGGAAGGGCCGGGGGCCCGCCAAGGGGCCGGGGCCGGAGCCGGTGGCAACCCTGGCCTGCTGGTGGCCAGGACGGCGGTTGTGTCGCGGTGGTTGTCGTGGCCGCAGTCGCCGTCGTAGAGAGGGGCCTCATGAGGGGTCGGGGCCAGGCGGCGCGCTATCGGCGTGCACATGCCGCTGCCGAAGCGACAGATCGGCAGCCCCCCCCCCCCCCCCCCCGCTCCACCCCCTCCCTCGCTGCTCTGGAAACACCCACAGCGCGGCGTGGCTCGGCAGGGCCCGCGGCGTTCCTTGACCCGACGGATGGCAGGTAACCCCCCCCCCCCCCCTCCACCCCCTCCACATTTTCACAATGACAGCCCCCCTTCCCCTTCCACTACGGCGCAATAGCTTGCCGTTACGGCCGCTGCATCGTCGTGTGGCGGAGGGGGTGGGGGCACGATACGACGCCAGACGAACGGGGACGATTTCATCAACTCTACTCCGTGCTTGTCGTTTTTATTTATTGTAAAATCATAATTTAGCGAAAACCGGGCCCGAACTGACCGCGAACAAGGTTGGGCTATGCATGTAACGGCGTGTACAAAATCGGGGAACACAACAAGATAAATAAATTTAATTAAAAAAATAAAAGGAAGACATTACCAGCCAAGCCTACTGCTTTTCTAAATTTTGACATCGTTATTTAAGAGATGTCGCAGTAAAGAAGATAAAATTTTGCGGCAACTTTCCGACCAGCGAGTAGTTCGCATGCCCCGTCCCGATAAAGCCGGTCGGTACCGGGCCGGGCCGGGCCGGGCCGATATGTGATGGGTACGAGTACGGATACGGGGGTAGACGGCGACGGGGGTCTGGCGAGGTCGCCGTCGGCGGGACCGAACTAAAGAAACTAAAAAGTTGATCGGCATGGAGAACGCGGGCGTACGGCGCGGAGCGGGGCGGGGGCGGAGCGCGCCCAAAAGTTTCCCCCATCAATCGTAATTCGTCGGTTTGTCCGAAGACGTCGTCGTCTCGTTTGGAAGTCAGATGCGGCGACGGCGCGGTGGAGGCGGAGGCAGCCGTCGTGGGAAGCCGTGGTCGTGGGGGGTCGGCGGCGCGGCGACGCCATTCGGCCCGGACCGGAGGCCCCGGAGGCCCTGGAAGCCCCGGAGGCCCTGGAGGCCCCGGAGGCCCCGGAGGCCCTGGAGGCCCCGGAGGCCCCGGAGGCCCCGGAGGCCCCGGAGGCCCCGGAGGCCCCGGAGGCACCGGAGGCCCCGGAGGCCCCGGAGGCCCCGGAGGCCCTGGAGGCCCCGGAGGCCCCGGAGGCCCCGGAGGCCCCGGAGGCCCCGGAGGCCCCGGAGGCCCCGGAGGCCCCGGAGGCCCCGCGGTGGCGTGGTGGTGCCGTGCTGGTGCTGGTGCCGGAGCAGGGCAGGGCAGGGCAGGGCAGGGGGACAGCCAGTCGTTAGGGACGGGGCCTGTGTTCTGCTCAGACATCGCAGCACTTGTCTACGTTCCGCCGCAACCTAACCCAACCCCCTCCGCACCCCCACGGGGTAGCGATGACACGCGGGCTGCCCCCGCCCCCGCGCGGCCCCCGCGCCGCTCCCGGTCCGCCCCCGACGGCGAGCGACACGCTTCCCCTCTCAATTTACGACGCGGGGGTTTGGTGGTGGGGGTAGGGGGGGGGGGGGGGCGTCGACATGCGAGGCAGGGCACTACACCGCGGCACCCACACCACCCGCATACTCACACACGCACGCACACCTGTCCTCATGTGGGCAACTCTTGCCTATCCGCCCTCGAAATTTTTCCCGGTGCTCTGCGCTGGGACAGCGGCTGCCGCGACCACGAGACGACATGCCGGAAGGGGTAGCTCATCGCAATACGACGGGGGAGGGAAGAAAAAAACACGGGATTTATGTGGTGGTGGTTGGGGGGTAGGAATGATAGGTCGTTGTACTGCCATCAGGACGGCCCGCAGTCGTAATCCATCAGAGCGGATCACAAGATGTGCACTGCAGAGGTACCCTTCCCTCCCCCGCCCACCTCCTCCTCGCTCGAACAGAGCCCTTGCCGCCGTCTTACATGCTCCGCGGGAAAGGACCCAATTACAATATGTAGCGCCGCGAGGACTCCTGCCACATTAGTTTGCGAGTGGTCTGGCACCGAGTGCCAGCTCCGCGGGCGCCATGCTCCGGGCGCCATGGGCGCCATGCTCCGGGCGCCATGCTCCGGGCTCCGGGCGCCATGCTCCGGGCGCCATGCTCCGGGCTCCGGGATCCATACTCCGGGCGCCATGCTCCGGGCTCCGGGATCCATGCTCCGGGTGCCTCGACGAGAGCATAATTATCTCGACTGGTCTCGTTCCTGGTCCCCGGCGGTCCCTATGGGAGCCCCGTCGGACGGGTCACCTTTCAACAACCGCTCCACCAAGTAAACCCGAGCTAAATAGGTCCGAACGAAGCTGTGAAGTATCGTGCCCTATTAAAAAAAAACACCCTATGGTACTGGGGAGGAATCTGACGCAGCTAGGGGACGTAAAGGTGTCTGGCACCTGAGGCGGGAGGGGAGGGGGAGGGGGTGTCAATGGGGCGGAGTGGCAAGGGGTTGAAAGTAACCGGTGCAGCTATGCGACACCACGGCAGCCGAGGAGGGAGAGGGGGAGGGAGGGGGGAAACAACGATGTGCGTGCAGGCGCCTCCTTACTGGTAATTGCAGACGTTGCTTCAGAGGGGAGGAGCAAGAGGGGGGGAGGGGGGCATTACCCTGTACATTAAAACGTGCGAAATAAGTCACATAGAAATGAGACGTTCTGGGGAAACGACACGCACGCAGACGCACGGCATGGGACGGATTAGCTCTGACGTCTTACGGTGGAGTGAGGCCGAAGGGGTAAATGACAACTCCGTTTTTGAGTACACACGATTCAAAGAAAATGTCAAGTAACTTATTCAAACATAATATTCACTCACAAACTCACCCAAAATACACTCACAAATTTGTTCAAAATAAAATCAAAAATAAAATCAAAACAAAAATTGAAAAAAAAAGTCAAGAAACAATAAATCACAAAAAATTCAACATGAATTGAATTCAAACTCAGGGGTTGCACACCAAGAATTCAAAAGACATTTCCCTGTCGAGTGAGGGTGTATCTAACCGGGGAGTTAGGTGCGGGGGCGGGGGCGGGGGCGGGGGTGACCGTGCGTGCCGTGCGAGGCGTCCGCCGCCGGTGGCCGCGTTGCGCCTCCACCCGCCCCGCACCACCCTCGCCGTTGTGGTGGTGGGTGTGCAGCGGCGCGGCGCCACGGGAGCATCGGCTAAAATAATTGGGAAAAGCCCCCCCTCGCACAAAGAAAACAAAAATCTCCGCACGACACCATGTGCCGTTTCCTTGTTCCCAGCGGGGCGTGCGCTGCGCATAGCCTGGCCGTAATATAGAGGCGCCCTGCCGCGCGGGGCCCACCGGGGCCCACAGCACAGAGGCGTCGCCTCGCCTCGCCGCGATAGCTGCTGCCCTGCCGGCCGGAACTGGGTCAAAGCGTTATGCCCACACGAGAAGCTCAGCTCGCGGGCCGTGGCGTGGCGTGGCGTGGCGTGGCGTGGCGTGGCGTGGCGTGCCGTGCCGTGCCGTGCCGTGGCGTGGCGTGGCGTGGCGTGGCGTGGCGTGGCGTGCCGTGGCGTGGCGTGCCGT
>CM076255.1:12895019-12925019 GCA_038380765.1 Odontothrips loti
CGGGAGGACGACGATTTCCACGAGACGTACGACGGGGTGCCTGGGTGCCGATGGTGCCCATAAACTGTCACATCGAGTGGGGGCGTCGAGAGCGACTGGAGCTCCCGGCACCCTGCATATGCACCCCTGGCAGGCAGGCAGCCAGGCCGGCAGCCAGACAGCCAGCCAGGCATACGTGGCCAGGCCTGGCCTGTCCTCACAGCCCTGCCCTCTGCCCTGCCTCCGCCCGATCATAGCGCTGTCGATACCCACTTGAGCGCCGTGAGCCTGTCGGCCACTGTCGGCGCGGCGCTGTCGGATGTGTACGGTACAGAGCGCGCGATGGCTGGGCCCGGGATCGATTCCCAGCTACCCTCTTCGACATTTTTTTTTATTTTGCCGCTCGGCTAGAGACGATGCGAAAGGCGTCGTCCATTAATTCCGTTCCATTTTCCGTCGTGCCTTCATCCGAGGATATGGCGGCCCCAGCCGCCTGCGAATGCTGAGGTAGACCAGCCCGCACGACACGCGTGTGTGCAGAAGTCGTTGTTGCCTACCCAGTTGGAAATTGTGTAGGTTTTGGTCGCGTACTGGGCGGAACTTTGCTTGAATTTCGCAATTTTGGTGTCCGCGTCGCATCGTGACTCTGACTTACGAGTAGACGATGGGCGGCTTCTCGAACCACTCGCACCGCCACGGCCGCTGGGTCATCGACCGCGCGCTCCGCCTCATCTTGTCCAGTTCCAGCTCGTGCATGAAGTTGGCGATCGAGTCGAAGGAGTGGAGGTGCGACATCTTGCCGACTACAGCTCCTGAGGCTGAGGTTTTCGCAAGACATTTTGATAATTCTCATGTGGATTTCGTATGTTTCTCTTTCTCGACAGGCATAACGCAAGGACTGAGGCCAAGTTACCTGGTTTTCAGAAAATGTGAAATCTGTGGCAGGTGTTTTTCTTTCGGGAATTTATGATGTAAGGTTGGATTTCATCCTTGTGTAAAGTGTTTTTTCATCATTCTTTTAGCTGAGGTCGCAGAGAGATAGCTGAGCCACCTTGCGTCCATGTCGTCTGCTGCTGACAGCCCCACGGATGTTGTCAATGGGGACAATGACACTTGTTGCCCGAAAAGCGCCCCCTCTGAAACGACGCATAGCGTTCTCAAAAAATGGTGCCTATGAAAGATTTTATTTTTTTTGTCGAATCTAGCATGCGGAAGGCAGTACTTTGGCCACCTCCTCCCTTTCTTTGCTCTCATTCGGCGGTTACAAAACGCCATGAAATACACTAGACTTTTCTTGCACTTGGATTACATTTTGAGCCATGCTGTGCTAGCTGATTTGTCAGCTACAAGGATTCTTACATTTACCGCCCTCTTTCTTTAGGGTCATGTATGTCATTGAAGGATTCATAAAAACAAAGTTTTTGTTGTTGTTTTTTGTTTGTTTTATCATTATTTCATTTTATCGAACAGCAACATGGACTGAAGATGTAAAATTTTTATGATGCCATTAATCTTAAGGGAATCCTGTACAATAAATACTCCATTCAATGACAATCATTCAACAAATTTCACTAATTCTGTTCCTTATACAGAAGCATATGTACAAAGTTTCAGGTGCAGCACTGCAAATAATTTTCACAAGTGCAACATCAATAATTAATCTATAGAGGATTTCTAAAATATCATCATCTAATTGCGGGCTGCAGCAGCCTCCTTCTCTTGATATTGCTTCATTCTGTCTTCAATCACGGGCCTAAAGTGGCGAATGAGTCCCTGAAACAAAAGAATTTTTTTTTCAGTACAGTTCCTTTTTGGAAATCAATTAAATTCGGTACTTAATGGAACTATACACACCTGAACAGGCCAGGCTGCACCATCTCCCAAAGCACAAATTGTATGGCCTTCAATTTGTTTGCTTAGCTCCCACAGCATGTCAATTTCGGCAGGCTGAGCATTGCCAACAACAAACCGATGAATGATTTTATTCATCCAGTTAATGCCCTCCCTGCATGGAGTGCACTGCCCACATGATTCGTGCTTGTAAAATTCAATTAGCCGAGCAATTGCTTTGATGACATCAGTTTGTTTGTTCATGACAATGATAGCTGCAGTGCCCAGTGATGTCTGAGCAGCAACCAGTCCATCAAAGTCCATGAGAACATCCTCACACACACTGAAAATATACAAAGACAGTTAGAATGAGAATGAAGAAGGAAGAAAAATCATTTGTTTATATTGAAACAAGAACTGAACCCACTTAATAGGAATAATGGGAGTTGAAGAACCTCCAGGGATGATGCCAAGCAAATTGTCCCATCCTCCAATGACATCTCCAGCATGTAGCTGAATCAATTCCTTTAAGGGAATGGACATTTCTTCCTCAACTGTGCATGGCCTGTTCACGTGGCCTGAGATGTTGAAAAGCTTGGTGCCGGAATTACGTGATCGACCAAAGCTAGCAAACCAAGTTCCACCACGCCTGCAAATGGTCTGCAAAACATATTTTGTTGAAATGTTAGAATTTCTTTTCTTGTATCAAGACATCTTCAGGTTTTTAATTCACACCACAAAAAGCTTTGACCACTTACAGGAGCAACAGCAACAGTTTCCACATTGGAGACGGTTGTTGGGCATCCAAACACTCCAACATCAGCGGGGAATGGAGGCTTCAGACGGGGCTTTCCTTGCTTTCCTTCAAGTGACTCAATGAGAGCAGTTTCTTCACCACAAATGTAGGCACCGGCACCACGGTGCATGAAAACATCAAAATCATACCCAGAGCCACATGCATTTTTACCAAGGAGACCTGCTTGATATGCCTAGAACAAAGACAATTCATTAGAAATTATGTGGGAGGGATAGGATAAAAATAAAAAGACTATTGAGCACAAACTTACCTCACTGATTGCAACCTGCATGTTGGATGCTTCATTATAGAACTCTCCTCTGATGTAAATATAGGCGGCCTTTGCCCCCATAGCTCTGCCAGCAACCAAACAACCCTCCACCAACTTGTGAGGGTCGTGCCTCATGATCTCACGATCCTTGCATGTTCCAGGTTCACCTTCATCAGCATTTACAACAAGGTATTTGGGTCTGTGAAAAATGCAACAAAATTAGCTTACAAAGTAAATAAAGCTACCTCAGAAATTTCTCATTGTATGACTCTCTTGAAAGAATTTGTTTTCATATAAAACTGCTTGAATCACTACCTGCCATCAGAAGGCTTGTTCATAAAACCCCATTTCATTCCAGTGGGGAAACCGGCTCCTCCTCTTCCACGAAGACCAGATGTTTTAATTTCATCTGAGATACAAGGACGAAACGGTCAGCACTTTTGTCTTAATAAATACAAATACATAACAATATTTTTGAACATAAACGAAGCCTTACTTAAAATCCAATCTGTTCCCTTCAACAGAATTTCCTTTGTCTTGTACCAGTCACCACGTTTCATAGCTCCTTTGAGGCGCCAATCATGGCGACCATACAAGTTCGTGAAAATACGATCTTCATCACTCAAGGGACCAAACTTAGTCTGTAAAAGATGGTAAGTAAAAGAATTATGATTATAAAATAAAAACTACAAAATGCTGAGACAGTGAAAATATTACAATAACATAGACTTGCTGTCAGTAAACAACTCTAATTACCTTTGTTTGTGCTGGGGGCTGGCCAGTGGTATTGTGGCGAACAACTGCAAACTGGCAAAGTGGACCTGTAATCACAAAGAAAATATTACATCAAATGTGGTGTACTAAAAAGTTACACAACACAAGTAGTACTCCATACAAAATCTCAGCTCAACTAACAGGATTGCACGATCAGGTATTATAACCACAAGTAAAACAGATACATGTACGGAAATGCATAGTATTAATGTTGACCAAATACAATAATAAACTAAAAAACGGTAGTAAGACAAATTAAATTACGATTGAGTGAAACTCAAAAACTGAGGTACTGCAAACAGTAACCTCTAAAGTTCAAGTATACACTACACTTCAGAATCAGCAAAGACATTCGTTAAAAAGCACACACAAGGCACAAGTTGGGCCTGTATATGACTCTCATGATGTATAAATACCAAAACTATAAGATACGAACAGTTTTTGAAACTAAAACGCAATCGACAAATTACGTAATTAGGGTTAGAATTCAGCACTCTCAAAACAAAAGCACTGACAGGAAGAGACATAACAAATACTGGACCGAGAACAAATTCGATACGTTGACACAACTTTTCACTTATGTAAAATTACCATAATTGCTCTTCGGAAGGCAATTCAAACGGCTTAGAGGACCAGCCATTTTCGCAGAAGTGTACAGCTGATGGTTCCTCTGCTCTGACTACGTCGTCCCTACCCTCACCGCACCCCCCTTCCCCTTCTCTTTGACCAACTGTCGTGATCTCACAAATTGCAAGAGTTGTGAGACACGCTCAAGGAAACGTAATTTAAATTGCCATAGTTTTACCGCTGTACTTATTTTGGTTTAAATTTCCTTCCCTATGATGACCTTGATCAATCGTCGCTTCGAACCTTAGTAATAGTACCGTGGGAAAATGAGTAAAAGGAGGAAACTTAGGTTGCCCTTCACGTTTCTGTCGGCTGCTCTGCTTTTGCTGTTGACCAATTGCATTGCGACGTAGCTAGAGAGGCCATTCTGCACAGTGTATTTCAAAAATCTTGCAGTCGAAAACCCCCAAAGAACCTTTGCTGCATCCGCATATGCACTGTGGCGAGCTCTGAAATTCATCGCTGTTTGAATGATTTGCCGGGGGAGGCTGGGCGGAAGTTCACATGTCATTTTTTGGTTCCTTTCATCTACCAACCCTCCTCTCTTCCGGACACTTTCCCTGAATATATAAACAACGGTAACTTCATTTTTGTGTGGTTTTGATGTATACTTATTACCTTATGGTAGTTTTTTGTACTATTCATTTCAAAGTCCTTCAAACTAGATGCCAATTCAAACCAATCATGGCAATCATCGTGGTTGGCAACAGATTGCCTTGTTGTTCTTGCCCTAAAGTGATTTTTCCACAAATCAGAAGACGTTGGTGTCGTTGTGTGATGAAAGAATATCTCCATCTTCCAAAAATGCAATTTAAATGAAAAGTTCTTCCTTTATTTTTTGACAGGCCCTTAGAGTCTGGAAAAGCGTGGCAGACCTCCAGGACTTCAGACCCAGCCCAGACCATCTGATTCGGAACCTGGTCGACACACGAAGAGACCCAAGGCCACAACAAACGAAGAAGAAAAAAGAAAACCTTGAGCGGGAATAGTTGTTTGTTGTTACTGTTGTCCAAAGCGATTAAAGATGGGCATGCAGTCTTAAATTCTCTTTCATCAAGTATACCAGGTGGTGTCAGTGCGTGTTTTGGATTCTCAACCCATATACCACCATCTTAGCTTGGCACAGACAGCTGTTTTTTGGTTTCTTTTGTGGCAGACTTCAAAACTTCAAAAATGAGCAAAGGTTAGGTTTGTCTTGTCATGCTGTTTGATTTTATTCTAGTGTAATTTGTCACTTTCAGATGTCATTAAAAAAAAAAAAAAAACTTTCATTGCAGACGACCCAACATTTAGTATCAGTCATGAGCTCAGATCTCAAAATGATTCGCAGAGGAACTCTAAGATTGTATGTATTTTCCCCTGAACTTTCATAGAAGATAAAAACTCATTAATGTTGACACGACATTTCTTTTCGGATTTGATTGTTTAGGAGATGTCTGAAGAGGAGTACCGCGAAAGCATCATTCAGCGAACAATGCATGCTTTGGCCATCAGTGAGAAATTTACTGAACTCCTAATTCGAAGGATGCAGCAGAATGAAAAACTCCAGTTACAGTTTGGGGCCAGGTATTGTTGCTTTTGTAATATGTGACTGCTCGATCCTGCCGTATTAATTATGGTAATTGTATCCAAATAATTGTTTCCTTGTGTATGCTTTTCATCAGTGGTCTGGATTCTGTTACCAATTCCCAGGGAAGCAGGAAAAGGAAGGCAGGAAACTCTCCTGCAGAGAGAAAGGTACCACTCTACTGATTCCTTATTGTATTTCATTATGATAAAATATTTTTGATAGGGATCTTAAAATCTTTTTGTACAATCATAATTTATGTGCAAATAATTTATTACCAGGGTGGAAAGAAGAGGAAAGGCAATGATGGCTCAAGTGAAGTTGTAGCAGGTCCGACTTATGTCAATGCTCAGGAACTTGTTGTATCTACCAGGCAACCCAAACTTCTGGAGGGTGCTGTGATGCGTGACTACCAGCTTGATGGTCTTGAATGGCTAGTGGTGAGCTCTCCCTATTATGTTGGACTTCTACTCACTCTAATGATAATTCTATTCTCCCAATAATTTGAATAATTTTCAGGCATTGGACTTGAATGGAGCTAATGGTATTCTTGCAGATGAAATGGGTCTTGGTAAAACTCTGCAAGTCATCTCTCTAATTTGCTTTCTGGTAGAGATGGGAGTTGGCGCACAAGCTCCATTTATAGTTATTGGACCTTTGTCAACATTACATAATTGGGTAGCAGAGTTTCAGAAATTTGCCCCAAAGGTGAGTTGCTTGATGGATCCAGCTTGAAACTTGATTTTTGTGGTTAGTATGCATCCAAGAACTGTTTGTTCCAGATTCCAGCTATTCTGTATCATGGATCTAAAGATGAAAGAAATGCAATGAGGAGAAAAATTTTGCAGAAAGTGACTGTGGGCAATACTGAAACATATCCAGTTGTTGTCACATCTTTTGAAGTACCTCTAAGAGATGCCAATTTACGTCACATAAATTGGCGCTATCTCATAATTGATGAAGGCCATCGTTTGAAAAATCACAAATGTCTTCTGATCAAGTATGCAGAGTTTTTTCTAGATTATATCTCTTGTTTCAAATTGGCATTTAATTGATTGCCACCCTTTTTTTGGTGTGTTTGTACTTAGAGAGCTAAGAAGATACAAGTCTACCAATCGTTTACTTTTAACTGGAACACCATTGCAAAATAACATGACTGAGCTGTGGTCTCTGCTAAATTTTATTCTGCCTAGTATTGTGAATGACATGGATGTATTTGAATGCTGGTTTGATGCTTCTTTTCTGCAAGCATCTGATGCAAATGAAAAAATTGTCCAGGCTGAAGAAAAAGATAAGGTTTTGACTACACTTCATAAGGTCTGCAAAGTCATCTATGAGAATTAGTGAACATCCTTTGTGAAAACATTATATAAAGCTTATGTGCTTGAAACTCTGTTTTCAGATTTTGAAGCCATTTCTGCTTCGGAGAGTAAAAGCTGATGTTGGCCTTAACATACCTCCCAAAAAAGAGATTGTTGTCTATGCTCAAATGACCCCATGGCAAAACCGACTATATTCAGCTGTAGTAGACAAAACTCTTTACTCTTTGCAGGTTTGTATTATTGTTTTATGTACTGTAGTTTTATCTTCTTCCTCAGTTTTTATGTGTGTTTGATGTGTTATTTACTGCTATTGCATCTTACTTGCTCAATTTTAGGGTAGACAACCAGATTTGGATGATCCAGTTGCTATTGTTAAAAACATTCGCCGCCACAAGAAAGCTCTCCTTGAAGTTGCTTCTATTGAAGATGATGTTGACACTAATGAAATCTCAGAAAGTTCTGTACTCAGACCTAGAAATTCCCTGAAATCTTCAGTGAGGTCTTCACCCCGTTTGTCAAAAACCCCTGTTAAAACTCCACCCACTGCAACTTGGTCTAGTCAGAAAGCTTCAGTTGGTACACCCACTGATGAGACTACTTCTCAGCAGGGGTCACCTGGCACACCAAGATTGAGAGGAAGGAGAAGGAATGCTGTGAAAGCAGGAGACTACAAGCTCTTAGCTAATGGTGTACCACTGAACGCCATTCGTGAAGAGCCAATATTTCTTGATGATGACTGGTATAGTTGTGAACATTTCTATATTTTTAAATTATTCACCTCATATTTATTTTTATTAAAATTGGAAACTGCTGTGATACAGTTCTAGCATGGATATCAATGATGACAAGCTGTTAGAGGGTCTAGCTGAACCAGATGAGGAATTTGTTACTGAAATGAAAGTGGGCAATCCTGTTTCTGTGCTGAGACAGATTTGTAATCATCCCTATCTAGCGAGCTACCCTGTCATTCCTGGAACTCATGTCTTGAAAACTGATGAGAATCTGGTGCAACGTTCTGGCAAGATGCAGATTTTGGATGCTTTACTTACGCGCCTCAAAAAGAATGGCCACAAGGTAATTTTAGAAATTATAATCTTAATCTGAACATGTAAATTATGTGCCTTGTCATATCTGAAAATATTTGTTTATTTTTACTATAGGTTTTGATATTTTCGAACTTTACAAAGATGTTAGATGTAATTGAAGATTACTTGTACCTGAGGAATTACAATTATACTAGACTAGATGGAACCCATAGCCTTACTGATCGTCAGATGAACATCAAGAAATTCAATACAGAGGATGATGTCTTTGTCTTCCTCATTTCTACCCGAGCTGGTGGCCTAGGAATAAACTTAGTGGCTGCTGATACGGTGATCATTTATGACAGTGACTGGGTAAGTAGACATAAGTGTTATTTGTATTTTTGTAAGTTAAAACACATGGCACAGGCTTTCATCCCCCTTTTTTTCTTTTTTTCTCGACAGAATCCTCAGGCTGATTTACAAGCTCAAGATCGCTGTCATCGAATTGGACAGACCAGACCAGTTGTTGTTTATCGTTTTGTTGTGAGGGGCACCATTGATCAACACATTCTTAATCGTGCAGAGACAAAGAAGCAGCTGGATAAACTTGTTATTCAACATGGTAATATTAACTTCCTTAATATTTCTTTCTTAATCTCGCTCGCCATTTTTGCTGCTGTCGTAATGAAGTATTTCTACCCTACAGGCAAATTTAAAAATGTTAAAAAAAATGAGCAGGTCAGCTTGCAGGAGCTCAAGGAGCTGTTGGTATCTAAAGAGAGGAATGAGGCTGACATGGGCAATGGTTTAGGTGAGTTAAGCTTCTCAAGCATCATTTAAAAAAAAAAATTAAGTTATGAAAATGGATTTTGACCTCAGGAGTGATGTTTTAATGTAATGTTGTTTGTTTTCAGCTTACTCTGACAGTGAACTTGATGTATTATGTGATAGAACAGCTGTATTTGCATCTATGAACAAAGAGGAACCCTCTGACCCTGAGGATTCTGCACCATCAATTGATTTGTCTGATATTGATACTCTTAGTGAATGCTCAGACACTCAAGATGCCCTTAGTATCAGTTCTCATGCCAGCAGTGAACTTTCTAAGACTAGCAAATCCAGTTCCCTTAGCTGTGATTCAGGATATAGTGGAGGCAGTGATTGATCTTGTAGTAGGGGTAGAGTTCGAGAGCTGTAGTTGATATGGTTAGTTTCTATGCACCACATTTGTATTACCTTTTGGGAATTTTGTTCCACACTATCAACTGTATCCATTAATTTATGATTTGATGTATTGTTGTTTATTACCTTTGTATCAATTTTTTAAATGATTGAGAATTCTCTTCTTACACCTGCAGCAGGAATTTTTGCTTTCATACTTTTGTACCTGTAACTTATTTATTTACACTTTGTACTGAATAAATGTTTTGTAATTTGGTTAAAATCCGTGTTTTTTATTTTTTTACTCACCATTCCGGCTGCGAACATCATATTTGACACAGACAGATAGGGGAGGGGATCATCATCTGATGGATTAAAAAAATAAAAAATAAGGGGGGGGGGGGTGGATTGGACTTTCTGGAAGAGCTTGACGGGAAAGGGAAGTGCGTGAGAGATGGGGGTGGCAGGGGATGCTGGCCAGGCTGTCCCGGACCGGACTCGGAATTCCCTACGGGGAGGCGTGGCGCCAGCGGCGCGTAGACCACGTGACCCAGGTCAGAAACTGAACAGGGGCTGACAGGGCAGGACAGGCCGGGGCCCAACTATCACAGACAATGACGGATACAACCTGGATCGGCTCGGTCGGTCCCTCACTATCCTGCCCTTGAAAAATGACTGCTGGGCATAAGAGGACCGAAAAAGTTGTCCGGATCATCAGCTGGCAGGAAAAGTCCCGTCTGATTTTATTTTTTTCTGAAGACGTTGACGTTGTAAGACCGCCCCCTCTCTGTCACGCGCGCGCACACACACACACATACGCTCGGCATCCGTGTCGGCGCCGGCGCTGCCCAGCCAGGCAAGCAAGCCCAGTCACAGCACACAGAGTCATCCAATTATATGGTTCGCTGCAAATCCGCTGGCAGGGCAGTACAGGGGCAGGGCAGGACTAGAGGACGGGGGCACAGGCGGAGCCAGGCCAGGACGCTGGGCTCGGGGCGAGGCGAGAAAGAGCGAACCAGACGGACACGCAGGGAGGGGGGTAGACGAGTGAGGATCCGAGAGTAGTAGGGCTGATGCAGTGCTTGGGAAAATTAGAAAGCCGCACCACCCCCTTTCTCCTCGCCATGCTACCGGTACAAAACACCAATACTTGCCAGCGCGTTGTCTCAAAGAACACACACACACACACACACACACCAATGTTCCCCAAATCTTCGCTGGGGTGGACCCGCGCACCCCCATGATTAATGGGGTCAGCCCAAACCAGACTGGGGTTGAAGGGTACTACAGTAGTATGGAGTCCCGGAAGGCCGTGGTTAAGCGGAGGGGGCCTCGCGCTGTGGCGCGGGCTAGGGGTTGTCGGGAGATCCGCCCGGCTCTGTGCCGGGTATAGCGGGTTCTGGTTTTAGAGCTGTGTCCCGGGGCCAACTAGCAGCCGTAAAGCGCCGGGTCCCGTAAGATCATCGAAGTTGAAGGCAGGGGTCCTGGCGGAAGCCGGGACGACATAGGTTTTGTCCTCAACGGCCAACAGCCCACTGACAGAACCCCGTTGTGAAAAATACCGCCCGACCCGTCGATACCCCGCGCCTGACTGCGGGGCGCTCGAGCAGCGTGGGGTATCGCTCGGACACTGTGTGTATGATTCATTCAAATCCTCGTTTCAGTCCGGGCGCCAGGTAGCCAGACACATACACATGCCATGCCGCGGAAGCTTCTGCTTCTGCTCCTGCTCGCCCTAATAGACGCTGATTTATCGTTCCACACACTCGTCGAGACGTGGCGCCCTGCCGCCTTCGCACCACCTCTCCCCTCCCCTGACTCTCCCGCCCCGCCAGCCACCCTGTCTGTCTGTCTGTCTAGCTGTCTGTCTATCTTCGAAATTCGAAAGCCTTGAGATGTGAACGCAAAATGTGATTGCGTGACGGAAAGTAAATACAAAATGAATGAAATGAAAGACCAGATACCAGATGTGACTGGAGGAAGAATGGCGAAAGATTGGAGCAAATTACTGAAAGAGACTGGGTTCTCCGGTTCTCCTCTGCGGGACGAGACGGGGGACGACGGCGAAGTTCAGAGGGACCTCGCTCTGTGACGTACCCCTCGGCTCACACCACACAACGCAGGAACACGCATGCGGAGAGGACTGGCCACCTTGGGACTGGCGAATAGCGGCTAACCCCGCTTTTCTTCCCGTTCTGTTCCCATATTCCCGGTCGTTCGTAGGGAGTCGGCTGTTCGGCTCAGCTCGGGCTCGGGCTCGGCTCCCACGATCATCAGTTTCCTCCCCCGACATTTTCCGCGGAATGAGAATGGAAGGAAGCCAACTGCCGCGGAGCTGAGCGGGTCCGGGGAAAATAGAAATGCTATTGCCGTATTGCTGTAAGTGTGATGGCTCGCTGGGGCTGGGATGAGGCGCGGGGCGCGGGGCGCGGGGCGCAGCCCCGGGGGAATGCGGACCTCCCTCCGAGCGTGGGGTAGCGCCGGCGACTCTTAACCCTACTCACCCCGTAGCGACATATGTAGCCATCTTTCGCACGCGCAATACATGCTCTCTCTCTCTCTCTCTCTCTCTCTCTCTCTCTCTCTCTCTCTCTCTCTCTCTCTCTCTCTCTCTCTCTCTCTCTCTCTCTCTCTCTCTCTCTCTCTCTCTCTCTCTCTCTCTCTCTCTCTCTCTCTCTCTCTCTCTACCCCTCTCCCCCCATCCCTTGGGTATGAGTGAGTGACTGTTGTCCTTGGGGGTCCTGACATGATCGTCAACAATGCGGTAAATGTTTCCGTGCTGGGATGGTGCCGCCCCCGCCGCCCCTGACAGGACGTGTTGTCACGTGACCTACGGTGATTACGCTTTAGTGCACTTCCCCATCAGACAGCGACAATAATTATCTGTCGCACTTCTCATCGGCATTGTAGTGGCCCTAGTGGACATGATCGGACGTCCTGAAGAAAGAGAATGGGCGGCAACCTCGAGGGGTTTCTCGTCGTGTCCTTAGCTTCCTCCTCTCGGAAAAAGGTCTCCATCTGAGTTTTCTTTCCTCCTTCCTTGTCCTCCGTTCGTCGTGGCCCTGATTGTGGAACAATGGCACCCCTCTCCACAACAACTACTAAACAGGGAGGCCATCAGATTGTTTCACCCGCAAATTTATCACTTCCCCTTCTCGGTGCCACCCCGTGCCTCCCCTCCTCTGGGCCCGCCAACCCCGCCGTCACCCTCCCCCGTCAAGACCATGATTGTTATGTGATCATGTGGGGGGTGGCTGTGTTTGTGTCTGTCTGTGTGTGTGTGTGCGTGCGTGTGTGCGTGTGGTGGGGCGAGAGCCGAGGCGTTGTATGCGGAAGGCGAGGCTGGCATTTGAGATTTTACCGCCAAGACGGAGTTTGAATACGGGTTCGGGCTGTGAAACATTTGTGGGTGTTTGGCAAACGCCCGAGAAACCATGGGCTTCGTCAAAAAGGAAAAAGAAAAGGGAGGGGAAAAAATGTTGCTTTAATCCGAAGGATAATGATTGCGAGGGAGGAGACAGTCGGGGGAGACAGTGCGGTGGCCAGATCTGGTCCACTCACATCGCCAATCCTTCTGATCCGGCCAATATCAGAGCCCCTGCCCGCCCCACCAGCAGATTGGGCTCCCGGGACTGTAATGGCGTTATTCGCTTTGGCGACCCGGCTTTGACCTGGCGGAATCTGGGGTCCAGACCAACCCCGGTCCGCCCTGGACTTGCCGCGCAGGTTTGCCAACCACGTCCCGCGCCGCTTTTCTCTCCGAGTGGCGGATTCCCCTGGCTGCAGAGCGCAGCGCTTTCTTCCAATTTCTCGGGCGGGGGCCAAGGCGGGGGAGGTAAGGAGTAGGGGTGGAGCGGTGGAGAGAAAAGAAAATATGACGATATACTGGGGCTGAGGAGACACAGTTCAATAAATGAATACCCTTTCAGAAGATATGGCAAGTTCGAAAACAGTTTGTAATTTGAATGGCTTTCAAAATACTAGTGTGGGAATTTGAGGATAATATGGAAAACACCACCTTTGCGCGCAAAGAAATGGGATTTGATGACGCCGCGCCCGGCCCGAGTCAGTGGCCCGGGGGACAGGGAACTTACTACCCTGTGGAGTGGAACTCCCTCTCCCCTGCCCCGCCGCGCGCATGAGAGAATGGCAGGGACGCGGGAGGCGCCGCCTGGCTGTGTGCCGCTCCCACAATTCCACACGGGAGAGAACTGCTTTAAATATTGGACGAGACGGGCCATGGATAGCCGCTGCCGTGCCGTTGTCCGTGCGGGACTTGCCCCGCCATGTTGGCTGTATAAAGGGGTTGGTTTCGGCTCCAGGCATGCAGGGGTACCGGGGTACCTCGAGGGGTACCCGAAACGCCGCAACACACGTGTGCTCGGGTATTCGAACCCGCGCCCCGCACACGGTCCGCGGCGAGCGACACGCTTTTATCTCTCCCCCCCCCCCCCCGCCGTCCGCCGTCGACCGCACCCACCACCCGAATCGAACACATTATTAACGCGCCGGCCCCTTCAGGTCCAGCGGGCTGGCCTCCCTCCCTGACGGCCGGGCCGGGCCGGGCCGGTACACTTGTCGCTTAGACACCCCCGACATGGCCAGCGGCGGCGGCAGCGGCTGACAGTACGCTCACAGTGCTGCGGCGGCTGCAGCGGCAGTGCCCGCAGTGGCGGAGTGGAGCGGAGCGGAGCGAGTGGAGCGCTCTGCTGAAAGTTATGCTCCCTCAGGGGCTCGCAAAATTTTCTGTCTGAGCGCGCGCTCTGCCGCTTCGCGCGACTAGCGAGGCGCGTCGCGATGCCAACGCCAACGGCAGCACCAACGTCTGCTCTCTCTCTCTCTTTCTCTCTCTCTCTCTCTCTCTCTTTCTCTCTCTCTCTCTCTCTCTCTCTCTCTCTCTCTCTCTCTCTCTCTCTCTCTCTCTCTCTCTTTCTCTCTCTTACTGTCTCTCTCTTTCTCTCTCTGGCAGGGGATGAGGCCAGGCCGAGCAGGGAGAGGAGAGGAGAGGGTAAGCAAGTCAATTTGTTGTAAGTGGCCGCACATGCACGCGGGGGAGGGAGGGCTGCGTTTACGACGCTGGCAGCACTGGGTAAGAGCTTGTGAGAGAGCGTCGCTGAGTGCGAGAGAGAGTGTGCGTGGGTGGCAGGAGAGAGAGAGAGAGAGAGAGAGAGAGAGAGAGAGAGAGAGAGAGAGAGAGAGAGGCAGGCGTGGAAGGCAATGGGCGTAGAAGGGGTGAAGGCTGCTGTGAGCGTAGCGGAGGGTTGCTGGAGGTGCGGTGGTGGTGGTGGTGGCGCCACGGGGAGCTGGGGGAGGTCCATGAAAGAATAAAGAGAGACGGAGAGCGGAGAGTGTCTGTCGCGGGGCAGGCTGAGAGAGAGAGAGAGAGAGAGAGAGAGAGAGAGAGAGAGAGAGAGAGAGAGAGAGAGAGAGAGAGAGAGAGAGAGAGAGAGAGAGAGAGAGAGAGAGAGAGAGAGAGAGAGAGATAGAGAGAGAGAGAGAGAGAGGGGGGGGGAGGGATATAGAGTGAGAGGATCGGAGCCGAGTCGAGAAACCGGGATGTTGTCGGAGAGAAGGCAGATAAAGTTGTGTATCGAATCGTTTTGTATCAGTCCTGCAAAGATTCGGCCCTCTCTGCCGCAGCAGTGCCGCCATCCCGCCCCCTCCATTCTTCCTCTGCCTCTCCCCGTTTTCTCCCAAGGAGAGAATTTCCGTGAGAATGTGCGCCGAGCTGATAGGGGTGTCAGGTACCTGCAGAGGGGTTGGCACGCCTGTCCTGCGGGGGCTGCGGGGGCTGCGGGGGCTGCGGGGGCCACGGGGGCTGCGGGGGCTGCGGGGCCCCTGGCGGGGCACGTTCTAGTGATAAGGGTCGGACGGATGGGGGCGTTTGCCACGCGTTTGCGTATTGCCGTGCCACACGTATGTTGGTGAGGTGGCCATCCGGCTTAATTTGTGTCGTCCGGGGGGCAAGTTATGTGCGCCACGCCAAGGCGTAGCCAAGGCGGATCCTGGAAGGGATCTGCGGCTGGTAAGTAGGATACGGCCGAGGGGAAATAAACTTGTGCAAAAATCAAAGATGCAGTACCTTCACGAAAAGCTTCATTCACGCACTTCTGCAGCTCTCTCTTGCCGTCCATAATTGGTAAAAGTAGTAAAACGGAAGCGACATGTTGTGACTGTTGTGACGCTGCCGCTGGAGGTGTCGCGGGTCCCTATCTTAACTACTCTCTGCTCTGTGCGCGAGTCGAGTACGTTTCACACACGGTGCCCTCCAGCCATTGCCGCAACGCGTCACAACACCCACACACACACACACACGCGCACAGCATAGGGTGTAGTACACCGTGCTCGCGCGCCCAGGACGACGGCGCGCGGCGTTTTGCATGGACGTGACGCTCTGTCTCCCCCCCCCCCCTAACACCCTCCTCCTGCCTCCTCCACTCTCCAGCCCCGGCTCCCCCCAACCCCACCAGAGTAGGACGCTCCTTCCCACGTCGCCGCTGCCGTTTGCGCCCCCTCATCGAGTTGGCGCGGCGCGCGTAGCCCCGGCGTAGCCTCGCAGCGGCCTCTCTCTCCGCCCCTCTCACTCTCTGTCTCTCTCTCTATCTCGCTCGCTCGCTCCACCCCATCGTAGCCCCGCAGCGGCGCCCACCCCCGTGACCCCTCCCACCCCGTCCAGGCCCAGCCTCGCGCTCCGCCGCTCCGCCTCGCCAACCACCGCATGCCGCCTCCGCCACCGCCTCCGCCGCCCCCACAGCCGCCGCCGCCGCCGTCAACGTTTACAATATCCTCGCCCTTTTCGCTCCCTCGCTCCTACCGTCTCTCTCGTTCTCGCTGTAAGTCCGCGCGCCTCCTCTCTCTTTCACCCTCTCTCTCTCTCCTACACACTGGGAGGGGGCGCCGCCGTATTCCACGGCTCTGCGCTGCTCCGGTGGTCGTGCCATTTCTGGCAAAGCCTCTCTGGGCCGGGGGAGGGGAGGGGGGGGGGTCGAACAACGGCAAATAACTCTTCTCTGTCAGGAGGCTCCGTGGGCCTGGGCCGGGCCGAGCAGCACACTGGCAAATAGCGAGCCCGCTCGGACGAGTTTTCTCAGGGACAAACCGCCCCTCCTTCCCTATCCACCCCGCCGTGGCCCGTGTGCAGTGCACCCTGGGAGGCGGCCGGATAGCTGCTAGGGGTTATGGAGCGTTCACAAACCACGTGACCTTCCTTCGGACCCTTGCAGCAGCGTGAGGAGCATATGGTGATGGAGACGGAGCAAAACTGTCGTTGGCGCGGGTCGGAGTCATAAGGCTTGGTCGCAGAAGGGTTCGAATCCTGCACTTGTTCCACACGCTGATGTTTTCGTGTACCTTTGATTACGTGTCACGTTGGTTCCTGAACGGCCCTTCATTCCCAAGCTTTATACCTGATCAACGTTAGGTTTTCCGGGGTCAACGTGTTCGTGACAAGACAGTGTTTAGAGGTTGGTCCAAACATACTGCCACCGAAAAGAACTCCCCCTTTTCCCCATTTAGAATATGGAAAATTTGTGAGGCGACTGTATAGCCTTAATTGTTTCTTGTCGAAAAAAATATTGTTCCAAATTTTGCCTAAATCGATGCAGACACCGATGGGATAGGTCTAAAAATGTACGTACAGGAGCAGCCTTCGCTGCTCGGTAGCGGGACTCAGGTGCTGCCTGATGTCACCTCTGTGTCCCCGCGCGGTATGTAATACTTCTGCGGATTCCACGGGTTCGGATACTTCCGTGGTCTCGAAAACTTTCCTCGGGTTCGAACACTTCCTCGGATTCGAACACTTCTGGAGGTTCGGACACTTCCGTGGGTTCGAACACTTCCGCAGGTTTCGGGTGTGAGATTCCGCCGCCGCGCACGCCGGGTATATTTGTACTGACCCGGGCCGGGTCGGGTCGGGCGGATCTCCCTCCGAGCCCATCAACTCCTTCAGGCGACGCGGCGTCACCGGCAGGGCCAGGGCAGCAAATCATGCCCCGTCAACCCCTCGCCACCCGCACGGGCGGACCCCACCCGGGGCCACCCGGGGGCGCAAGGCGGCGGCCGTATCGCCTCTGGGGCGTGAAGGTGGTGTGGCTCCGGGAGAGGGGGGAGGGGGGAAAGGGGAGAAGGGGGAGGGGAGCAGCGCTTTATCAGCTGTCTCTGGTAGGAGTCCGACCCCACCCCGACCATCACAGTAATAGGGCGCGCATTACCTCTCTCTCTCTCTCTCTCTCTCTCTCTCTCTCTCTCTCTCTCTCTCTCGGCGCTATCTCGATACCCCTCCATCTTAGCCTGGCCAAGCCCACCCCGTATACACCCCGCCCAGCAGCCCCCCGGCCCGGCCCTCGGGTGGTGTCTGTTGAAATGAGTCCACATAAAACGCGGTGTCTTCGGCCCTCGCGCGCCGCTGCCGCCGCTGCCGCTGCTGCCGCTGCCGCCGCTGCCGCTGCTGCTGCCCCGCTGCCGCTGCTGCCGCTGCTGCCGCCGCTGCCCACCGCCCCGTGCCTCGTCTCTGAGCGTCCAGAAGGGATTATGGCTGAAATCGATGTCTCGAAACACGCTCGCTTGTGTTTCTTTTTCTTTTCGACTTGCCAGGGAGGGGGGGGGGGGGGGGGGCTCGACCTCAGGACCTCCGGATCTTCGGACTCGGCCCAGTAACACATCATTCAAAACGAAGCAGCAACGAACTTGGAAGGCCGCGGCCGTCAAACTCACATACGAGCGCAGGCGGGAGCCAGGCGGGCCGGCGGGGAAGTCCGGGGCGCCATGGGCCACGGCCGCCTCCGCCGCCTCGAAAACTTCCCCGCAGCCCGCAGCTCGGCGAGAAATAAAAGGCGTTCGCTCGGGCAGAGGGTGCGAGAAAGTCGAATAAGGATAGAGATCTCTCGGGAGAGATGGAGAAAGGGATGAGGAGGGGGAGGAAGGTGGAGAGGGGGAGAGCCAGTGAGTGAGAGTGGATTGGTGCGGTGGGCGGCGTGATAGTGGGGCCCAGGAGAATTCTCTCGGCCGAGAATTTCGCGGGGCGGGAAAAAAGAGAGAGAGAGAGAGAGAGAGAGAGAGAGAGAGAGAGAGAGAGAGAGAGAGAGAGAGAGAGAGAGAGAGAGAGAGAGAGAGAGAGAGAGAGAGAGAGAGAGAGAGGGGGGGGGAGGGAAAGGGAGTGTTTCGGTTGGAGAGACAGGAGGACGATACACGGAGAATAGGAGAGTGGTCACCTAGTTTTTCAAGCATTTTATGTGCAACTCCGGTTGGATTTGTCAAAGAATAGGCGTAGTCGGGGATTATGTTCCAATTTTTATCAGAATACTCCGAATGATAGAATTTCCAAACGAGAGACCAGAACTTTCAATCTATATGGGCTTTGAATCTTTGGTTGGGATTCCGGAGAACAGCCCCGCGACCTTCGTCCGCTCAGGCAGTCCGTTCCAGGCACCGCGCCCCAGCGGCTCCAGGACCTCTCCAGCTCCAGCCCGATGCCGCATCCGATTCCAAGCCGATGTCGGAATGGTGGAATGGCGATAGAGTGCAAAGTTGAAAGCATTAGCGTCTTATCGGGGTCTGGAATTGCCCCCATATTTCTCACTCTATCTTAATAATGCATCGAACCCGCACCTTCTCTCTCTCTCTCTTACTCTTTCCTTCTCTCGTGTGCGACCACGATCTGGTATGAATCTCCCCCACCACTCTCTCTCTCTCTCTCTCTCTCTCTCTCTCTGCTCTATCCGCATCCGGCCGTAGGAGACGGCATGCCTCCGGATGACTTTCTTCCTCTCACTTTTTCCTCCCTCCCTCGTTCTCTCCCTCCCTCTCCCTCCCTCCCTCCCTCTCTCTCTCTCTCTCTCTCTCTCTCTCTCTCTCTCTCTCTCTCTCTCTCTCTCTCTCTCTCTCTCTCTCTCTCTCTCTCTCTGATCGCCAGTTACTGCCAGCACTTTATCTTTTTGTGGGGCTGAAGTCGGCACGGTTCCACTGAGTTCCAGGAGCCCGCAGGACCCCGCAGGACCCCGGACGCTCGCGGCATCCATTTGGTTACCACGCGGCTGACCGCGGCTGACCGCTCGGAATGGTATCGGACCTGGATATATTAATGAGCTGCTCAGGCCGCGAGGGCAGATAAAATATACACATGCACCCGCTCGGCGGGGTTATTTTTGGATGAGCTTCGCGAGAGTGAGAGAAAGAGAATGAGATAGAGATACAGTCTGTGATAAGCTGGGATCCGCAATGGACTGTATGCTCAGCCCCGTCCGACAGAATGAGCCTCACTCACCCAACCACCACCACCACTACAGCAGCAGCAGCAGCAGCAGCAGCAGCAGCAGCAAGGACCTATGCCCCGAGGAGAACCTCACCGGGCGGACGTGGTGGACTTCCCTCCCTCGCTGAAGACATAATTGGCATTCCCCTCCCCGGCTGCAGAGAGAGACAGCCAGAGAGAGAGAGAGAGAGAGAGAGAGAGAGAGAGAGAGAGAGAGAGAGAGAGAGAGAGAGAGAGAGAGAGAGAGAGACAGAGAGACAGACAGAGAGAGAGAGAGAGAGAGAGAGAGAGAGAGAGAGAGAGACAGAGAGACAGACAGACAGACAGACAGACAGACACTACAGCTGTTTTCTCCGACTAATGATTGCGAATCGGAGTAGTTGAGACATACAGACAGAGCAAAACTTTGTTGGCCTGCTGTTGATGGGGCGGGGCGGGTCTAGTCCACAGCAGGGGTAGTTGGTGAAAGTGCGTGCAGCAGCAGCAGTGAACAGCGAGCATCCGATGATTGACTTACACTCTTCGAATGCCCGGAAAAAAAAAGGTTCGGTTTTTTTTTCTGAGTAAGCGAATTACATACTGGATCAGCGAAGAAATCCGGACACGCATATTTAGCGCGAACAATTTTTTTCCGTCCGTTTTTTTAAACAATCGAAGGTGCAGAATGCATCACTCCGCACCATGATTCTCTCATGATTCCCACGCGGCTCCGGGGCAACAGTGAAGAAGAAGAACAAGAAGAAGAGGACGGCATCGCGTCCCGCTCTCGTCGCGGCCGAGCTGAGCGGAAACTCGGCAGAACGGCGGCGGCGCGGGGCGGCAAAGCGACGACGGAGAGAGAAAATTGGCGAGGCTCTCCCGGCCCCGGCCTCGGCCTCGGCGGTGCGGCAAACGGGCTGAATGAAGATGAGAAGGTTTCGGAGGGGGCCGGGGAGGGGAAGGAAGCAGGAAAGCTGCGGCTGATTTGGGCCGCTCCCGACCGCTCAATCTGAAAAAAAAAAAAACTGAATAAAAATTCCTGAGATTGTCTCCGTATATACATATATATTTTTCTGTGTTTGTGCTTCTGTGGATCTGAGCAGAGGCTTCGTACTTGCTCCCCCTTACTGTCTCTCTCCTCACGTCTCATTCCGTCGCTGAGAAAGAAAGTGAGAAAGAGAGAGAGAGAGAGAGAGAGAGAGAGAGAGAGAGAGAGAGAGAGAGAGAGAGAGAGAGAGAGAGAGAGAGAGAGAGAGAGAGAGAGAGAGAGAGAGAGAGAGAGAGAGAGAGAGAGAGAGAGGGGGGGGGAGGGAGTGTCATGGCGTCCCGTCGCCACGCCCGTCGGGGCGAAACATCTTCTCGACAGCAGCGCCCTGCCTATACCCTACCGCCTCTCCTGTCCTCCCCTTTCTCATACTTGGTGAGCCTCAGTGTGCCTGCCGCTGCCGCTGCCTCCCTCCCCCCCCCCCCCCCCCCAGTAGCGCCAAGAAGGGGTCGACGGTGGTGCACGCGCATCACCGTCTAGCGAAAAAGGGAGGGAGGTAAGAGGGCGAAAGGGAGGGAGGAGAGGAGAGGGAAATAGAGAAAAAGGAAAGAAAAGATAGAAAAGAAGGGGAAGGAAGGAGAGAGAAGAGAAGGAAAGGGAAAGAAAGGCAACAATTCCGAAATGGTAGCGGTAGGGGTGGGTAGATTAGATAGAGGGAGGAAGATGTTTGGGGGAGAAAGGAAAAGGGAGGTAGAGAAGAAAGAAAGCGAAAAGGGGAGGACGGAAAGAAGATAAGAAGGAAAGGGAAGGGAGACATCTTTTCTTTTATAAAATTTATAATAAGTTTACTGTTGTGATGTATGCCTAGTGGAAAAAAACATACAAAGTGCGTCAATAAATAAACAGACGTTGAAGGTAAAACATACCCTAATTCTCACTTTTTCAACTCGTTTTTACTCGTTCTTTGCTTACTACTACTACTGCTACGACGTAAAAGCAACTCTATTAATTGGTGGAAAGCGTTTTATTTCAATAATTTTTTTAAATTCAAAAGTATATTGAATCCTCAAGATTCAGACCCTGCAAATAATAAGTACAACAACAACAAAAAACGGCAAAAATGGGTGGGTCCTACCTCGTCCCAGACTTCCGTCCGGAACCGTTCCTGCTTAACTTCGGTGTTCGGATGGGAACCGGTGTACCAGGAGTTGACCGCCGCTAAGACACAGGCACGACGCAGCCACCTTGGTAGGCAGGCTTCCGCAACGGCCAACATCGCCCCTTCCGCTGACTAGATTTCAGGAGTCAGCCCCCTTCGACCAGCCAGTTGGTCTGTGGCCCTAAAGCCACTCCCTCGCGAATTGAGAGGGAGGTAGGATGCCCAGATCGTACACGGCCGAAGCCGATTGTACTCTACTCTTCTACGCCATGTATCCAAGTAGGTGTTGCCCGAATACTCCAGATTCCGAGGCCTTACGCTTGAAAAATGTAGAAGGCCGAACCCTAGGCCACTACATTTAACTTCTGCCGAGTCTTGGCAAGCACCATTCCCCTGCTCGGGCGTCGAACCACTGAGTTAACGAGTGTATTCAACCTCCGGGGAATGTCCGCGGCCCAACGTCCGCGGTCACTCAGACAACACACTTTGAACACGTTCTTTTGGTATATTTTACCCACCATCCTCGGTCGGCAGACTTCAGAAAAATTTTTACTCCGGCAAAGAGTTGAACCCCGGACCTTGCGGTCGTCGACCGGTCCGCTAACCCACTACGCTACGGAGTTATGGTGGAGGGGAGCAGCGCGCTATTGATACTTTAGCCACCACTGTTGTCCCGCAGAGAGCAGCAGCACCGTTGGCTCCGAGAGATGGCGCTAGTGGTCAACGGCATTTTCTGGCTCGCGCTGCTGCTATACATACAGCAAGTTACTTTAGTCTCCGGGCGAATCCGCTCCGCACGCGCCCAGTGATTTTAATCTGAGGGAATTGGTTGGGCGTATATGACACGTCCGACACAGATGTTTCATACTGAGTGGTTAGGAAGCAAAGTATCAGGAGAGTGATGAATTATCGAGTTATAAAGACACAGCAGGGCGAGGACGCCTTGTGTAACTGTACTGCTGTATGTACTGCTGCGGCAACCGCAAAAGAGGAGCCGCTTCTTGTTTTACTGCGCGAATTCCTCTGCGCGTCCCGGGCGCCGATGGGAAGAGTAGTGTGGTGGTGCTGTGCGCGCCGGCCTCCCCGCCGGCCTCCCCGCCGGCCTCCCCGCCGGCCTCCCCGCCGGCCTCCCCGCCGGCCTCCCCGCCGGCCTCCCCGCCGGCCTCCCCGCCGGCCTCCCCGCCGGCCTCCCCGCCGGCCTCCCCGCCGGCCTCCCCGCCGGCCTCCCCGCCGGCCTCCCCGCCGGCCTCCCCGCCGGCCTCCCCGCCGGCCTCCCCCCGGCCGGCCTCCCCGCCGGCCTCCCCGCCGGCCTCCCCGGCCTCCCCGCCGGCCTCCCCCCGCCGGCCTCCCCGCCGGCCTCCCCCCGGCCTCCCCGCCGGCCTCCCCCCCCCGGCCTCCCCGCCGGCCTCCCCGCCGGCCCCCCCGGCCTCCCCCCGCCGGCCTCCCCCCCCGCCGGCCTCCCCGCCCCCGGCCTCCCCGCCGGCCTCCCCGCCGGGCCGGCCTCCCCGCCGGCCCCCCGCCGGCCTCCCCCCGCCGGCCTCCCCGCCCTCCCCGCCGGCCTCCCCCCCCGGCCTCCCCGCCGGCCTCCCCCCGCCGGCCTCCCCCCGGCCTCCCCCCCCGGCCTCCCCGCCGGCCTCCCCGCCGGCCTCCCCGCCGGCCTCCCCGCCGGCCTCCCCGCCGGCCTCCCCGCCGGCCTCCCCCCCGCCTCCCCGGGCGCCATCCCTCCCCCATCCTCGCCGCGGCGCGTCCGCCCCCCGGCGTCGCCATTGGCTACGCTGGGCCGGGCTGGGCCCCGGAGGGAAAAATGGGTTTCTCGCTCAAAGTGTGAAGGATTTGGCGGTCGGAGCGCCCCCGGCCCCGTGCCCTCGGGCGTGGAGTGGAGGCGGCCGGGGGCCGCGGGGGCGGCGGGGGCCGCGGGGGCAGCCGAGAGCACGGGGAGCTGTGAAAAGGAGGAGAGAGCGCGAGGCAGCGCGGGCACGGGGAAAAGAACGAGAAAGGAATAGCAGCCGCCCCCTCCCCGGCCGGAGAAGGGTGGCGCCAGCGCGTGGGGGCTTAGCGCCGGGGAGGGGAGGGGAGGAGGGGGAGGCTGGAATCTTGGCGTCGCCATGGTTACCATCGCGCCGCAAGAGGTGAGGGGCGCGCGGGCGGCCGCTGGGGTGCTGCCGCTGATACCACCGCCGCTGCTACCGCCGCTGCTACCGCCGCTGTCTTTTTCACCCCCCGTTGGGGACAGACGGTAGCAATGGGCCACTGGCAGGGCGGGAGCCATGGCGGGGGCGGCGGGGGCTGTGCGCCGCCGCGCGCCGCTGTGCGCCCAGCAGGGCCGAGCCGACGGTGTGGCGTTGCTTGTGGTTTTGCAGCCGGAGGCGGGTCCGGCCGGCGCTGAGGTCGGGGGAAGAGGAAGAGGGAGAGGAAGAGGGAGAGGAAGAGGGAGAGGAAGAGGGAGAGGAAGAGGGAGAGGAAGAGGGAGAGGATAGTCCGGACCCGGCGGCCCGCGGGCACAGCCCTGCCCTGCCAGTGTAGGTATTCGAACCCGTGTGTGGAAGATATCACGGTAATGCTGTGATTTTGTCTTCGGTATTCGAACCCGCGCGTAGTTTCGTCTGCGGTGCTCGAGCCCGGCGCGCCCTGTACCGGCGGAAGTGCTCTCCCCTACTGTAGTCTCGGTCTCGTCTCCCGCGAAATCGACGTTGGTGGCTTTTGGGAGTGGCGGTCGGGTCCCGCCCAGACGTTTAGCGGTGACACTTTTAACACATTCTCACCCACACCCACGCAGGCGACAGAGAGATAGAGAGAGAGAGAGAGAGAGAGAGAGAGAGAGAGAGAGAGAGAGAGAGAGAGAGAGAGAGAGAGAGAGAGAGAGAGAGGGGGGGGGGGGAGAGGGGGTGACACTCGTGTGTCCTGCCGCTGCGCTTCAGACGCCCGCTAATTTATTGACTCCAACCCCGCTCGAGTCGTGAGCGGGGCGGGCGCCCCACATGATGAAATGCCTTGGCGGCGCGGCGTGGCGGGTGCGAGCTGCCCCCCCCCCCCTTTCTCCCTCCCGCCCCCTTTCCCGCCCCGCCCCAGCCCAGCCAATCATTACACGCCTCTTCCTTCGTCTGAAAAATATGCACTAAACATTAAAAAAGTACCACGCCAATTTTTAATTTTTATTTACGTACATTTTTTTTTGTTGAGTAAAAGCGGAATCTGTACGTGTAATTTGCCTGTCACTTTCAGAATAACAAAACTGAATCGCCTAAGAATTGTCGCCTTGATCAACATTCTGTGTCGATTGAACGTAAAATTAGTTGAATCGAACGCAGCATCTTGATCAAGGCGACATTACTTAGTCGATTCAATTTATTTTTTCTGAGAGCGGTATATTAAAATATCCAACCGGCTGAGATGACTGCAAAATACAAAGTCAAGCAGAGCGCTCTGCTTTCCCCGTTAGTTTTCACGGGCAGGCGCCCGCAGTGAGGATGTCTCCCCTCGGTGGTCCCGGCCGCAGCCGCAGCCGCAGCAGCCCGTCACCCTCTTGGCGCTTGTTTAATTGTCCGTTTCGAGCTTGTTTAACATCTGCCCCCTACTCGACGCCGACCCCCGGTGCCGGTCGCGGCTCCGTGGTGACGAAATGAGGCGCTCGAATGTAGCCATCATGATGTAGCACACGGCGGCCGAAGGGGCCGAAACACAGAATGCACTGCGAGAGAAGCACTTTCAATCTTGTTGTTTGCAATTAAATAAAATGGAAATGAAATTATGTCGACTATTTCTTCCAACATTTTTCAAACGAAATCGAAAAAAAAAAAAAAAAATGCTCCCCGTCTCCATTTTGTTTCGCGTTGAGTTCTGCGCGAGACTCCATACTCCATGTCATACATATCACAAGTCCTATTTACGTTTAGAAAACACAGAAAGGCTCAACTGGCGGAAGTCGCGGAGTTTCCCTCCCTGGGGGAGCCGGGGCCGTCACAGTGACAACACCACACCGCTGACCCTCCTGACCCTCTACTTCTACCTTCACTCCGCTGACGAGGGAAAGGATTCGGCCCGCTTGTCTGCGGACTACAAAGCGGTGGCGACGGCAGCGCGACAGCTCCGCCACTGCCGCCGCCACCGCAGGTTCGCAAACGCGTCTCCTTTGACGTTTAGTGTGAGAAAATAAGAAGAACTCGATTTTTTTGAAGGGGCCCCCCCTTGCCCGCCTGGTTTGTCTCTGGGCCCCTTTCCCCTTCCCTTCCCGTTGGAAGAGGGGGACGCGGCGTTTCTGAACAAGACGGGCAGAGGAGACCACCGCGGTGGTAACACACACACACACACACACACACACACGCACACGCCCCCTCGGGCTTCCCACACCTCCTGGCGACAAAATATTTATTGCGCCCTGTCACTTCCGGGGGGCACTTAAGTTTTCATCTCAACTTTGGCGCGACTGAATCTTATCTCTCTTTTCATCCCCTTCTTCGTCTTCTTGTTCTTCTCCCCTCTCGCTCCTCTTCTTTTTCTTCTTTTCGTTTTCTCTTGGCCGGGCAATACCACGGGGAGGGGGGGATCCAAAAGTGGCCTAAAATCGGTCATGCAGTATGGGTACGGCCCCTAAGGTGTGTGTGTGTGTGTGTGTGTGTGTGTGTGTGTGTGTGTGTTGGTACAGTGTAACAGGGCCGTGCCTGAGGAGCCACCGTGGGGTATATCCCATGGTAAAGGACTGTACACCTAACGGAACAGTCTCATGTGCAGTCACTACCAGCCCAGTCACCAGTCACGGAAATGTTTCCGAAAAAAAAAAATTCGGAGAGAAAAGTGCCACGATACTCACACTTATTGATCGGAACTTCATACTCTGGCATCTGTCACCAAAGCAGTAGAACATGAAGAAAAATATTGAACCTCACATTCCAGTCCTTTTCAGTAATTTCGTCTACTCTCTCTCTCCACGTTCTCTCCCGCTCCAGTCATTTTACGGTCACATCTAGTCATGTGGTCTTTCAGTCTCTTGTACAAAATTTTCAGGATACGTTGTGCCCCTTGGGACGCTCGCACCTGTGGTTCATGAGGATGACACTGGCGGTGGAGCGAGAGAGACGGGGTGTGCGCGCGCAGAGGGTGTGCGAAAGGGGTGGCAGATAGAGAGAGAGAGAGAGAGAGAGAGAGAGAGAGAGAGAGAGAGAGAGAGAGAGAGAGAAGGGGGGGGGGAGCAACCCCTAGCTGGGGCTGCTCCTGTACCCCTATCGATCTATATCAATTTAGTCAGAATTTGGAACTTGTTTTGGTCAAAAAATAGGTAAAGCATTGCCTTGTCAATTTTCCAACTTTTGACTAAAAAAAATTTGAGATTTTTCGGTGGCAGTGTGTTTGGACCAACCCTGATACAAAGTAATACGCTGCATCGATCTCAATGTCTGTCTTGTTTCGATCCGCGCTTCTCTATTGCTACCATGAAGGTGTTTGTTTGAGCGGCACGGTGCGCCTGCACCTCCCCGCTGTGCCTCGGCTCGGTTTGGCTCGGCTCGGCTCGGCTCGGCAGGGGTCGGGCTCGGCTCGGCTCGGTGTCAGAGCGTAAATGCGCGTAGTGGTCCTCGCTGAAGGAAGGCGCTGGTGGCTGGCCCTGGAGGTTAGTTAGGGCGTGGCACGGAGAGGGGTGGGGGGCGGTCGCTGTCCCCACCGGGGTGGTGAGACCCTCCCATCCCCCCGGCAGGGGATGTGGCAGGGGTGGCTTCCGCCCCCGACGTCTCTTCGCTCGGGTCGAAGCGGCAACGGTGAAGCAAACAAACTCGCCGGCAGGGTAGGTGTCCTCTCGCCTCCCGCCCACTTTCCTGTCTCTCTCCTGCTCTGTCCCTCGCGTATTCCTTTTCTCTTTTCTTTGCTCTGAGCCTGAGGGGCAGAAAAGGTGTGACTGCACCACAGGACACAGGGTACTGTCCATCTGTCTGAAGGGGCAGAAGGAGGAGGCCATCACATACGCCTTTTTGCAGGCGGGAAGAGACTGCAGCGTTGTCGGGAAATAAATCCCCAGGGCTCCGCTGGGCTCCGCTAGGCTCCGCGCCAAGCTGCGCAGACACTTGGCCGGTAGCGCCTGGGAGGTAGGCACCACCACGACATAGCTGCATCGCGTTGACGATATTGCCTACCCGGCGCGGCGCTCGCGACGCTTGCCATGTTCTGCTTCTTTATCAGTGGGAAAAATTCCAGCGCTAACAGCACCGAGTCGCCCTCGATAACTGAACGATGAGTGTTCATAAAAAATTGTTAATCACAACTTCGAAATTTGGGATTAGGATTTTTTTTTGTCGCGGTGATATAAATTATCAGTACGGTGCAAATGTGTGTTGCGGCGGCAGAGGGCGGGGGTAGGGCGGGGCGGAAACAGCACCTAACCTAACCCAACCAACCTAACCTAACCTAACCTAGCCTAACCCAACCTAACCTAACCTAACCTAACCCAACCTAACCTAACCTAAAACCAACCTAACCTAACCTAAACAACCAAACCTAACACCTAACCTAACACAACCAAACCTAACACAACCTAACCTAACCCAACCTAAACTAACATAACCCAACCTAACCTAACCTAACCCAACCTAACCTCACTTAACTTAACCTAACCTAACCCAACCTAACCTAACCTAACCTAACCTAACCTAACCTAACCTAACCTAACCTAACCTAACCTAACCTAACCTAACCTAACCTAACCTAACCTAACCTAACCTAACCTAACCTAACCTAACCTAACCTAACCTAACCTAACCTAACCTAACCTAACCTAACCTAACCTAACCTAACCTAACCTAACCTAACCTAACCTAACCCAACCTGGCCCTGGCCTGGCCTGGCCTGGCCTGGCCTGGCCTGGCCTGGCCTGGCCTGGCCTGGCCTGGCCTGGCCTGGCCTGGCCTGGCCTGGCCTGGCCTGGCCTGGCCTGGCCTGGCCTGGCCTGGCCTGGCCTGGGCCTGGCCTGGCCTGGCCTGGCCTGGCCTGGCCTGGCCTGGCCTGGCCTGGCTGGCCTGGCCTGCCTGGCCTGGCCTGGCCTGGCCTGGCCTGGCCTGGCCTGGCCTGGCCTGGCCTGGCCAGCCTGGCCTGGCCTGGCCTGGCCTGGCCTGGCCTGGCCTGGCCTGGCCTGGCCTGGCCTGGGCCTGGCCTGGCCTGGCCTGGCCTGGCCTGGCCTGGCCTGGCCTGGCCTGGCCTGGCCTGGCCTGGCCTGGCCTGGCCTGGCCCTGGCCTGGCCTGGCCTGGCCTGGCCTGGCCTGGCCTGGCCTGGCCTGGCCTGGCCTGGCCTGGCCTGGCCTGGCCGCCTGGCCTGGCCTGGCCCTGGCCTGGCCTGGCCTGGCCTGGCCTGGCCTGGCCTGGCCTGGCCTGGCCTGGCCTGGCCTGGCCTGGCCTGGCCTGGCCTGGCCTGGCCTGGCCTGGCCTGGCCTGGCCTGGCCTGGCCTGGCCTGGCCTGGCCTGGCCTGGCCTGGCCTGGCCTGGCCTGGCCTGGCCTGGCCTGGCCTGGCCTGGCCTGGCCTGGCCTGGCCTGGCCTGGCCTGGCCTGGCCTGGCCTGGCCTGGCCTGGCCTGGCCTGGCCTGGCCTGGCCTGGCCTGGCCTGGCCTGGCCTGGCCTGGCCTGGCCTGGCCTGGCCTGGCCTGGCCTGGCCTGGCCTGGCCTGGCCTGGCCTGGCCTGGCCTGGCCTGGCCTGGCCTGGCCTGGCCTGGCCTGGCCTGGCCAGCCTGGCCTGGCCTGGCCTGGCCTGGCCTGGCCTGGCCTGGCCTGGCCTGGCCTGGCCTGGCCTGGCCTGGCCTGGCCTGGCCTGGCCCTGGCCTGGCCTGGCCTGGCCTGGCCTGGCCTGGCCTGGCCTGGCCTGGCCTGGCCTGGCCTGGCCTGGCCTGGCCCTGGCCTGGCCTGGCCTGGCCTGGCCTGGCCTGGCCTGGCCTGGCCTGGCCTGGCCTGGCCTGGCCTGGCCTGGCCTGGCCTGGCCTGGCCTGGCCTGGCAGCCTGGCCTGGCCTGGCCTGGCCTGGCCTGGCCTGGCCTGGCCTGGCCTGGCCTGGCCTGGCCTGGCCTGGCCTGGCCTGGCCTGGCCTGGCCTGGCCTGGCCTGGCCTGGCCTGGCCTGGCCCTGGCCTGGCCTGGCCTGGCCTGGCCTGGCCTGGCCTGGCCTGGCCTGGCCTGGCCTGGCCTGGCCTGGCCTGGCCTGGCCTGGCCTGGCCCTGGCCTGGCCTGGCCTGGCCTGGCCTGGCCTGGCCTGGCCTGGCCTGGCCTGGCCTGGCCTGGCCTGGCCTGGCCTGGCCTGGCCTGGCCTGGCCTG
>CM076255.1:12930019-12932519 GCA_038380765.1 Odontothrips loti
CTAACCTAACCTAACCTAACCTAACCTAACCTAACCCAACCTAACTCAACCTAACCTAACCTAACCTAACCTAACCTAACCTAACCTAACCTAACCTAACCTAACCTAACCCAACCTAACCTAACCTAACCTAACCTAACCTAACCTAACCTAACCTAAACTAACCTAACCTAACCTAACCTAACCTAACCTAACCTAACCTAACCTAACCTAACCCAACCTAACTCTAACCTAACCTAACCTAACCTAACCTAACCTAACCTAACCTAACCTAACCCAACCCAACCTAACCTAACCTAACCTAACCTAACCTAACCTAACCTAACCTAACCTAACCTAACCTAACCTAACCTAACCTAACCTAACCTAACCTAACCTAACCTAACCTAACCTAACCTAACCTAACCTAACCTAACCTAACCTAACCTAACCTAACCTAACCTAACCTAACCCAACCTAACCTAACCTAACCCAACCTAACCTAACCTAACCTAACCTAACCTAACCTAACCTAACCTAACCTAACCTAACCTAACCTAACCTAACCTAACCTAACCTAACCTAACCTAACCCAACCTAACCTAACCTAACCTAACCTAACCTAACCTAACCCAACCTAACCCAACCTAACCTAACTCTAACCTAACTCTAATCCCAACCTAACCTAACCTAACCTAACCTAACCTAACCTAACCTAACCTAACCTAACCTAACCTAACCTAACCTAACCTAACCTAACCCAACCTAACCTAACCTAACCTAACCTAACCTAACCTAACCCAACCTAACCTAACCTAACCTAACCTAACCCAACCTAACCTAACCTAACCTAACCTAACCTAACCTAACCTAACCTAACCTAACCTAACCTAACCTAACCCAACCCAACCTAACCTAACCCAACCTAACCCAACCTAAATCCTGAACCTAACCTAACCTAACCTAACCTAACCTAACCTAACCTAACCTAACCTAACCTAACCTAACCTAACCTAACCTAACCTAACCTAACCTAACCTAACCTAACCTAACCTAACCTAACCTAACCTAACCTAACCTAACCTAACCTAACCTAACCTAACCTAACCTAACCTAACCTAACCTAACCTAACCTAACCTAACCTAACCTAACCTAACCTAACCTAACCTAACCTAACCTAACCTAACCTAACCTAACCTAACCCAACCTAACCTAACCTAACCTAACCTAACCTAACCTAACCTAACCTAACCTAACCTAACCTAACCTAACCTAACCTAACCTAACCTAACCTAACCTAACCTAACCTAACCTAACCTAACCTAACCTAACCTAACCTAACCTAACCTAACCTAACCTAACCTAACCTAACCTAACCTAACCTAACCCAACCCAACCTAACCTAACCTAACCTAACCTAACCTAACCTAACCTAACCTAACCTAACCTAACCTAACCTAACCTAACCTAACCTAACCTAACCTAACCTAACCTAACCTAACCTAACCTAACCTAACCTAACCTAACCTAACCTAACCTAACCTAACCTAACCTAACCTAACCTAACCTAACCTAACCTAACCTAACCTAACCTAACCTAACCTAACCTAACCTAACCTAACCTAACCTAACCTAACCTAACCTAACCTAACCTAACCTAACCTAACCTAACCTAACCTAACCTAACCTAACCTAACCTAACCTAACCTAACCTAACCTAACCTAACCTAACCTAACCTAACCTAACCTAACCTAACCTAACCTAACCTAACCTAACCTAACCTAACCTAACCTAACCTAACCTAACCTAACCTAACCTAACCTAACCTAACCTAACCTAACCTAACCTAACCTAACCTAACCTAACCTAACCTAACCTAACCTAACCTAACCTAACCTAACCTAACCTAACCTAACCTAACCTAACCTAACCTAACCTAACCTAACCTAACCTAACCTAACCTAACCTAACCTAACCTAACCTAACCTAACCTAACCTAACCTAACCTAACCTAACCTAACCTAACCTAACCTAACCTAACCTAACCTAACCTAACCTAACCTAACCTAACCTAACCTAACCTAACCTAACCTAACCTAACCTAACCTAACCTAACCTAACCTAACCTAACCTAACCTAACCTAACCTAACCTAACCTAACCTAACCTAACCTAACCTAACCTAACCTAACCTAACCTAACCTAACCTAACCTAACCTAACCTAACCTAACCTAACCTAACCTAACCTAACCTAACCTAACCTAACCTAACCTAACCTAACCTAACCTAACCTAACCTAACCTAACCTAACCTAACCTAACCTAACCTAACCTAACCTAACCTAACCTAACCTAACCTAACCTAACCTAACCTAACCTAACCTAACCTAACCTAACCTAACCTAACCTAACCTAACCTAACCTAACCTAACCTAACCTAACCTAACCTAACCTAACCTAACCTAACCTAACCTAACCTAACCTAACCTAACCTAACCTAACCTAACCTAACCTAACCTA
>CM076255.1:12947519-12955019 GCA_038380765.1 Odontothrips loti
CGTCGAGGGCGGGCGATGAAAGCCTACATGAATGAAGTCACCATAACCAACCACCCCCGTCTGTATCCTTCGGTTTGCCAAACTTCCGGATTCCTCAGTTTTGAATTTTACATTTCCATATATATATACCCCCCCGCCCCAAAGTGTGTGTATGTGTGTGGTGTTTTTTTTTTTTTTTTTTCTCACCGGCACGGCCGCTCTGCCGCACAGCCCACCCGCGCCCATGCGGACACCAGCCTGTCGGTGGCGATGGAGAAAAATGCAATTTAAAAATTGTGTCGCTCCACGGGCCATATACAGGGGAAATGGCACGGCACGGGTCGCACCCGTCAGTGTAGGTGTGTGGGTGTGAGTGTGTGTGCGGTTGGTTGGGGTGTAGGGGGTGGGTGACGTGTGTGGTCCAGAAAGGGGAGCTGCTGTAACATTCCAGGGGAAAGGGGAGAAAGTGTCACGGGCGATGTGTGTGTGTGTGTGTGTGTGTGTGTGTGTGTGAGAGAGAGAGAGAGAGAGAGAGAGAGAGAGAGAGAGAGAGAGAGAGAGAGAGAGAGAGAGAGAGAGAGCGCCTCCATTTTGCACCTGAGTCCTTAGCCACAGCGTGCAGAAAAAGAGGTAAACAGGGCCTGTAAATAACGTAACAACGCAATTCATTATGATTTTTTTCCTAAACCGAACCATCATTTTTTTTATTTCTTATAAGTAAATTGCCCACGAGATGGCGCCACCCGTGCGCTCTGAAATCACGCGCCCACAGTTTCGTTTAGGTTTCGTCATTTTTCATGTAGCCGCGGGCGGCAAACTTTGTATAACTCGGTGACGTGAAAGGTGTTTCCACCTCCTGTCTGTCAACCGGGCGGTAGCGAGGAGCCGGGAGGGGGAGGGAGGGGGGCTGTGCCCCTCCTCCCTAGGGTGGGTGGTCGACCTGTGCCGGCTGGGCTGAGTGTTGAGAGAACCGTGCTGCCACCGTATAACACTACTCGTGTCACGAGACACCGGAAAAACTGCGGGGTTGGCAAGAGGCCCACCCTGTGCTGCGCTGCGCTGGGGTTGGCGCGCCTGCCGTGGTGTTCACACGCGCGCGCGTGTCAGGTTGGCAGCAATGAGAGATGCTCCGTCACGTGATGCTCGAGGGGAGAGCGGCACTGACAAGTGCTGTGATTTATTGGAGTGTTTTTTGTGCTGTTCTGGTCTGTGAGGGCAGTATTTGAACCCGAATCTTCGCAAGGTAGGTATTTGAACACCGGAATCTTCAGTGTACATAGAAAGACTCGGGTTCAAATACTACCTCCTCCACCGGTCCTCGCCCCGGTCGATTGTCTGTGCACCAAGGCGGGTGTCGGACGCCTGGCACTGGCCGGGTAGGCAGTGCCGGCGCACATGCAGGTACGATGAGTTGCCTACCCGGAGCGGCTCCGGGCGCGAGCAGCAGCGGCTCCGGGCCCGGCCCCGGCACCGCGGTCGTCCTCCGAAGTTAGCGATGCGGGTATCTGCCAACGTGCCTGCGAGGAAGATGGCAAAGCAACACGCGGCGTTCTGTGCCTCGAGAGAAATCCCGAGAGGAGAGAGACTCGGGAGATGTACGGAAGCTTCTAGGGTTTGGAGTTTCCGTTTTCCTCCCTCTGACTCTGGCAAGGTTCTGGTAACTTACGGTAATGTTACCCGACCTTGAAAAATGTGCTATTTTTCGGTAATATTCAGGTTTTCAAACTGAAAATTAGCTGCATTTGGTGTACAAAAAAAAAAAAGGCAAAAATGGGTGGGTCCTACCTCGTCCCAGACTTCCGTCCGGAACCGTTCCTGCTTAACTTCGGTGTTCGGATGGGAACCGGTGTACCAGGAGTTGACCGCCGCTAAGACACAGGCACGACGCAGCCACCTTGGTAGGCAGGCTTCCGCAACGGCCAACATCGCCCCTTCCGCTGACTAGATTTCAGGAGTCAGCCCCTTCGACCAGCCAGTTGGTCTGTGGCCCTAAAGCCACTCCCTCGCGAATTGAGAGGGAGGTAGGATGCCCAGATCGTACACGGCCGAAGCCGATTGTACTCTACTCTTCTACGCCATGTATCCAAGTAGGTGTTGCCCGAATACTCCAGATTCCGAGGCCTTACGCTTGAAAAATGTAGAAGGCCGAACCCTAGGCCACTACATTTAACTTCTGCCGAGTCTTGGCAAGCACCATTCCCCTGCTCGGGCGTCGAACCACTGAGTTAACGAGTGTATTCAACCTCCGGGGAATGTCCGCGGCCCAACGTCCGCGGTCACTCAGACAACACACTTTGAACACGTTCTTTTGGTATATTTTACCCACCATCCTCGGTCGGCAGACTTCAGAAAAATTTTTACTCCGGCAAAGAGTTGAACCCCGGACCTTGCGGTCGCCGACCGGCCCGCTAGCCCACTACGCTACGGAGATGTGGTGGGGAGGAGCGCGCTCTTGGCGCTTACTGTGGTCCCGCAGAGAGCAGAACCGGTGGGATGATTATGTTATGTGGAAAAACATACTAAAGCGTACTATTTTTAACAAATACCCGCTGTAAATAAATCTTTCTCATTTTTACCAAAAATACCCGTAACTTACCTATCTTTCCGTAACTTACCGTAAGGTTGAATCTTACTGGTATTTTTAAATTTCCCGCCCGAAGCGGTCGCGCGAGCGTTTCGATCGGCCAGTAAAGAACGCGGGTATGAGTACGGTGACTTCCGCGCCGCCGGCGGCACGGCACGGCACGGCACTGCACGGCACGGCACGGCACGGCACGGCACGGCACGGCACGGCACGGCACGGCACGGCACGCCACGGCACGCCACGCCACGCCACGCCACGGCACGGCACGCCACGCCACGGCGGCGCATGGCTGTGCCTCGCGTCGCTACGCGGGCGTGTTGTGCTGAACGTCATGCCGCCCATCGGGTGCAGCGCGGTGCGGTGCGGCGGTGCGGCGCGCGGAGCAGTGATACCCGTGAAATACGCTCCCGTGTGCGGCATAACCTAGCCGTGCCGGGCCGTGCGGCTGCGTGCCGGGGCCGTGGCCGCGCCGTGGCGCATCAGATTTGTCGCGGTATGGTGCTGGACGTCGTGTAACTCCCCCCCCCCCCTTCCCCTTTCGCCGCGTTCGAAAAACGGCGCTCGCGATTGGCGCGCGCGCTGGCCCCGCAGGCGCTTTTCAAAAGGACAAGCCTCGGATCGGGTGATTTCGAACGTGGAAGGAGTAGTGAGTAGCAGTCATGGCGGCGAAGGGCCGCAGGGCCACCCCAACGCCTCTCGCCACGGTCGGCCAACCGTACGCAATAGCACGCAGTAAACTCTAAATACACCGGCGGCGTAGCCCTGTGCTGGGGTAGAGAGAGAGAGAGAGAGAGAGAGCGCAGCGGCCGGCCGCGGGGAAGGGGAGAAGGTCTTTCTCTCCCCCTCTCACTCCCACCTCCGGCGTCTGCCGCGGCAGAGGATTCTTTCTGGCCGTCACCCGCAACGGCTACCAACTTTGCTAATGAACAGCCGTCGTAAACCACGCGCCCCGCGGGAGTGGAGAGAAAGACGGACGGAAAATTGGACCAAAGCAGGGAGGGAAAGGGACGGGGAGGGGCACCCTGCCCTGTCCGCTATCCTGTCCTGACAGTGTAGCGTTTCTTGTGCGCTTCCTAATCGTTATTCGCCGATCGGCAGCCCTGTTCTTCCTCTCTAGGTCCGACGATGGTCGCCATTGTTCGACCGGCTGGATTCTCTCTCTCTCTCTCTCTCTCTCTCTCTCTCTCTCTGTCTCTCTCTGTCTCTCTCTCTCTCTCTCTCTCTCTCTGTCTGTCTCTCTCTCTCTCTCTCTCTCTCTCTCTCTCTGTCTCTCTCTGTCTCTCTCTCTCGCTCTCTCCCTCTCTCCCTCTTTTGTTTTGCCGTGTCGGGCCTGCTGGGTGCCGCTGAGCCGCCCGGCTTGAGAGCCATCGAATTACCTCGCGTTTTGTGATTCCGTTGTCTGTGCCGTGTTCGGACCGGAGCGGAGCGCGCCCTCGCAGACGTACATCGTGGAATATTTCGCCAACTGATGATGCCTTTGGATTTGGCGTGATTGGCGAGCCGATGGCATGGCGTGTTGCTGTGATGATGTGCCATGTTTGGCTCGGCCCGTTTCTCGAGATCAAAATTCAATCGAATGAAAATTAGGCTACGACGTGTGAGTTTTTTCTTCGCTATTTTTCGGCTCGTCCTTCTGCCCATATTATTCCAAACTGAAATATTTCTTGAGACCCTCTACAAGACGGAGTGAATGGCACGACGGGCGGACAGTGTGCGGCATTCCATGTGTGGAGATACAAATCAGGCATGCGATAAACTAATCTCTGTCTTTTGTCTGATACGTGATCGGCGCCGCGAGTGGCGCTCCATTGTGGTTGGATAAGTCATTATCAAAGGCAGTGACGTCACGGTCGAAGGCGACCAATCAGGAGCCCGCCTGGCCCCTCTGGGCCCTCACGCCCCCACTCCTCTCCTTATGTTCTTTGTGCCACAGCGTCCATTCCTTCACAAGCTGCTTTCGTCACCGGCAAACTTCGTTAAGCAGTTAATTTTTTTTCCAATTCTCAGATGGCTTGATTGGGTGTGGTGTTCATACCGACTGCCTTACACGTGGATAACATCTGCATCCTGTGCTCTCATTGATGAAGTTTGTTAAAGGGAAGTCAAAGGTTGAGCTTTGAAAGCAAAAGAGTTGGATATAATGGCCGTTTTTATTTACAGCATGATTTCTTTCACATAAACGTAGGGAGTTCTTTGGTTTCAATGACATTTACCTCCTGTTCATGATCCATTTTATGCAATAGTAAGTGATTATGATACAAAGAAAAGAGTTCGACACTTAATAAATACGTATGATGAATTCATATTATGATCTTTTTTTGTCAGTCACTGCCATTTCAGCCCTTGAATTAGACAAAAACATAAACCATTTTTGCCCTTATCATTTATAAGGGTATATCACAAAAATAACAATCATCCGCATAACACGTAACGTTCAAATTGATCTCGGGAGTTAAATAAATGCTAAAACGATTGACTCTTCGCGTCATACACACATTTCTCATTGTTTGAAGTAATATGATGTAGAGTGACTGAAATATCTCCAGGGGTGAGAAGTGGAATAGGCAGAAAACGAAATCTATTATGAAAATGTAACCAGAATTCGTCACGCGAAGAGACTACTACACAACTCAAATTTCTGCGATCTTGGCACCTCCAAGCATGTTGGAGAAGAATGATTAAAACATAAATTTAGCTCGGTAATAAATAATATAACATTATAAAAGTTACAATAAATGCCTTTCATTTGACTAACGCAATCGCATCATTGCGTGAAAAGAAAAAATCAAACGTCTTACGTCATGCTATGAAGGGTGCCCTTTACGTTGGACACCCACCACATCTCTTTACAGATTGCACGAATAAAATTTATAATTTACATCAAGATCAGTTCCATTCCACACAACTAGTAGGAAGACTTAAAATTTACTAACCACGCAACCACTCCAGCACCAACTTCTCTTTAAAAAGGAAAGGAGCAGGTTTTACACTGTTGTACCACCTTTCTCTTGAATAACTACTCCAAAATTGTATGTAGCCTTTTGGAAAGGTCACTCTTTTGTTTTTACTCTACAAACGTCAAGAAAGGTACAAACAAAACTTTCAACTCTACTACGATCTTCAACAACAGTGTAAACTAGCCGCGCCCTTTGGAACATATCCCAAAATTGTAATACTGCGACGTGATATATACATTTACAACCATCCCTAAAATTCACATACATAATACTTTACATAAAGCCTATCATTACTCTCTTCGCTGTACATTTTATACAAAGGATTTAAAGCAACTGCTATTTGACCCTCAAATCACAAAGTTATGTAGTTTGAGAAAGAGCACATTGCTTGTCTATACAATGAAATAATAAATAAGATGAGGTTTCGGAAGCCGCACACCACGTTGGTGGGTGTGAATGCCACGTACATAACAAAGAAAAAAGAAACAACAGAACTGCCTAAAACCAAATACAATGTAACAAATGAGAATTCAAATAACCGCGCCTAACAAACCACCTGCACTAACACGATCACAATGAAAACACATTGCACTTCAGCAATGGATTATAATAATAATAATAATCAATAATAATCATAAAATATTAAACAATAATAATAATAATTCATTTTGTAAGCATGAGAAATGCGTCCATGGCCTTCCGAAATGGAGGCGTGAAAAGGAAGAGAAAAAAACCCACTAAAACACGAAACTTGAGTGCTCTTGATCGTGATATGTAATAATAAGCACCGAAAGCTTGTATCATCTACTTCCCACACTTACAAAATACAAACATATAACAAGGCTTTTCTGACAAAAATATCTTAAAGCATCACTCGCAAAGACCCAACCCGAGCTGGCGAGCCTATGATTAGGTAACTGGGCCGAATATTCCTCATACGGGTCCTTCATCGATACCGCTCTCCAAGCACGACTCGAAATCGGCAAAATGAGCATTTTCTTCTCTGACGGACCCCGTATTTGAACACATTCATAACTCACATTCTAACATTCTCACTATCTCAACGTGGCCAATACATTTTTTCAAAACTTTTAAACAAAAATTATTTGGAATTGGAATCAATGTCTCGTTAATGAAAACGGAGCCCTCCGTTACCGCGGCTCCCGTTCCGTTTTTCTTTGGCAAACTCTGACGGCGTCCGCCGGGGTCCTTCGGGTCGGACCTCGGCCGCTAGGAACTAGATGCGCTTGGCCTCGGCGTCAGCTCAGCCCGCTGTCAGCTCGCTGTCAGCACAGTGTCAGCTCGGCGCATCCTGGAATGCACTCATATCACAGCACAACACGCGCCCCTGCGCGCACATTAAGTCCTGGGGTCCGACACCGCCGGCGGGGACAGCGGCTTGGGCGCGCCTCCTGGGCCCCCCGACTGCGGCGGCCCGTACGGGAACCGCTGCGGGATCGGCGACATGCCGGGGAAGATGGGCCTGGGCAGGCGCAGGTCGCGGAGCTCGAGCGGCGGCGGCGCGCCCGCGGACGGCGACGGCGAGCTGCACGCCGACGTGGTGGTGGTGGGCGGCGGCGACACCTGGGGCCGCGGCGCGGAGGAGTGGGCGGGGGAGGGGTGGTGCGGCGGCGGCGGGCCCAGCAGGCCGGCCGGCAGCCCGGGCATGTTGACGCCCTGCCAGCCGGACATGTTGACGCCGCCGGCCGCGCCCGCCGCGCTCGCCCACAGGTGCGGCAGCGGCAGCGGCATGCGGCCGTACAGCTGCGGCGCCAGCAGCGCGTGCAGCTCCGCCGGCGTGTAGCCGCCGCCGCCCGGCACCCCGGTCGGCACGCCGCCGCCCCCCGCGCGCCCCCACATCTGCAGCTGCGTGCGCGCCTTCTCCATCAGCGAGGCCGAGAACAGCGACGCGTTGTTGTTCTCCGCGTCCAGCTCGGACAGCAGCCGCATGGGCGCGCGCAGGAAGTGCTGGTCCATGAA
>CM076255.1:12960019-13217519 GCA_038380765.1 Odontothrips loti
GTTTCCCAGCCCGGCGACGTATGGAGGGCAGTGCGCGGAGTGTGTAGCGGGACACCGCCGGGACCGCCATGGAGGCCGTGCGGCAGTCCGCAAGCACGTTATTTGCCACAATTAGACGGCCTTTGCGTCTACGCCGGTCTATGCGCTAACTATACTAGTGTCGTACGTGTGAGCGGTAATCACAGGCCTGCACACACACACACACACACACACACACACACACACACACACACACACACACACACACACACACACACACGGCAGAGAGCGGGACAAGGTGCGAATCCTTACCGGTCGAAGTCGGTGAGTCTTGACGAGTCCCGGAACCCCTTGGCGAACGGGTTGCTATCGATCTTGAGTTTTGTGATCTGGAAAAAAAAAAAAAGGAAAAAATTGAAAAAAATTGAAAACAAAAGATGATAACATGACGCAAAAATAATCGGATGAGTTGGTTACACAGGATTGAACGGCGGGCCACACAGAATATTTGGGATGGAGAGCAGAGGAACAAGGATATAGATGGACGAGCGGATAGAGATAGCTGTCCGGTGCACGCATGGGGGGCGTGGCTATTGATAAGCTGGCCCGCACGCATTCACGTTTTGTGCGGGGGCGTGGTGAGGCGTGGCGAGGCGTGGTGAGGCGAGGCGAGGCGTGGCGAGGCGTGGCGAGGCGTGGCGAGGCGTGGTGAGGCGTGGCGAGGCGTGGCGAGGCGTGGCGAGGCGTGGCGAGGCGGAGCTTGCACGCCATCACCGCGCCCAACCCCTCACGCCAAGTGGTGATGCGGGTTCCGGGTTCGAAACACTGCGGCTTACTGACGGCCCCTCTGACCTCGCAGCCCCCCCCCCCCCCCCCCCCCCCCAGCCGTCAAGTCTATGACGGGCAGGCCGAAAGGCTCCGCCATCACTCACAGGGGTGCCAACTTGCGCTTCCGTCCGTGCATTTCACCCAAAATGTCGGTCACGCCCACACCCCCGGCGCCCCCGCGGCCCCCCCCGAAGGCCGCCCCGCAGGGCCACCGCGTCGAAGGCCACGACGGACATGACGCTCTACACGATCTGCATACGGAATGAGAACACGACAAACACGGGTACACACTTTTCCAGGGCGCCGCTGCCGCCGCCGCCGCACCTGGTGGAGAGGCGACTCAATCTGGGCGGGGACCCGCGGTAGAACTGTACCCCCGGAACCCGAGGGGAACCCGAGGGGAACCCCCGTCCTAATTGCTTTTTATCGGCACCTCAGTGCCTCCAGGGAGAAGCCAAGTTCAATACTTTTTCGTTTTGTTTTTCCTTTGCATATTCGATTGCGTCGAATGTTTGGCCCGCCGAGGTGCAGCTGCCGCTGAAAGTCTTGTTTCATCGTCCGGTTGGCACGCCTGACGCGCCGGTCCGACACGGCTGGCAGCACTGCGCCCACCTCACGAGCATCATCGGCGCATCGTCATCGCGTTTTCAAATGCATCCAAAAAAATGAAAATAAAGATGACGATCCTTTTTTTTTCGGAACGTGGGTGAAAGAAAAAGAGATTCGGAAGACATTTGGGAACTTTTTCGGGCAAGGGAAATGTCTCAATCTTGCGGCACCTATTGGAAAACGATGACCGCACATTAATCTCAATCAGGAAAAAAATGGGGCCAGTCCGAGGAGCGTCCACTTTGGGCGGCCTGTGGGCTCCCTGGAGGCCCTCGCGGAGACCCTAGCCCTCAATACCCCCGCCGGGGCTCCCGCGACCACCGTCCACGCCCCCGTAATCGGCGACCCCGCCTGGGGCCCCGGCGGACCGATCCCCCCACAGGGACTCATCGGGGACGTGCGTGGCCGCTGTTCCGGCCGATGATCACGGAAGCAGTGCGCTACGTGTTTCGTGCACGGGCCCCAGGTAGCGCTCCGTTAGCGCCCCAAACGCTGTTGCCGCGGGGGCCGTTGGGGGCCGCGGCACGGCGGCGCGGCCACAGCGTTTTGTTGTTACCCACCTCATACGCATCCTATTAAGCCGATTGGACACGCGCAGTGATACCAACGCGCGCGCGGGAAGGAGAGAAAATTATAATTAAATTAAACTGGAAACGAAAGGCATTCATCAGCCGGAAATGGAGCCCGGTAGTCTCGGGTCCTTCGGCGCGCAGCCGGCGGCGGACTTGTTGTCTTTGTCCGACTCATTGGAATGGAAACGAGTCGGACAGAGATGGGAAAAACGCGGTCAGAGTTCCAGGGGGGGGGGGAGGGGGGTCACAGCGGTAGCCTCTCCAGTGGCACACGGCCCCTCCAGCGGCTCTCCAGCGGCCCTCCAGGCGGCTGAGGAGCTCGGCGCCAAAGATTTGAAACAGAAAACCGGGGGAAATTAGGTAATGAGATTGGGACGGGGAGGGGAAGGGTTAAGGGGTCATCTATCACAGTCTCGGTCGGGACTTCTGTCGGGAAGGGAGAAAGGGTTAGAGCCAGCGGGGGAGGCCGGGCGGAATTAAATAAATGAGAGCGGAAGAGACGATGAGAATTTCAGAGTGCGCTGCACAGATCATTAAGCCGTCGTTGGGGGTCGGCGCAGCGATTGGCGAAATAACTGCTGGCTTCTGATCTAAGCGTCGGCAGTTGCAGTTTACGTAACTTTAGCCGACCAGCTGCGCTGAAGTTGTCGGGGGGTCAGGCTAATCAGACCGCATTGGCGCCGTCTTTCCTTTACCATTCCAACCAGAGTGGTGGTTTTGACGGACGCCTATCGAGCCACGGAGCTATTTAGCGTTATGTAGTTGATAGACTGCAGGCGACAGAGAATGACGAGGGAGGTGTTTTTGTTGTGACGTGAGGCATTTTCCGCCTCTCCGCGGGGGGCCAATTGGCGTATCACATCAATCGATATGCCTTCCGATCACGGGCGTCATCAATATACCCGATCCATTTTTAAGGCCACGCGATATTCTCCTGCTCCAGTTTCGTGCCCGCTGCTCGGGCTCCTCTTATATTTTTTTTCTTTTTTCTTCCACGGTGTTGGCGTGGTGGTAGTAGTGAGGTTGCGTGATCAATTCATTAACCGGCTGGTCGCCCAGCCGCTGCGGCAGCGGGGTGGCGTGCAGAGAGAGAGAGAGAGAGAGAGAGAGAGAGAGAGAGAGAGAGAGAGAGAGAGAGAGAGAGAGAGAGAGAGAGAGAGAGAGAGAGAGAGAGAGAGAGAGAGAGAGAGAGAGCTGTGCGATTTCCGAACGCATATCAGCTGCGCGTGCAGGGAGCATCTGCAGGAAGTCATACTCGATAAATTATCCGCGACCGTCCGATATCAACGCACTTGCAAGGTGAACGCATGCACTTTGCATCCATTTTCCAACCCAACTTTACCAAACGAATTTTTTTAAATATCTTTTTTTAAAGTTTTTACCTGAAGTTTTTTCTAAACATTCTCCAAAAGTTTTTTTTTTAAGTTTCTTTTTCTTTCTTTTTTTCTGTTAAGGGGGGGGGGAGGGGGCGAAATAAGTATGTGACACTGACCAGTTGGTTCTGGTAGGCGGTGACGGCGGTGAAGACAGACTCGGGGAAGATGTAAGTCCGGTGCTCCTCCTGGTCCAGGTCGGTGATGGTCCCGCAGTGCTCCCGCCACTTGACGAGGTGGATCCTGGGCTGGTACCTGTGCATCGAGTTGAGCACGATCTGCAAAGCACACACGAAAACGTCCCGGTTAAAAAGAGCACTGCTGTAAAATTCTTTCTAGAGAAGCCGCGCGCGCGTGAGTTTCGTTTCCAACAACGTCTCCTCCATTTCCCGTGCTGGGTGCCGTGCATAGCGGCGCGGTGCGCGGGCATCACGAAGGCCTCCGTGCGAGCCTCCGTGCCGCCTTCCCAACTCCTCCCCGAGCGCCCCGTGCCATCGTATCAAAACAGCGAATCGCTTGTCCGTTAAGATGTTCTAATGGAAAAGCGTGTACTACAAGTCAAGCACTTCCACCTGTCTGGGACGGGGGGAGCGGCCGGGCAGCGCCGGGCCAACGCTTGATCCGCGCAGATGGAGAAGACCAGTCGTCGTCATCCCGCCGCCCACTGTTAATTTTATTGCCCGATACGGAAGTGGGAGAGAGAGAGAAAGAGAGAGGGGGGCAGAGAGTGGCGAGTGAGAGAATGAGAGAGAGAGAGAGAGAGAGAGAGAGAGAGAGAGAGAGAGAGAGAGAGAGAGAGAGAGAGAGAGAGAGAGAGAGAGAGAGAGAGACAGAGAGAGAGACAGAGAGAGAGACAGAGAGAGAGAGACAGACAGAGAGAGAGAGAGAGATAGACAGACAGACAGAGAGAGACAGAGAGAACGGAAGCAAGCACAGAGTGTAAAAGGAAAACTATTACAAGAGCGGAACCTTAATCCCTTTAATGAGTGGCATTAATATTTATTGATTTACGACGCGGTGTGGTCATCGTCAATCGGACGCAGCAGGTGCGCAAGCGCGCGCCCGCTGGAGTGGCCGCTGCGCGCTCCTCTGCTGCCGGTCGGCTGCGTCATGCGCCATGGGCAGAACTACTCTCATGGCAGCACCCTCGCACTCCCTGGGTGTCATCTGCAGTGGGTTTTAAAAGGCCTCAAAAATTAAAACCCAAAAAGAAACCCCGGAAAATACGGTTCTAAAGTAAATGATCGCGGGACTACATATTTTCTCGGCAGAGGCTATGACACTATCTGCGTGAAAACACTCAATTCATTTCGGATACAGACGTTCGCCTTTGACATGGGGGCGGTGCTGCTAATGAATGAACGACAGGGTGTCTCGATTGGTTCCGGTGATCGATCCCCAGCCAATCATCGATCAAAACCACCAAACAAGGGTGCACTCTGTAAGGTGGAAAAGCGCCGTGTAATGGTTTATTTTGGCTGGCCGGGCCGGCCTGGCGGTGAGAAGATAAAGACGTATCCGAGATGTCTATCACGCCGCAGAGGAGGTGGACGAGGTTAAGAGCGAGGAGGGTAGCCCTTTGTGGAGCCGCGCATTGCAGCACGGCCACCGCGTGGGCTGCTGCTGCTGCTGTCGCGAGGCTATCGAGCTATCGATCAATCACGGACTCCGATTGGCCGTTCGATCAGCCCCTATGGCGAAGCCACCTCTATTCAAACGCTCCGGGCTGCGTTCAGAACGCCGCGCCGTATTCCCTGTCGCACAAAGCCGGTGACGCGGTCGTCAGCGTCCGAAATGTGCGGCTAAAGCGCCAAAGCGCGGTGTGGTAACCCGAGACCTCAATGGGTACCCTGTTGAGCCCTCATCGGTAGGATGCAGCAACAGTTAAAAGTTTGACGAAGAATGAACCACACACGGAAACTGTCTCAAACTTTCGATTCGATATTTTTTTTCTACAACGATCTGAGAATGACCGCGTCCCCGTATTTTCGGAGACAGTATAGGGTGCGGTACGACATTATGCTGTCCGTTTATGCAAATATCAAACCCGGTGGTCGACACACGAGAAGATTGGAGGTAGGTGGCAAACAGGAGAGAGACATATATAACCCGTGAAAAAGTGAACGGAGAGAGAGAGAGAGAGAGAGAGAGAGAGAGAGAGAGAGAGAGAGAGAGAGAGAGAGAGAGAGAGAGAGAGAGAGAGAGAGAGAGAGAGAGAGAGAGACAGTTGTCTGCACACCGCTGACTATCCATCAACACGGCAGCAGCGCGCATAAAAACGGGCACAGGGAAGGGAGTGGCCTTAGTGTACAGGGTCAGCCCCCCACCTAGAAGGTGAAATCACAGATTCCAATACTTAGTCATTGATTCGGAGAACACCACAAGGACCACTGCTGACGGGACCACATAAGGAGAGAGAGAGAGAGAGAGAGGGGGGGGGAGAGAGAGAGAGAGAGAGAGAGAGAGAGAGAGAGAGAGAGAGAGAGAGAGAGAGAGAGAGAGAGAGAGAGAGAGAGAGAGAGAGAGAGAGAGAGAGAGAGAGAGAGAGAGAGAGAGAGAGAGAGAGAGAGAGAGCAAAAAATGGGGGAGGTAAAAAAAAGTGAAGACGCTAAGGTAGAGGAATTCAGTGTAGGTAGTACAGGCAGCCGCCAGGTAGGTTCGGAAAAGGGTACGAGAGAAAGAAAGAAAGAAAGAAAGAAAGAAAGAAAGAAAGAAAGAAAGAAGGGGAGTGTAGGGGCCTGCAGGGGGCGCCCCGTGGGCGTCGAGCAGTCTGCAGAGTCTGCAGAGGACATGTTGACGAACAGCCCACACCTCGAGTGATTTTAGTAGGTGGCACAAGAGGGTCACCTTTTCACCCGACCTCTATAAAATGAGTCGCAAATTTAGGTTGTTTTTTTGACGCGGGAAAATGTCAAAAACGTCTGCTTGCCCAGTCTTTTTTTTAATAGTAGCTTTGAAGAAAATATCGGGAGCTGTTAGATGTTGTGGGAACAAAGCGGACATGGCATTGGCCGTGAGCTAGCGATCTCGGTATCTCACCTCCACGATCGAGTCCGCGCCGCCCCCGCCGCCCCCGCCGCCCCTCCCTGCTTGACGCGTGATAAATAGAATCGGTTATGTAAATGACAGTGACGATGCTGCGAGGATGTGTCGCCTCTGGACTGCATCGCAGAGCACACAACGGGGCGCCCCCCGCGGCGTGCAGTGATCCCTGTTGGGCCACACACCCCTTGAGTGTGTGTGTGTGTGTGTGTGCATGTGTGTGTGTGTGTGTGTGTGTTTTGGGCTCAAAAGTGATCGGGTATTGTTTCCCACCGACGATGACATTCAGAGATGATCGAGGAGCGCACAGCGCACAGCCTGCATCCCTCCTCAAGGGCGCGGAGGACACTGATACGCCTGTTATCACAAACGCATCTCATGGCAGCATCCGGTCCCGCCGGAGATACCCCGCGCGCGCATCACCTCCCGGAGATACCCCCTGCGAGATAAGCTCTTGTCGCCGCTAATAGTTTGTGACAGTGACGCTTGTTAGCCGCCCCACCTCCCGCTCCCACTCACACGGCGCGCCCCACCACCAGCGCCTCCCCTCTCTCTCCCTCTCTCTCCCTCTCTCTCTCTTGCTCTCTGTAAGCCCCACACGGACCGGCGTGCACAGAGCTCAGATCGGATCAGTCGCGCATGTAAATGTATTGGATGACTAGGGATTAGTAACATGATCAATGAAACGACGAGGTCCACCCCATCCGCTCTGCAGGCAGCCGATGAATGACTGATTGGGCCGTGAATGTACGAGACGGAAGCAACGTAGACTATTTTTGTTTCTCGCGATGTTTTTAGAAATTCAGAAATTGAAGATGTAATTTTCAGTATGCGGAAAACTTTTTAAAATAAAGAAATAAATAATCGCAAAGTGTATTTGAAAACTCCTCGAAATTGGTTGAACATTTTCGTTGAAGCAGGGACCGCAGTGCCAATTTTATTCGTAAACGTGTCGCGTGTTGACGGCGAGCGCCTGCGGGGGCCTGGGTAGGCCAGCCCGCACGACACCCGTGTGTGAGAACGAGTCCAGGTTGCCTACCCGGCGGGCGCTCAGCGCGCTGTGACGTACCTGGCCGTTCTTGTCCATCTCGTTGTTGGTGAGCTTGACCTTCTCGAAGGAGACGACCTGCTTCCGGAGCTGCTCCCCGCTGAATGGCGAGTCGGGGTGCGCGTACAGGCGGTTGGGCGCGGGCGGGTCCGCCTTGCCCGCCACCAGCCAGCTGGACCGGTGGTAGGCGTACCGGTAGCGCTTGTGGTCCACGGGGACGATGTCCATGAGCACGGCGTACCGCTGCTCAGGCCGCACCCCCGTGAAGGATACCCGCAGCGTCGGGAACATCCGCCTGCAACAGGGGGAGAGGAACAATCAGTAACAGCGGATCGATGGAAACTTAAAAAAAAAATGAAATAATTGTAAACTTTTACGAAGCGTAAAAGCAGAGCGCAGTGTAGCAGTGATGTACCCGAGCGGTGTGTACCCCCGGGTACCCGGCGCGGGTACCCCTGTGCACCTCCATGCCGGTCTTGGGGACGCTCCGCTGCGCACCCGCCCGCCCCCCTCCCGCCTCCAGCCGGGCGTGACGCCCCCGCCCTGCCCCCGCCATGCCCCCTCCCCTCCCTCCTCGTCACTTGCACTCGGGCGCTATCTCTTTAAGCGCGGCGTGCACTCTCCACCATGCACTTTGGAGACCCGCGGCTGGCAGGGGTCGAGCGTGTAATTATCGAAGCCCACAGGACATGACAGTGCGGCCAACCTGAGGATTTCGGAAAGAAGACGACGAAAAAAAAAGCCGCGTTTTTCCCGTAGGTTCAAATCCCACACGTTACCTTGATGTACACTGCAATAAAATAAAACCAAAATTACACCCGCGGTTGGCAGAATATGTGGCTGGCTACCTGCGCTATTGAGACAAAGAGAAAAGGGGAAGGGGGGGGGGGGGCTGGTCAGCCTGATGAACAGGGTTGCCAACAGCAGTGGCGTGGCTGCGCGAACGCCAGGCGCCGCGGGAGGCCTCGGCTTATCTGCACGCGAAGAGCGAGCGAGCGAGCGCCGTGTGTGTGTGTGAGTGAGTGTGCTGCGCGAGCTCGAGTGATACAGTTGGCAACGCGGTCTGCGAACCCGTCGACAGGCCGACCAACTGTCAAAATGTTCTCACAGTCTTAATAACTCCCGCTCGCGCCTTTTTCCAGCATATCATCACGAAGGCGGTGGTCGCGTTCACCTTGCCGTCCGTCGGGCAGAGAAGAGGCCTGTTTAGCCTGCCTCCGCCCGACCGCTGTTTCTTAGTGAAATTCGGCACCTCCGACCGCCTCGTATATGAGTGCTGTTCGGACAGAGCGGTCTCGTGATGAATGCGTGCAGGGGAGTAATCTGGGTACTAACGTCTTCGTTGCGCGTGAAACAGCGCGAATAACAGCCACCTCATAAAAAAAAATCGCCCGAAACAAACATCACTAAAATATTCACACAGAACGATGTATTATGAGAAATCGATTGCAAAGCCGAAGAGGAAATATTATGCAGTGATTGCGCACTACGTATTTGGTGGCGCTGGTGGAGCCGAAGGCCTCGATGGGCGCACAATCACCCAGTCAGCGCGGTAGCTCGGCAGGTGGACTAAGCAGGGCGGCGCGCCGCCCCGCTGCCCCCGCCACCCCCGCCGCCCCCCACTGGCCCCCTTACTGGCGAGTCATTAATATCCGAACCCCTTCAGGTGCTACTAGAAGTCATTCTTCACTTCATACTTTCGGGGCCCCGGCCGGTCCGGTCGGGAGGCCGTCTCGACGGGCATCGATGCTTCAAGTGGGTAATAAATTGGCGCTGCGCACGCCAAAACTGTGGGAAGCATTCATACAGCGTCACCTGCAGCAACCGGTTCACCAGCCGCCCGCTACCAGAAATGACCAGAAAAGGGGTGGAAAATTTCACACTCACAAGAAATACATAATTTAAAAAAAAAATTGCAGGTGTATTTTTGTTTCTCTGCGGAGCTCTGACCTGACCTACGATCATCTCCGGAATCAAGGTGGGCGTGGCGGCGTCGTGAGGTGCGATAAATTAAAAGGGATTGTCGTCGTTTGCAGCCCTTGTAATAATTAAAAAGCGCGCGCGTCGTCGCGGCGCACCTTGCGGCCCCCGGAATAATAATTAATAATATCCAAATACTCGTCCCTGATAAGTCGTAATTTAATAAGTGGGCTCCTCCGATAATTACAAAGAGAGAGAGAGAGAGAGAGAGAGAGAGAGAGAGAGAGAGAGAGAGAGAGAGAGAGAGAGAGAGAGAGAGAGAGAGAGAGAGAGAGTGCGAGAGAGGGTTTTACTTCGGCCGGTGGTGCTTTCTGTAAGTGCGGTGTGGGTAATTGGCCGGTGCTTCACACGTATCGGGAACTGAGCCGAGCCGAGCCGGGAGCCCAGAGCCGGGTGAGCCGAGCGTGCTGGAGGGCCGTAAGCTGCCCGGCGCCCAGCGCGGGTCCAGTCAGTCAGCACACAACCGGGCTGCTCGTTCTCTCTCTCTTTCTCTCACACTCCCACCCCCTAGTGCGCGGGGGCCTGTGAATCGAGAGAGAGAGAGAGAGAGAGAGGGCACGAGCCGGTAATGGGGCGACGTTTAGTACAGTCGCGCGCGCAGCACAAAAAGGGTGATATTTTCATTCGCTGATCGAGATTTTGTCGTACTTGGGTCGCTGCAGCGCACGGCTTACCCGGAGTGTTCCGGAAATGAAGGCGACACCTGGGGACTGAGCACGCGTGCGGAACGCAAGAAAACTGTGACACAGGCAAAATCAACTTGTGTGGTTTTGAAATTAGTAATTTAAAAATAACAGATCATTGGACAATTGTTTAAACAAACCCAAATAAACTTAGAGGCAGAACTGTTACGGCAGTTTTTCTTCTAATTCTAAACGTATTTTTTTCGAGTCCTAGAGACATCATTTCTAGTGCGGGTCCGCCCTAAGCTGCGCCGAGGCACGGTAGCGTGAGACGCTCGCATTGCTCCGGCCCACACATCAACACCCGCGGTCCGGCTCTCTCTCTCGCTCCGCAGCGGCGGATGCGGCCGCGCGACAAAGACAGAGTGACTCCGTGGGGCGGGGCGGAGCGCTATGCAGATTAGGCCGAACAAGATGGCGGCAAGGCGACGCCGCGCCCCGCCACGCCCCGCGCGCCGCGGTGCGTACAGTGCGTGATAATCATCTCCCCTCTCTGTCGCCCCCGCGCGGCTCCCCCGGGGAAGTCACCGCCGCCGCCCACGGGTGCCCACGGGTGCGAGAGAGACGGCGGCCCGCTAATACGCGGGGCCCGCAGCGGTAAGCAGAGCCGGCTAGATCGCTTAGGCCACATTAGCACTTGCAGCGTCACGCCAAATTTCTCATAGCGGCGCCGCTGGGGAAGGAGCGAGGGTATCGAAGGGATCGGAGGGCCGCCCTGGCAGTCGGTGTAACGTGTGTTTGGGCCGCCGTCACGCGAGCGCCACGCACGCACGCTCGCACGCACCCACACGCATGCCACCGCCCCTGACACGCCGCGCGTTCGCGGCTGTCAAACACAAGGCGGCGGTGAGGGCTGACCAGCAGCGACGTGCTTGTCAACAGAGAGAGAGAGAGAGAGAGAGAGAGAGAGAGAGAGAGAGAGAGAGAGAGAGAGAGAGAGAGAGAGAGAGAGAGAGAGAGAGAGAGAGAGAGAGAGAGGGCGGTGACATTTGAAATCGACCCGCGGGCAGAGTAGACTCGCGGTGTTCCTTCGCAGTTCCTACTTCCGGTTGGCGCCTCTGACTTTCTCCAAACGTCCGCCTAGAGGGCGCCTAACGAGAATGTCGGTGCGAATCGAGGAAGCCGAGATAAAAAAGCAAAAACAAAAGAGAAGGCGGTGGGATTGCAAACAATGCAGGGCCGCTTCCTGCCCACGCAGAGAATGGAAGGAAAGGGCGCAGCGGCGAGCAATCGAAGCGTTCGTTCGATAGTATCGGAACGTGCACGCCAAGAGCCCTCTCCTTCGACTTCCGGCCACACACGTGGTTTAAAGGTCCCGGTGACTGACAGCCTGCCATTTGCCTACGACCCCAAGACCCGTCACCCCGTCACGCAGGGAGTCGATCTCTCGGGCCGCCATTCTCTGCCAGGGATTTCTGTCGGCTCTTTCGCACCCATTCCGTTAATCCCCGCGACCCGAACGGAGCTCGGGCTAAGGCGTATTAGGCATGTTTATTTGCATTTCGAGAGCGCAGAACAGAGCGAAAGTGGGCTGGCAATGGTAGGCAATCTGCCAGGGCAGCGCTCTTTTGTCCGGCCCCGCCCCGCTGGGCCCCGCTGGGCCCCACGTGGTGACAGTCCGGACAGGGTTGCCAACACAAACCGGCGGTAGGCGGACTTGAATACGACATAAGTCTGGCAGGAGGGGCGGCCGCCGTCGACATTTCGTTTTTGAAAAGTTGGCATCGCGCCCCGCGCGAGAACCAGACGCGCGCGAATTGAGTCGGTCAGGTTGGCGCACCACTTAGGCGCGTGGGCGGTCCGGTTGTCCAGAGGTTGGCAGCAGCGGCCCTGAGAGAAACGTGACAAATCGCACGCTAAAAACGAAACCCTTGCAGCGCGCGCCGCGCTGTCCAATCGATTATTTGTACCGTTTTTGTTCACGCACGGCCCGTTAAAGCGACTGCAGCGCTCAAATCAAGTCATCCAGCGCGGCAGTCACTGGAAATGGAATAAAATCACTCGGCAACGGCGGGCCGCCACCGGGACCCGAGGGGATGGATTTGTCTGCGTCGGCCAGGGGAGGCCGCGGGCCGTGGCCAGCGCCCATTAATGAGTGAGGATTGATTGGGTCGGCCGCGCCCATTGGGCCGATACCAGATCAAGTCGATGACCAACAGGGGCAACGTCTGTCCACGGTGACAACTCCATCAGGTCAACTCGCAGTGAGTAACAGTGACAGATAAATCAGATCGAAAAAGTAAGAGAAGAAAAAGAAAGAGAAAAATTTTAAAAATAAAAATCCAAGGCGCACACTGAAATTCAACAACCGCGGATATGTCGAAAAAAAAAAAAAAAAAGTGGGGCAGAGAGTCGACCGGGGCGCCACCGGAGCAGGGCACCGCCTGTTGCGAAACGGGCGGAATAACGACCTGACGCCGGGCAGAGAAGAGCACACACACGAAATATTCACGCAAGGCGGTGGACACGGGTCACACGCAAGCACGCGGCCAGACACGCACACGCACGCGACACACACACACACGTGTGATTAATCCGATGACGCGCGGTCGTGGCGGGGACTCCAGTGGTGACCACCGGCGGCTATGACAAATTCAACAGCCGGCGGCGGCGGCGAGGGGAACACACACACATTCACGGACACACACTCACACGCGCGCACCACCTGCCGGTCAGAGCAAATACCCTGGGCGCTGTCCGGCCAGGCCGGCCGGCACCTGTAAAGCAAAGCGGAACAAATGACCGAACAGCTCCGGAAGCAAAAAGGGAGCAAAGGAGCAGACGCCGCCACCGTGCTCACACACACACACACACACACACACACACACACACACACACACACACACTGTTCGCCAGTCCCGGCACGTTCCGAAAGTGACACATGCTTCGCCAAGTGGACTTTGAGCATCGAAGTGTGCAGTAAGCTTTTGTCGACACCGCAGTTATTCTTTATCATTTTCTTTTCGGAGGCAAACTGGCGAAATGACAAAATTTGTTATCGGGCGCAACAAAGTTAGTGTTGGAGCGTCGCCATCGCAGTGTCGACCATCCGTAAAACATTTCTCCAAACAGCTGTACCGGCCGGGTTGCCGCGGCGCTCGAGTCTCCGCCGTGGGCTCCGCCGTGGACTCCGCCGTGGGCTCCCGGTCTACGCAGGAGCCCACGTCGGACCGCCCGCCGGCCGCCGGTGGCGGAGCGCGGTGCTCGGCTAGCCACCGTCCGCCCGGCCCGACACGTTATTGCGTTATCACCATAAAAATATCATGTGCGACGTGGGGAATCGGGTGCATAAATTAAAAGGGAGAGCGCGCCCAGCAGGCTATTTGGGCGGCTCAACTAATTCCGTATTGTGTTTGCACAAGAGGAGGGTCCTCCCCAAGCAGACACAAAGCGCCGCGTGCTCTTATGTCGCCGGTACGCCCTGAAAAATAAGAAAAATTAAACACAGCGCGCATGCAGGCGCGGGGATGTCAGCGGCGTCAGGCTCTTCCCTTTCAAATTATTTATAAATGTTTCCACGTTCTTGCGGTTTCGTTATTAACGATTGAGACACAAACACGAAAGCGGCGCGGGTAAAACAAGCGCGAAGAAAAGGACGAAAACAAAAGAGAGGAACGAAACCAGTATGACAAATTCCGCGCTACACAAAGAGCGCGCGGCGGCTGCCACAGGCGCCGGCCAATTTTCCTCGTATTGATGTTTCATTCCTGAGCCAGACAGAGCGGGAGAGCAGGAGTGCGGTTTGTGAGAGAAAGAGAGGATAGAAAAAAAAATGCCGGCCAACACAACTCTTTTGATCCACGACGCTGACGCTCCGCCGGCGGCGTCTGCTGCTGCTGCTGCTGCTGCTGTGTTTCGCATAGACTGGATGGCATGCGATATCGTAAAAGTTAATGATGTACGTTGGATGCGGGCATAATGTTACAGCAACAACGGCACCGATAATTTATATCGCGGGACATATCGGCCCTAAAAACAGGCCTCACCGTCGTCGTCAAAACGTATTTTTATTTAATAATTTAAAAATACCAAGAGAAAAGTTTTTTTTAAAAGAGTCAATTATGTATTTATAAATAGAAAGATATGTAGCCGGGCGGCATCTACTCCGCATAGCTAATTAACGCACTTCCCATTTATTGTAACACTGGTCTCTTAATTGTCTTCACGTTTTGTTGAAAGAATATGTAAAGTCCTCTGGTGGCGTGCCTTTCCTAATCACGAGCTCCCTCTCTCTCTCTCTCTCTCTCTCTCTCTCTCTCTCTCTCTCTCTCTCTCTCTCACACACACACACATTCATTTGCAAAAAACATATGTTGTTGGCCACATATGACCCTAGCGCCTCCTAGGGCGGCGGTCGGCACCACACACACACACACACACACACTCCTACACAAAGTGCGAGCAGCGTTTTATATATACAACTCTTTTCCATGGGATTACCTCTCCTTCGTGATAAGAATCCACATGGCAGGGCCCTGGGCCGGGCCGGGCTATGGGCGGCCGCATGGGCCGGGCACAGCGCCATGAAGAATGCGCCAGCCGGGAATGGCACGATTGTAATATTTTATACATATTCATGGAGAGGTGGATTTGTGGGCAGTGCGGGGTGCGGTGGGGGTGGGAGAGAGAGAGAGAGAGAGAGAGAGAGAGAGAGAGAGAGAGAGAGAGAGAGAGAGAGAGAGAGAGAGAGAGATTGGCCGGAGAAGAGAGGGGAGGGGGGGGGGGGGGGGTCGGAAGCCGCGCGTGCCCCCCTGCGGAGCCCGGTGGGACCTCGAACCCGGCGGAACATGTCCGCGAGTCGGGTGTTACGTCGCCACACCCTTCCCATTTCGTCACCCCGACACGCCACGGGTTCGAATACCGCCCGACCCGTCATGTTTTTGTGGCGGTTCCCGCATGAGCACTGCAGCGGCGCGCCGTGCTGGGTAGGCAGTCCCGTTAAGCACTGGTGTGCGGGCTTCCCTATCCACCCGGCACTACGATACCGCGCGTCTCTCTCTCTCTCTCTCTCTCTCTCTCTCTCTCTCTCTCTCTCTCTCTCTCTCTCTCTCTCTCTCTCTCTCTCTCTCTCTCTCTCTCTCTCTCTCTCTCTCTCTCTCTCTCTCCCGTGAGTGAATGAGTGATTGCTAGCTCGGAGGCGCGGAGCGTAGCGGTCAGACAAGCTGACACAGAGCTGGTATCACTACACACACACACACACACACACGTGTGAGTACTGCTCATTACACCCCCCCTTCTGCCCCTCAGCAGCGGCAACTTCAACCCCCCCCCCTCCCCCCTTTCTCATCGGGAATCACAGACAGCAGAGAGATGATATCGTCGGTGGTGCGATAATTGTCTTACTAATGGCGTCACTCCATCTGCGCGGGAGATTATTGATAATATCGATTATAGTCCTCGTCCGTCTCATTCAGATTTATATCCGAACACACGCCTCTTCTAACGTTGCGGAGGCTAGCACCTCTGCCTCTGGTCCATTCACACACACGCACACACACACATAGCAGGCTAAATCGAGCCGAAAGCTCAGTGAGGCCGCAGCAGCGGTTAATGCCGGCGGTGGGTGATTACTGCATCTCCCCTCCACTACCGCCACCACCACCTCCCCGCAGCCACATAGACACCCTAACACTCAGCCAGCACCCGGCAGTAAGCCCTCCCCACCCCAGCTGCACCTGCGAACTATATACGTGTGTGTGTGTGTGTGTGTGTGTGTGTGTGTGTGTGTGTGTGTGAAGCCCACCCGCGAAGCCGGTGACGTGCGCTCCCTGATACACTACATAGCTTTAGTTTTTCTTTCGTGAGTTTTTCTCGTATTTTATTTCATTGATTAATTCGAGCTATTAAAATTCTAATATACTGTATAAAATGAGCGCATAATTCAGAGTTTGAGAACCGCGACATTTTTCTCAACTAACTCAAATGACAAATTAAAAATTCTGACACTTTTTCAAAATTCCAAAATTCAACCATTTTTCTTAAAAAAAAAGTTTTTGTTATTTTTGTGGTTGCGTGTAACGTGTGCCGCACTGCGTGAGGCGCTGCCTGCCTGCCTGCCTGCCGCCTCCGCCGCGTGCACGCCCTGCAGGTAGCGTACATGTAAATGTGTTTGCTGACATATCCAGTGGCTGGCACATCGATCCACCCCCTCTCCGCCCCTCCCGGCCTCCCTACCTCTCTCTCTCTCTCTCGCTCCCTCGCCCAGACGGCGGCGGCACGGCGCGCCGTCTCTCTCGCTCCCCCCACCCCGGCCGGTTGGCTGGCTGGCGCCGGCGTGACCACGCCCCCTTGTCAACTGCGCGCGTCGGCGACAAGTCGAGTCTATGGCGTTGCCCCTCTCCCTCCCTCCCCCTCTGACCCGGCAGGGGGTGGCCGCGAGCGAGAGAGAGGGAGAAGTGCAAAAAGAAGGTGAGAAATAATGCCTGCGGGAGCGCGGCGCGGCGCGACGTGGCGGGGGGTGCCGAGCAGAACGGGGACGCTGCTGGAAATAAAGAGCTCGCCAGCGCGCAAAACGACGGGGCGGGGGCGGAGGGAGATACGGAGAGAGAGAGAGAGAGAGAGAGAGAGAGAGAGAGAGAGAGAGAGAGAGAGAGAGAGAGAGAGAGAGAGAGTAGAGCTGCGGAGAGAGAGAGTAGAGCTGCGGAGAGAGACAGAGATAGATGCACACACACGAGCGCGGCGCGCGGCCTGCGACCGTGTCGCGGCTTGGTGTTTTTGTTTAGAGTTTTTTTTATCGCAGTATACGTCTGTCTGTGACCCACCTAGGGCGCGCAGCTGTGTGTGTGTGCGCGCCTTTTTTTGACGAGGTATCTTTCTCTCTCTCTCTCTCTCTCTCTCTCTCTCTCTCTCTCTCTCTCTCTCTCTCTCTCTCTCTCTCTCTCTCTCTCTCTCTCTCTCTCTCTCTCTCTCTCTCTCTCGTGCTGCGGTCTGCACAGACACGGCGCCTGCTAGGTAGGCAATACCGACTCCTGCTTGCACGCGTGTCGTGCGGGCCGGCCTACCCTAGCGCTCGCAGGCGCTCGGCGTCAGCGCTGCGTTATTGAGTCCGGACCGGAGAAAATTCGGCCGCACTTTGAGAGGACTTGTGGTGTGTTCGGGAGACCTGAACGCCTGGTGGCGGTGGGCCAGCGCTGGTGCCTGCAAGGCGAGGAGGGCAGCTCGGAGCCCACGGCAGGCCGACACTGGCCACCGTTTGCTCGTTTGGAAAAATACACTGTAAATATTTTTCGTCGTGTAATGAGAAAAGCTGTGACGAGTCACTGATCGCCTGAATATGTCGTCACTTTACGACGTTTATTCGTAACTTTTTCGTAGGGTTAATAATTCGTCACATCTAAGCAAACTTTAAGAAGACATACTTTTCCAGCGGTTTTTGCCAAAATATTTTCCGGGACGTCTTACTCGTCACTTGGTCTGTGACGACTTATTGTTTTTTTTTAGATTTTAGCCAGAGGATTGTCGTAAAATGACGATACATACTTTTACAGTACATTATAAATGTCCCGGAACACCACATACGGTTCGGCAGGGCTCGAGCATCAGAGACACGCGCGAATCCACAGCGTAAAGCGGCGTAAATCGCGCCTAATTGGCCACGATTAGAATGCAATAAGGAAGCGAGTTCCAGCGGTGAGGGGCTTGCGCAGCAGCAGCAGGTTCCGCGCCCGCCGTCGCCAATGCGATGACAGAGCGAACGAGGAGGGGGGGGGGGGGCAGACAGAGGGGAGCGGGGGGTGGCTGCGGTGTGGGTCGATATGGCGCCTCGGAGGGCCAAACTGGACAGGCGCGCCCTGGGACGGCTCTCCTGCAGGGGCGTGTCGGAGGGGGTGGCGCTGTAGTGCTGACACCTCTCTCTCTCTCTCTCTCTCTCTCTCTCTCTCTCTCTCTCTCTCTCTCTCTCTCTCTCTCTCTCTCTCTCTCTCCGCATCCCTCATTACCCGGCATATCGCGTGCCGAATGCCGCTGCTGTAAAGTGCCTCGCAAACCGCCGCCGGCGAACCCTGGCCGTGGCGTGGCCGACAAACAACGTGACGGCTGTTGCTCCCGAACGTGTCAAACGGAACAGCTTGCTGTAATCCCGGGGTTCGAATACCACCAACGCTGCACCTTTTTATTTATCAAGTGCAAGGCGGGGTGGACTTTTCTTTTTCATGCATTTTTTTTCCAACGCCATTAGCGTGCGTGATTTTATCTCTCTGTTTCTTTCTTAAGATAAAAGTGGACCCACGCTTTTCCTTTCCGCACGTTTACATTCCTCATAATTTGAGCGCACATGGCGAAATGTTGTTGCGGTACGCCGGCGCCACGCCACGCCACGCCCCGCCACCGCCGTCTGATTCACTCGTTACACCGCGCTACCTGGGGGGCAGGGTGACACCTGATCCGGGGGACGCCTCCGGGGCGCCTCCGGGGACCTCCGGGGACCTCCCGGCATCACATCGAAGCAGCGGCAGCGAGAGGGCTGAGGCTTTTTCATACGCAGACGTCGCGCCGAGCAGACGACAGAACAGCCACGGCCCGGCGTACGCCCGGAGCCTGAGCCTGGGCTTCCACGAATTATGGTTCATACGGCCGGCCGCGTGTGCCGGGCAGACAGAGAGAGGGAGAGAAGAGGGGGGAGGGGGCGAGTCGCGGTCGTTTTTTACTGCATATTTCTCGCGTCGTTCATTTGTTTTCCACGGAGCGATTTGCATCCCGCGCGTGGTATCTCACCACGCGGCGCGCGCGCGCGCACGCGCACACCTCAGCTGCGTAGGGACCCTATTCACTGTACCACCGCTACCGCCGCCACTGCATCGGCCATAATGACTTTTTGCGCGACTATTATATCAGCTGCTGACGGCTGCGGGGCCGGTACGGGCCGTAAGGAGCTTGTCAGTGCGTCACCAAACGCGGAGCAATGACAGCAGCGGCGGGGATGGGGGGAGAAAAATGGCTCGTTAAGTTTCGATCAGAAATTGGGTTAATTTTTTTTTGTGTGTGTAAGGGGGGGGGGGGGGTTGGATGTTTCGTCGCACCGCGCCCGAAGTCTCGGTGTCCTGGATACACATTGTGCGCTCAGATCAATCGGGGCAAAGGGGGATGGGGAGAAATAATATGCAAATCGCACGCTGACTGCTGTGGCCGGTGTGTGTGTGTATGTGTGTGAAACCGTTGCGCTCTTTTTACACACGGCACCAGCGGACTCCACATCACATCACACCCTCCTTGGCGTAAGCTCATTGGAGGCGACGGAGCAACCCCTTGTGTTGACTTAACCCCACCCTCCCTCCCCCCACCCCAGTGCGTCCGCCATTGGTGAGACGCACACACATATGATGTGGTGTTGTTTCGCTACCGGTTCCCCCCTAGCATGTGTATGTGTATGTGTGTGAGTGTGTGTTAGTGTGTGGTGTGTGTGTGTGTGTGTGCTGCCTCCGTATACTCTGATTGATGCCTCCCCTAGACATGTCCAGACAATGCAGACAGACACGCACGCACACACACACGCACACACACCATGCTGACTTTTCAAAGTTACGAATTTAGACCGTTTTACTGGATTCTCATTCTTTTACCTCCAGGTGTAGAAGCTTCTGCCAGCTCTCGCGACATTCCAATCTTCAGAACCGTCTCCACTTCTTGTCTCACTCACTCGTCATTGTCAGTCAATGGGAGCGACAGGGACGGACGGAGTGCGAGGAAGAACTGCTCCGCGCGTCATTTGCAGTTCGAGAAAAGGAGAGAGGAAGAGAGGGATTAAAAAAAGGCGATCCAGAGGACTCCGTCGGCGAGACAGTTCGCACCTCTTTGACAGGAGAGACGCGGCAAACATTTTTTCCCCCGCAGCGTCTCACTGGTACCCACGCAATTCGCCCGCGACTTTTCAAATGGTTCCGCGCCGAACCGGCTTCCGAACGTGGATATGGCTTGAGAGCAGGCGCTGGTGTGTTCGTCCTGGCCAGGCGAAAGATTTGTAATGCACACCGAAATAAAGAAAAGAGAGAAGCTACGTGAGCTACCCACAGAGAATTCGTACAGACGGTCTTCCCATTTTTAGTTTCGGGTTCCCAAATAACCTTTAGCAAATAACATCTTTTTGAATTGAAATAAAAAATTAAATTGAATTATGAATTGCGAAATTCTTGCACATGTTGACCGAATATCGGCAGCGTCTCCGGAATTTCGCGAGAAAAGAATTTTTTTTTTTTTAAAGGGTGGCAGCAGTGCGGGTCCGGCGGCACGTACGTCTGCGCCAATTTGTCTGAGGCCAATTCAGTGACAGGTGCCGGCTGCCGCGGCTACCGCGGCGGCGAGCGACAAAAAAAAGGACAGAAGAAACAAAGAGAAAAGGAAGATTATTTTTCCGGGTCCTTCCGAATGTCGTCTGCAGCCCTTCGGTCGGTCGCTGCTGCTGTGATTATTTTGAGACCGGAGTGTTTCGCAGTCGCGACGTGGTCAGTGGCCGTGGCCGGCACCGAAGGTGAAATTTTGCTGATTGCGTTTAAATGCTTCTGAAAACGATTTTCCTTCGGCTACCTCATTTCGTTTGAAAAAAAAATAAAACAAGAGTGAGAGAGAGAGAGAAAGGAGTACATGTAACACCGCGGCCAGCGTGTATTAGCCATAATCCCCGGTACGCTGCCAGCGCCGGCCAGCGCCCAGCGCCCGCTTGCCGCGTGTTTAGGGAGGAACGAAAAAGAAGAGTTGAGGGAGCTGCAGCAGGTTCAGGGGCGGATTCTCTTTCAATATTTGGACGCGCAGCCCGTCCAAATTGGCATGTGTGTGCGTGTAATGCAAGAAACACGCGTTAACACCGCGGAGCAGTCATCAGCTGCTGCTGCTTTCGAAAAAGCGACAAATAATTATGAAGGAGTGTGTGTGTGTGTGTGTGTGTGTGCAGAACGGACCTTGTTCTTTTTCGTGTGTGTGTGTGTGTGTGTGTGTGTGTGTGTGCGTGCGTGCGTTGTGCGGTCCAAGCACTCAACGTGTCAGCGCGGCCACATTTCTGCACGAGAACGTCTGGGGTGTCGCGACCGGGAGGTATACAGCCGCACCCCGCCGCCGCAGGCGCGCGCGCGCACACACACACACACACACACACACACACACACACACACACACACAGCGGCGGGGGTTAGCGCCTCACACGAGGTGTGAGGTGAGCGGCGCACCGTGTGTGGCCATTCAGCGATGCCGCGCGGTACGAAGCCCTCGGGGCCCTCAGGGCAGTCGGTACTTGCCCCACACCACGCCACGCCACGCCCTCGGTCTCCGTCGGCCGGTACTACCAACACACACACACACACACACACCATCGCTCCTGCTGCCACCGCAATTATAAATATATATATATATGTCATATATATATATATATACCCGCCGCTCGATGGGGGAAAAAAGGGAAAACAATCTCAGGTGAAAAAAGTATGACCACGAGAAAACGAAAGAAATTTGAGCAAAGAAAAATGAAAACTGTGTTTTTGCCCGCAGCGCACCAGGTCTGCTGTTCACTCTAAAATTTAAAAAAATTGGAATTGCGATAATTATGTAGATTATTTTCTTAGTTTAGTCAATACAACGGTTGAAATCAGAAGAGACATCCTTGGTCGTATTGACTGAAACCCGGCAGTTTTTGTCAAATTGATTGTTTTAACAGTGTTCAAGTATGACAGTCCAGCTGTCGATGACTTGGTCAGTGTCCTCCAGCCGTGGTAGCTAGGCAGGCACAAATCCGACCGCAAGCAGCAAGCTAACCCGCTTATGCAAATGCTCCGCCACGTGTGCTCACTACTACTAGAACCACTCTAACCACTCGAAATTAATCTTGCTTTTCGAGCACATCGGCCGCGCACACGGCGCGAGTTTGTTATGGACTCGGCATTTACTACTGCGTCCTACCGCATCCGCGGTTTTAACTGTTTTTCCGGCTAAATCGGGTGGCGCTGGGTACCGCCTGCCCCGGCCGCCGCTGCTGCTGCTGCTACAGTTTGCGCATCACGTCCCTATAAACGGCCTCAACACGGCCATCTCGTAATAAAGTAATATAAATTGAATTATTATTTCCCTCCGCATGCCAGGTAATAGCCCGGATAAAAAAGATGAAGAAAAGACGGGGTTTCCGCGAAGAACACGGCGGGGCCCGGGGTCGTTTCGATAGCGATTAGGTTTGCATAAGTGGCCGCGCGGCGCGCTGCTGCAAGGGCGCGTATTTTAAATAACATTTTCCAGTCCATTCTCTGCCGGGAAGCGGCCGGCCTGTCATCATCGGAAGCCGAGCGGCAGATACGCCTAACGGTGCGAGCCCGCCTGCCGACTGAAGACGCCGGGCGGAGAACCGACCAACCGCGGCGGCGCGGCGGCCAAACTAGAATGACGAGAAAATATCCGCTCATCGCCGCGCATGCGCAGTTTCCCCCGCCTTTGTAGATAAGATCCTGTGCCGCGCGATGTGCTTTCTTGATGTCATACTGCGGCGGGAAAAGTGACGCGATATGCTGCCAAGTGCTTATTGACCGTCATTAGACTCTCTCTCTCTCTCTCTCTCTCTCTCTCTCTCTCTCTCTCTCTCTCCCTCCATGCACCACACCGACTGCCAGAGGGCCTGCGGCGTGTGTGTGTATGTGTGGTGAGTAGCGGTGGCCGTCGCCAGGTGTCGCGCATGTGTGTGTGTGTGTGTGTGTGTGTGTGTGTGTGTGTGTGTCGATGGCGCGAGGTTAATTTGAGTCATAAGTGCAGCTATTACGGAAGAGAGAGAGAGAGACTTCGGCCGGCGGCCGTATACACCAAAGCATCGGCCGATATGCCCCGCAGCGGTCGCGCAGCAGCGGCGGCGGCAGCAGCAGTGGTGGCGGCAGCAGCAGTGGCGGCGGCAGTGGCGGTCGAGGCGTTGGCGTTAATGAGCCCGGTAATACATGTTCATTCGGTTGCCTAACCTAACCCGACAGGAAGGCGCACAAGACAGTCGTCCGCGGGGGCAATTATTCAAGACGGGATTTGACGTGGTACACGGCGAGCGAGCCGCGGCAGCCACTGCTCCACCGGCCACGTGATTATGTGTGTGCGTGTGCGTGTGCGATCGCGCGTGCGTGCGTGTGCGTGTGTGTGGACAAGATTAGACGAATGCACCGAAACCCGTGGCTAAATTGAGACGTCGTCTCCGCTTGCGAAACGTCACCGTGGATGTATACTACCAACGAGAAGCAGGGAGAAAATAAATGATATTGCAAATATGAAAAACAAATAATGAAAAATGAAAATAATACTGCAAGCATGTTGGCGTAGGAAACGGAAACAGCGCGCCGCATAACGCCTTACATGGTCAGGCGAGTACGACACCGGCGGGGCTCCGGGTCCTCCGGAGTTCTCCAGGTCCTCCGGGGGCTCCAGGGGCCTCCTCTATACGATCCGAGAAATAAATCCGGACGACGCGTTTTGCTTTTACAAGGCAAGAGGGAAACGCAACACCGGCAACACACACACACAGAACAGCATCAAGTGCTTTGACAATTCCATCCCTGCCCCCTGCAGCGCCGGCGGGGCGCCACGCGCCAGTGCAGAACGAGGACACAGGCACATTTTGAAACAGACAAGAAGACAATGAGATTTTCAAGAAAACTATTGAAATCTCTAAAGAAAAAGTCGTCATTGAAGATGTTGAAAAAAACCTCAGAATTTTGAAAAGAAAAAAAAATCTGCTTAAAAATCTGTCAATGTCGAAAACACTTGACACCGTGTTAAAATTAGTGCAAATAAATAAAGATTCCAAAATCATTATTCCGCACATGAGAGCCAGTAACAAGGCAGCGGCCGGCGACACGGAAAACTTTCAGCGGCGACTTACCGTCGTGATATATGTCTGGCCGGCGACAGGCCCACCTATGACGACGTGCGCTGCGTGTGTGTGTGTGTGTGTGTGTGTGTGTGTGTGTGCGTGAGTGTATGTGCGTGTGTGTGTATGTGCGTGAGTGTGCGCGCGCTGCGGTTGCCGCTCGGTTTGCTGGTCCGTGAGGAATGACGGGCCGGCAATACTTAATTCTTAATCCACCGGCGGCGTGAAATAAAGTAGCGACGCGAGAGACCCCCAGCGAACGCGCGCGGAGCAGCGGGGCGGACACAGCCAAAGGTTGTTGGCACTGTTCATCTTCTCACCGTTAATCAACACGTTGGAAGCGCTTCTGCTGATGCCCGCGCGATGGAATTCCCTCCCTCGAACGGTAAGGTGATAGGCCCGCCGAGTGCGATTGCTATGGTGTTGTTGCGTTGGCAGCCGTACGGAGCATTAATAAAATAAAAAAAAAAGACGCGAGGGAAAAAAAAAGGAAAATAAGCGGCCGCAACTTGCATGATATATTACGAATATCAACAACGAAATTCATTTTTAAGAAGTCCCAAATCATATTTCAAACACGCCTGTCTCGCGCGGGCTCGCGTTTCAGGGACGTTACGAGCAACCGGAGACGAACTAGGTGAGATGCTGAAAGCAGATTGATGCTTCCAGTGTGGTGCACGGCTCAAACACGCCAGCAAATGAGGAAAAACGCAGAGAAAGTTTTGGAAGGACAACGAGGAAAGACAAGCAGCCATATAGGATGGCGACCACTGGAAGCTATTAGGATAGCCCTCAGCCCGACTGCTGACGTTACAATAGAAGAAAAATGGTCGGGGAGTTCAAGTCGATAGCCCGTTGTTTGTTTTCAAAGTTGGACGCTGCTGCAGACGAATGGAGAAGGAAGTCTCGTCAAATTCCTGATCTGATAGCCTAGTTGCAGCAAAGACCACAATAACATTTTTTTTTTTTTTTGGAAGCAGTATACTCTCGGGCACGAGCCCCAGAGAGATGTGATTAGATACGCGGTAATATTACAAACACTGAATCAAAATTGAATCAATCCGTATGGGCGCTACCGCAGGAAGAAATTAAAATGTGAAAAAAAAGGGTGAGCAAAAACAAGCAGTCAGTCTAATTGACTCCGGCGTGCAGCGCATGCGCCGTGAGGTGCAAGTCATGCGCACGCCCGCCAGGCCCACCCCTGGAGGCGCGTGGCAGCAGTGATCACGTGACAGTGCACTTCCGTCAGACCTAACCTGGCCTGCACCGCCTGCTCGATGGCGCCCGAGCGCGTGGAGATCGGCAGTAGCATAGAAGCCCGCGAACCTAACCTAGTTTCGGCAGCAAACGCTCTCAGCCAACGATTTGGACCACTCGATTAAGTTAGTTTAAATAGATTCCGGGCGGAGAGCAGCAGCGTCAGCACAGTCGGCTGGCTGTGCTGGCTGACGGGATGATGAGGTGTGTAGTCACGAGGCATTGTCATCGCCACAGCCATCTCTTACGACGGCCCCTGGAAATTGAATGGGCAAACAGGTAGATGACAGCTTGTGTTACCTGCCCGCTGCCCCGCTGCCCCGCCGCCTCGCATTATGCATGTCGGAGTGATGGGTACTCGTGTAATCTCGTGTGTCGCCGAGATCGAGACATTTTATTGGTGGCGATTCATCTGACAGAGCGGCGATCAGCGAGCGCGGCGTTAGCAACGCGCACTTTGTGGGGACATTCCTGCCCCTGTCATACAGACCGAGCCGAGGACCGAACAGTCAACCCTGTCAGAGGTATCGACAAAAGCCACCTCCTCCGAGAGGAGCACGTACCGATCGAAATGATCCTTCACCTCTCTGGAGAATTCGATACGACACTACCGCGACGTCCATTTTTACTGCTGGCATGCGCATCCCGACCAAACACTGCCCGTGAGAAGTTTCGATTTCATTGTGCGGAACGATCGAAGCTCCCTGCAGTTTATACTCTCTCAGTGCGCGCGGACAAGGACTGTATTTTTTTTTTGTTTTTTTACCCCCGCCGCTTCACTTGAGTGTTCTGGATCGGTTCTGGTCTCGGCGCGGACAAGTTTCGAAACCATTCGCACGTTTCGTCGGCCGCCGTGCCGCGTCCTAACCTGTCCCCCACACTGCCAAGCGCTGTGGCATCATTACCTACGGATTTCACACCCTTCAACGGGGGGCCAAACAAATGGAGCTGACTTCACTTACGACCGGAGGGGGCGAGTGATGGAGTATTGTATGTGGGCTTGCTGTCTCACCTGCAACAGAAGAGAAAATTGGACCGGGTTAGATGCAAAAGGGGGACTCCAGGGCAAAGCTGAACCACACGGCGTAGGTGGGCTGCGAGCGTGCATGACAGCAGCAGCAGCAGCAGCAGCTGCAGCCTGGAATCTCCGGACCAGGCTACGACAGCCAGGGCCATAAACAAATGTAATAACTCTGAGGAATTAGGGAATGTATCGAGACCACCTCGGCGTCCTCAGTGCGTGCGTGCGTGTCTGTACCCCCCTCCCCCTTCACATTTCCCGTGCCCCGAAATTCTTGGATGCTTTCGCCCGCAAATGACAGGAGACAACAAACACCTGGTAAGGTAATTTAGCAATCTCCTCCCGGAGCGTGGCTAAACGGGGCTCACGCAGCGTCATGGCCTGCGGCGGGGCGGGGCCCCGGGCACAGCAGCAGAGCAACAGAGCCGTGCCCCCGGCGTCGCCGACCCCAAACACCTCACCACAAGGCTGTGTCATAAATTCTTACTCCACGCTGTGTCAACCCTGTCCCAACAGAGGATTTTGCTTGAAAAGAAGAGTCGTGGGGGAGGGGGAGTTGACGCTGGGCAAAAGGGGGGCGATCCAGTGTTACCCATTCAACGACGCGGGCCCACCATGTGTGCGGGAAAAACCTTTACGGATGACCCCTAACGGAAGGTGAGATGGGTTACGGGAGCGAGAGGGGGAAGGAGAGAGAGAAGACTGCCACCACACAATTAACCCCCATAACCCAACACTCCAGAGATGAGTCCCTATCCTGACAGGCTTACACATCCAGGGGCTTATGGACATAAATAAAAGAGCCAATGGTTCCGGATTAAGCTGAGATGGGGCCTACGAGGCGTGACATTTAGGTAAAAGAGGTGGTGGCCGCAGCGGGGGGATTGGGGGTGGGGGAGTCGAGGACAGGTGCAGACAGAGGGGCCCGGAGGGGCCCGGAGGGGGCGGAACCGAGCACTTCCAGACGTACAGGTGGAGAGAGAAGAAGGCAGTGGCACTCGGGGAAAACAATCAATGTCATTAATATGTTTGGAAGGGGCCAACTTGCGTCAGTCATTATGGCCAGGCGCGGCCAACAGGAGCAAGGTCCGGTTTCAGAGTGGAATGAAAAACAATTGCGGGAGCAACTGAATATATACATTTTGCGTTGTCCACAGCAAGATATGAATTCAAATTTGGGATCTGTCTTGAGTTTGAGTCTGGTCCCTCATAGGGCATTCCGTGTGACCTCAGTCCCCCCCTCGACGCGAGGGCCCTCGGCCGCTGGGGCCCCTGGGGGGGGGCAAAGGCTTCTGAATAGGCCCCATTGGCTCTTCCATTTACATCCCACCGAGGGGCACCCGGACGTTTCAGAGAGTCATGTTGTGTCGACTGCCAGCGTCTGCGGGTCGGACGACCGTTCGGACGCAGGAACCCCAACAGTCATCGTCAGTCCGCTCCGCGGAATTTCGCATACGTCGCTGAGGACAGCGCCCGCCTCGTCCGGCCCGGACGTGATAATTGAGAGGCCATGGCGACGGCACACACGCTTGATCAATAAAAGAAAGGCAACAGTGTTAGTGCCGATAAAAGGCGACATTGCGCGCGCTCTCCGAAATGAAAACGTGTAGTATCACTCGGGGGCGATTTACGCACCGGCAACATTCGAAACCACCTATCCGTTACGACTCTCGGGGCCTTCTCTCTCCCTCTCTCTCGTCGCCGAGCCGTTCTCTCTCCCTCCGAAGCAGGGGGATTAAAATACTCCAAGTACGGTGTGGCCTTCTAACAGTCGTTCCCCGCTTATCTTAACGCCATCGCGCATCGGGGGTACCGGGCTTCTCAGGCCGCATTCACACATCTCGGCGTCAACCGTAAAAGCGCGATAACCTGGAGTCGTAGTGACACGCCTTCGGGGGCCGCCAGCACGATGCACAAGTGTCAACGCGCCTGTAGGAAGAGACAAATGTCCAGAGGATGAGAAATCCTGACCGAGATAATGAAAGAGCCCTGATAGTCGCCCAATTTGAGAAGACACTCGCCTCAACATGTAAGATTGGAGACCCATGTTAAAGGTGGGTCACCAAAGTGCTGGGTCTCATGGTTGACCACCCCAACTCATATCTCACGCAATTTTTTATTATTAGAAAAAAGTCATGTAACCCCATTTTCGAAACACTGGCGCTAAGCTGAATCGAACTCAGGAGTCAAATCCTGAATGTAATGTCAATAAGTTTACAAAACAGACTCTTCACGTCCCTTTTCATCCGAACTTCGTTCCCAGTGTATCAAGCCCGTGTCCGGCTGCCAGCTGATGGCATGTATTGATCGCGGACATGGAGCGGGGCTGCCATACATCACATCTGGCTGTTAGTCCGTCTGGAGTCGGGATGGGCGCCCATTTTTCGGGAGCCGCTAGCTGAGGTTGACCCCCGCGTTGAGATCCCCCAGGACCCGCCAGCGTAGACTTTAACCCCGTTTGCGCCCCCCAGCGATCAATCGTGCCACGAGAGTGGCTGCCTTACAACGTTACACGGACGGTCGTACACACACAGGCCGAACCTCGTCGCCGGGTTTTCGCTGTTAAACTCGCCTCTTAAACAGCCTGTAAGGCCTTGTAGCATACACACGCCCGACACAATGTAACGAGCTCCGATTTTTTATAGACGAGATGGCGACGCCGCCAGCCGGGGGAAAATAATAATTACCGGAGAAAAACCTAATTAATGGAGAGTACCTTACATGTTGCACTGCTATTTCGCGCGGCCCTTATAAATTAAATTCGCAGTTTTACGCACGCGCTTTATTTGTCAATAAAATGAGGTGCCGGGAAGTTGTAACGAGATGTTGTATCCCTGGCCGGCCGTGACCACCATGGCCGACGGCTGCCAGCGCTGCCAACACAACTGCAACAATTTCTCCCTGCATTTTCATATTTTTCTTTGTCCCTTTTTTCAGGGTGAAAATGCAACGTAAAGGAAGTGAAATAATGTAATCACGAACAGAGATGATCATGATTAAAATTCAAAATACGAAATTATTTTTCAATAATAAAATGTGCATGTTTGTTGTTTGGCGCGCGCGTGTGTCCGGTGGGTCGCCGTCGCAGCTTTTCATAACAAACTGAATAACAGCCGCACGCTGTAATCGAAGCAATAAGAAGCCTCTCTTGACGACCCTAATATGACCCGGTGCATGGCAGGACGTTCGTACGAATATGGCGGCGCGCCGCTTGGCAAGAAGCAGCACACACAAAGCAGCAGCAGCGGCAGCAGCAGCAGACAAGATTCCACAGCGCCTGCCAGAGAGCTGCTGAGGAGGCAGCGGCAGCAGCAGCAGCAGTCGCGGAGCCTTTTGCACCGTATGGGAAAGCGGTACATAATCCTCGGTGCCATAAGAACGCGTAACACCTAACACTAACGCTCAACACTAACGCCCCGCCTGACGCGCCCTGCTCCGCGCCGCCCGCTCTGTCGATACTCCACGGACCGGAACGGGCCGACGGGTCGTGTTGTGATTTGCGGCCGGCGCGGTATTCCTTTTCTTGGAGGAGTCGGCGGAGGAGGAGAGGTCAGCGGCGAGCTGCCGGCCAGCACCGGCCAGTGTGTGGCAGCCGCCACCCGCCGACTATCCCAGGGACATCATGTGTGGAAACTAAAGGGCGGCGTGCGGAGGATAACTTACATCCTCGAGTTATATGCGCCCCAACGCCCCCCCCCCCCCCCTCTCGTTCCCCCCTCTCTGATCCTGATTCGCCCCGAACACCCGTTTATCCTCCGTGAACGTGAGAAATTGTTGCCTCTGCGTTTGAATACCGGGAGCAGCGCAGGGCTGGGCTGCGAGCGTTGCGCGGGTTGGCGCACACACACACGTGCTGGCCCGTGTCCGCACCGTGTCCCTCCCGTGTGTGACCCCCCCCCCCCCCCCCCTCCTCCCCCTGTGCCACCCAGCAGACTCAGTTTCCAAGCGATATTTTACCCCTGTGAGGCCGTACGGGTAGCCGGTATGGGTACGTTGTCAGTCCGGGTCCCCTTACCCCCGCCTCCTCTCTTCCTGTCCGCGGGCGGACCCCCCGCGAATGCGCGCCGCTGCCCCCCCCCCCCCCCCCCGCGGCGACATGACGCCCACGTGACAACGGACACCCTAGCAAGCAGAAGACTGCACCCGTTCGACGCAGTTAAAACCGTCGTTAGGAAGAAGGCTGTGTAATTTTGAGCGTGCGTGGACCTTGGAGCGGTAGACACGGCGGGGCCTACCGGCTGAGCGGGGGGGGGGGGGGGTGCTGAGCTGGCACGGGCTGAGGCCCGGGCTGAGGCTCTGGCCAGCCTGTATCGGATGCTGAGCTGTTTACGAGCCGATGATTCATGTGGTTGTAGGTGAGCTTTGAGGTGGTGCCCACGGTGTGGGGGGCTGCGTGCGAGCGAGTGAGGCATATGCGCGGGCCCCCATGGTGCGGGAGGGAGAGAGACAGTCGGCGTGTCGGAGGCAGCCCTTTTCCTCCTCCTCCTGTTCTGCATCGAGGTGAAGCGAGCGTGGAGCCGCAGCACAGCCAGCGCGTGAGGTGATGAGGCATTTGAAGAAAGCGGGAGGACCTCGTCGCACGGGCTTATGTCCACTGCGCCCACACACACACACACACACACACACACACACACACACACACACACACACACACACACACACACACACCGCCGGCTTTGGCAGGGCGTGGCGAACGCAGGAAGTCATCGAGGAAGCGGAATATGGAGAAATGGCGACGGCAGCCGCAAGGATTAGGGCGCCGAGCCAGCGGAGGCAGGACGCCGGTGAGGATATTGACGAAGATGATGTCGGCCCGGTAACGGCGCAGTCCGTCGGGGGCCTAAATCACCTCTCGCGCGCCGTCATATTAACGGGTGTGGAATTTATAACGACCCCCGCGCGGGGGCCTCGCGGGGCGCCGCCGTTACCGCCGGCGTCAATGTATAGGGCCGCCCCGCCAACCTTTTGATCATCGCGGACCTGGTGAAGACGTGGGCGGTCGGCAGCGGCGCCGTGAGGGCCCCGGCGGGGCGTGTCGGGGGGGGGGGGGGGTCCGGCGGCGGCCAGTGTCCCCGCGCACACCGCCACCGCCACAATGGTGGGGCCAAACGTGCCAACACCCTGATCCATCATCGGCGCGCTGGGAGCTGGCCGCCAGGTCCCCCCCGGCCGCCCTGACAATATGGTATACGGCCCGCCAGGTGGCCGATGAGAGGAACGGCGACGGGACGGCGGTCCTGGCTGGTCATTAGGTGGCCGTGGGGGGGCCAGGGACGGGGGGGGGGGGGGGGGGGGTACCCGGCCAGAGGCGGTAGCGCGGCAATTGGCGACGCGACACCCCCGATAGCCCGACCCGCCCACCTCGTCGTCCTCGCTGCCGTCCGCACGTAGCGCCGCGGGTTCAAACACTGGCAGCGGTATCACCATGATGACTTTTCCGTCGGGGTCCGGAGGTTGGGAGCGTCCGTCCCGACTGACACTGCCGGGGCCCTGAGCCCCGCCTCGCCCCGCCCCGCCCCTCCGCTACGCGCGGCCCGGCCCCCGTAACTCCTCAGTTTTCATCGCGCCGTGTTGTCACCCGTCCCGCTCCGCCCCGTATATCGTGTATACCTGGGAGAGGCCGGAGAGGGGCAGCGGTGGCGGCCAGCGCCCGATTTCCACATTTAAAAAAAAAAGAAAAAAATATTATTTAGCCCTGCTCCCCGCTGCGGCCGCGTCGGCTGCATATGATACAAAATGAAACGAGGTGCCGGGCGTGCGACACCGCCGAGGACATCGTGATGGCACCGCGGCAGTGTTGGCGGCACTGCGCGCTTTGTCAACGGCGGGGCGTAAAAACGCCGCGCGGCCCACTGCAAACACTTCCGCCGGCGTCGACGCTGACGGCGCAAAAAAAAAGGAGGGGATCTAGGTTGGCAGTGGTTGGCAGCCCTGCTTCCGGCGACGGCGGTCAGCGGCACGGCGACAGGAAGGCGGCTTTCCCTCACGAGACGATCATTTAGCTCGCGGGACGCGCGGATTAGGGGAGCAAAATATAATTACGAAGTGAAAATGTTGGCGAGCAGCTGTTGGTAGTCCGCGGCCGGAGATTTCCGGAGGCCTCCGACAAGGGCTATATACAGGACCACACCTGAGATCCTGCGGCTCCTGCGGCCCGGGGCCCGGCACCGTCCCGATGCGTTTAGTGCGTCGTCCTGCTGCCGTTTGTTGCCCGTCCTGGGCCCGTGGCGAGGCCCGTGGCCGGGGCCCCCTCCCTCCCCTCCTCCTGTTCAAAGAATATTCTCATATGATTCATGTTTCCTGCGCGGGGCATTCGGAGAAATTTAAATGAAGCAGCGCGAGATTGCCCCGTGTCGCTCCTCTCACCTCGGCCAGGACCCGGGGACCATGGGGATCCCGGGTCCCCGGGACCCCACCGAGGCGACGGCATTTCAGGCGTTACGGCGACTGTACGTTTCTCCCTGTTTTGACGCTTCCCGATTCGACTGTCATCGAATTAGTTGGGCTTCTTATACGGACCCCGCGCGCTCCCCGTCTCATTCCTTTTTCGTGTATATAAATATATTTTTCCCTACTTCTGTCTCCTTTCCACTCCTCTGAATGAACAGGTAGGTGCGAGGAGCGTCTCGCTCGGACCCCCGCCGAGCCGCGGGTCGCGCGCGGGTTAATATGTATGAAATGAAGGACCCTCTCTCTCCCTTCTCCCTCCCTCTTCCAGTTTTGTCGTAAAAAAAACTCCCGTCTTCCCCCCCCCCCCCTCTCTCTCTCTCTCTCTCTCTCTCTCTCTCTCTCTCTCTCTCTCTCTCTCTCTCTCTCTCTCTCTCTCTCTCTCTCTCTCTCTCTCTCCTTTCCCCTCTTTCTTCCGGGCGAGAGCAGCAAAAGGGGGACACTTTATGGAACAAGTCCTCGGGGTTATGAAACATGCCCGTGCTACGGCGGTGGCTGCGGGGGCTGCGTGAAATATTGGTAAAATATCCGAGGGGCGCGACGAGCCGTCAACACCCGGCGAGGAGGCGGTGCGGTGCACCCTGTCCAAACACGGCGGCGGCCTCGACGTGGTCGTCGTCCTCCTCCTCCCCCACGACGGCCGCCTCGTCGACCCCCTGGCGCGCGTCCCACTGCGGTGAAAGTCAAGAATCCATGCTCGTTGTTCGAGGAACCCCCCCCCCCCCCCTGCTAATGCGTCGCGAATAGGCTTTTTGCGGGCCGCCACAACATTCACTCTCCACCAGGTAAACGTTGACGCTGGCCTTGATGGTGTGGCCGGGGACATCGGGGGTCGGCCAGAGGCCGCCGGTCGCCGCGCGGCGGGGGGTTGCGCCGTATTGTCCGCCGCCGGGAGGTGTATCGGCTGCGTCCGCAGTGACGCAGGTTCGTCGTGCCGCGGGGTCCACGATGACGACGACTCGTCCGCGTCGCGGACGCCACCCGAGTGTTTGGCCGGCTCCGGCTTTTTGTGCGCGGTGGGCCTCGCCGGGCCTCGACGGGGGTGTCGCCCCCGCTGACAGCGCCGAGACGGATGGCACGGAGGCATCGGAGGCCACGCCGACCACCCACACCGGCCGCCACCACCAGGTGGCGCTCGTGTCGCCGAGTCAATTTGATCATACGCGGCTTTTACTGGCCGCGGGCTGCGGGCCTGGCAGTGGCAAAGTGGCAGTGGACACACGTTGGGTGTCACGGCGCTGCGGCGGCGAGGTACTTCCGAGATGGCACCCCCAACTCTACTACTACCACTACCCCCCGCGCCGTAAACTGGAGCCGCCCCTGCGCGCTGCGTAAAACGCCCCCCCCCCCCAGCATAAATAAAACGTGCATATCAAGCGACAGCGTGCTCGCCGGCAGAGAAAATTTGATCGGATATCGGAGAGGGGGAATAAAAAGTAAAACGCAGGCCAGCGACGATCGGTCGATTCCGGGAAATAAGAAGCGAACCGAACAGGCAGCCGCGCCCCGCCCCGCCCCGCCCCGCCCCGCCCTGCCGCGCCCCGCCCGCCCTGCCCGCCCTGCCCCGCCCTGCCGCGCCCCGCCCCGCCCCGCCGCCCGCCCCGCCCTGCCGCGCCCTGCCCCGCCCCGCCGCGGTCGGCCGGGAGTTGTTCCCCTTATTTCAATTACGGGCACGGAAAGACGAACGCTAGCAAGCTAGCAAGGCGGTGGACTTGTGTTGTTCTCCGCCGCGGTCAATTTTTTGGTGTTTCGGCTCAGGGAGTAATTGGAGGGGGCTTCGGCGTTTCGTAGCTCCCCCTCGGACAGATCAACCGGGCCGCCGTTTCAATGGGATAATGCGGGTGAATTGAGATATAGGCTCGCCTGCCGCCGCGCCACGCCCTAAACTATCAAACAGCCGTCCCACCCCGACCAACGCGCCAATACGTGTAATTTAAGTGGCCCTTTCTCTTTATACCCGAACCCACCACATACTAGGGCCTAATATGTTTCTGCCAACATAACACCACTCAAGAAAAAAATTTGTCGAAAGAGCTTATTATTTATTGTAAAAATGAAGTCGAACGGAAATGACTACATTATTGCTGCCAGTGTCGCGCTTAGCTACCGAGTGTGATATGATGTATCGCACCCAATGGGACGGTTTGCTATGCGCTGCAGATGGCAGAGATCTGCTTCCTAATTACAATAAAATAAAAACGTACCCCCGGCACCAGCGACTCACACACACACACACACACGCGCGCACACATGCACACACAGCGCCAGTGACTTGTGCGTAATTAATTGAGGCATTCATGTAGCTTTGCGGTCGTGAAAACAACGATGAGGGCCATGCGGACGCGTGGCGCAATTTGCCATACACGTACGTGGGTTTGAGGGGGAGGCCGGCTGCTGGGCGAAGGGGTTGCTGCTTTGCATCGGCAGCAGGGGTGGCCCCGGCCTTCTGTACCACCACCACCGCCCCCACCACCACCGCCCCCACCACCACCCCCGACCCGAAGGGGTGCACCAACTACACTACTAGCCGGGCTCTAAATTACAGCGTCCTCTCTCGCTCTCTCTCTCTCTCCCTCCCTCCCTCCATCATGTTTAGTCAAAACAATTTGATGAGATACACGCAACGACTTTGGCCCGGCGGGGCTGGCGGGGCCCCTGGTGCTACAGCAAGGGCCGCTCGGGGGGCCATTTAGTGACGCGGCTGTTTGATGGCACCCTTACCAACATATGCTGCGGTACCGAGACGGCGTTATTCTCAAACCAATTCCTTTTCTAGACCCAAAGAGTTTTCATAGACAAAAGAACGCTTTGCAGATTTTATCCACGTGTAAGAGAGAGATAGATAGTGAGAGAGGGAGAGAGAGAGAGACAGATTGGATGATGCCGAGAGAGAGGAGGTGGGAGGGAGAGGACGAGAGAGGGAGAGAGAGAGAGAGAGAGAGAGAGAGAGAGAGAGAGAGAGAGAGAGAGAGAGAGAGAGAGAGAGAGAGAGAGAGAGAGAGAGAGAGAGAGAGACGTATGGGAAACAGCACGGGGGTGGGACGGAGAGGGGGAGAGGTGTAGAAGCAGATAGAGAGTGCGACTTTGATTTAGAGGGGCGATCGTCGCGGCGGCGGCCGTTCGCGAAGGGGATCCGCCGGAGAGCGGCGGGGTAAGCCGTTCGAATTTGGGAAGGGGATGAGTCGATTCTGAGGGAGAGAGACAGACGCAGACAGAGAGAAGCGAGAGTGAGAGAGAGAGAGAGAGACAGAGAAGAGAAGGAGGGTCCGCGTTGGCAGTGTGCGGATGGAGTTTAGCCCGAGTCAATGAGCGCTCCAAATTAACTGCTTAGGGCCGAAGCCGCCGGAGCCTGCTGCCGAGGGCAGAGACAGCAGAGCCCAGCGGAGCCGGGAGTGCGGTGCTGCTGCCGGGGGTGGGCCGGGGGTGGGTCCGGACCGGCCGCCTCCGAGTGCCAAGCTCACCCAATTACACGCGGCTTGCGCGCTCCCCCCGCCCCTCCCCCCTCCATCCCCCTCCGGGCCGCGCGAAGGCTCAAACGACCCCCGTCGCGCCACCGACTCAACAGCTAGAGACGGAGGGGGTCGGTTGGCACGGCGGGGCGGGGCGAGGGGAAGGGGTAGCGCCGTTGGCGCCCGGCGCGCGGAGTCTATCCGTCGGCACGGCGGCGGGAACGGCACGGCACGGCACGGCACGGCACGGCACGGCACGGCACGCATATGGTGCCCCGCCGAGGCTCGCTGGCTCGCTCCGCTCACTTGCTCCGGGGCCGTATATTTGCGACCCCCCGCGCGGGAAGGGTGGGGGTGGAGGTGGGTGGGGGGAGTGGCCGCGGCGTTACGGGGGTTTGAACGCGGCGCGCTGCCGGCGACAAATCGATCGAGGCCCTGGCAAGAGGCTGCGGCACGGCGAGGAAGTCCTGGCGCCACAACAGCGGCAGCAGCAGCAGCGTTATCAGCGGGTGAATAGCGTCCCCAGCACCGGCATACTGCCGCCACTGCCGCCGCCACTGCCGCCGCCACTGCCGCTATGCCAACTGCTGCGCTGCCGCCGCCGCCGCTGCTCCATAAATGATTAGTTTAATCCGACCTGATGACCCGACCACGCCCCACCACGCCCCCGGCGGCGTGACACAGAGCGGCACGCGGCCGCCACGCGACAGCCACGCGACCCCCGCGTCAGGGTGGCGCGTGCCGCCACGGCCAGGGCGCCGCCATGCGGCACGCGGACGACAAGAAATTCACTTGTTCACCCCGCGGCGTCTCCCGCAGGGCCCGCTGTGCCCTAACCTCACACGCTCCGGCTGTGCAGAGAGAGAGAGAGAGAGAGAGAGAGAGAGAGAGAGAGAGAGAGAGAGAGAGAGAGAGAGAGAGAGAGAGAGAGAGAGAGAGAGAGAGAGAGAGAGAGAGAGAGAGAGAGAGAGAGAGAGAGAGAGAGAGAGAGAGAGAGAGAGCGAAAGAGGGAGGGATGCGATGGCCAATCCCAAAATTGCTGCCACTTTCCGCCGGTGTTTCCTCCCCCTCTCTGTGTACCGCATGCGTTCCAACCCCCCAGGGAGAGGAGGCCGCGAGAAATAACAAGTGGTGAGCAAACGTGTCCGTTACATCCGCCGCGCTGCTCCCCGCACCGCGCGCTCCGTCGCAACGCCGGGAGAAAAGGTATGAAAAATTCAGCCCGCGAGTCGGCGAGAGGCCGCAGAAATAAATGGAAGCGGGTGGAGTGTCGGCGCCGCGCCAAGCCATAGCCTCGGTCCGGTCAGCTCCGGAGTGTGTGGCTGTAGCGGCCAGCGGCGGCCAGCGGCCAGTTCTCACGGCGCCGTGTCATCCCGTACAGATTACGGCAGCGCTATCTCTCTCTGTCTCTCTTTGTCTCTCTCCTCCCCAATTTGCCTCGTATAAGAGAGAGATGTGCGCTTCCCCATCAGCGTTATCATCGGCTCGGCCGTTTCACGCTTCGACACGCGAACCCCCGGCGGCGGCGCCGTGCGTGTGAGGGAGATGGAGCGATGCGAAAGCGCGCAGAGGGAGGAGGAGGAGGAGGAGGAGGAAGAGGAGGGGGAGGAAGGGAGGGAGAGGTAGAGAGGCGATGGCGATGTGGGAAAGGGGAAAGGACATAGGCCGACTCCACGCCCGGAAGTTATAAGCAGCTAGAGGAGTTCACGACGCTCTGCGCCCGAGAAAAGGAACTTGAAAATTAGCGCGAGAGGAGATCGCGATTCACATTCGTGAGGGAGGTGGGGGGTGTGGGGAGGACCCGGGGCCCGGTGGGACTGCGGGGGGTCCGTGGGAGAGAGACAGAGCGAGTGGGGTGTCATCCCCCGTCTCGCGAATTTCCACGCCGATTACATGCCGTATACGATCGCACCCCAATTTTACGGACATCTATCCCTCTCTTTTTAGCGGTGGGAATCTCTCTCCCCCCTCCTCGCCATATCGTCTTCCTTCGATGATAAATATTTTTACAGATCCACGGCCGCGGGGCGTGCGCCCTGCCGTTTGAATTTCGCCACGGATGCGACTCCGTTCTGCTGTGGCGCGTGGCGAGCGCATCACTGTGCGTGTGTGTGTTGTGTGTGTGTGTGTGTGTGTGCGCGCGCGCGAAGAGGGGAGAAATTACACGAGTAGAGATAAGCGAACGGGCGTGACGGTCAAAATAACCTCGCTTCAATTCCCACGACAGCAGAAAAGTTAAAAAAAAAAAAAAAAAAAAAAAACATTTGTCAATGACATGCTTACCACAGAACCTCCACAATTAGCGCATCCAAAGTCAAAATATTTACCTGCAACACAAAGAGAAATACAAATCGTCAGCTTATTTGCTCTTTCGAGAGAGACATGCCGTTTTGCTTGCCAATCATTTCCGACTTATCCAAATAGGAATACTACAGAGTCACGTTGGGCCAGTCTGGGCACCTGGAGCGCGCCTGCCGGGTAGGCAAACACAGCCTCTGCATGCACGCGTGCCGTCCGGGCTGGCCTACCCTGGTTCTCGCAGGCGCTGGACCAACATGGTCAACTCATCAGCACAATGTTCACACACACACAAACACGCAAAACACACACACGCAAAACACACACACGCCCTCTCTACTGAGGGTCCCTACCGAGGGGGGGGGGGGGGATCGGCCGCCATTACCTGGACAAGCTCCTAATGGCGCCACCCTGTGCGGCTATTATTGAATCTCTGCCCCCCGCAGAGAGTCGGGTCCCGGGGGAGAGGGGAGGGGCGGTCACCCCCCCCCCCCCCTACAGCTCGCACCCGCCAAATTTAAAATCTCAGAGGCCGCGCGCGTTAGACTGCGGTACCCGAGGAGGACAGCGGCGGCACTCGGGTACTGGTAGTAGTACTCCACCAGTCCGGCGTGAATGATTGATGACGCTCCAGATGCTGGTCTGGCTGGAGTCCGGCAGCAGCAGGGGCGGCGGCGGCGGCGGCGGCGGCGGCAGCGGCGGCGCGTAGCATGGCGCGCGCTGTGGGTGGGGGATGCCGTGGGTGGTGGTAAGGCCCTCGTCCCCTCACCCCCCTCCACAAGTCCACCAGCCTTCCGGCCGGCGGCGCCAAGCAGCCTGCAGCCGAGTGACAACAACGGCCGAGCTCTCTGGCCGCCCCGCCCTCATGACGCTACGGTGCGCCAACAACGATGGCACGGGAACGCTTCCGGCCGACCCACATGAATGAATGAATGAATGAATGAATGAGATAATGATTGGATTAATAAATGAATGAGGTAATGCAGGAAAGCATTTATGAATGAATAAATGCACGAATGACAACACGAATCACAGATCTGATGAACGAACGACGGCGCCGACTAATGAACGAAAGAATGAATGATTGGGCGAATGAACGAAAGAATGAATGAATGGAAATGCGTGGACGTATGGAAATCCGTCGGGTTTGTCTAGAAAGCGAACACGACTCGTTGCTGTTGGCACATCCTCGAGGAGCGCGCAGCGTAAGGGATGACAGCGCGCACGGGGTGAACTCTCGCGGGGGTTAGGTAATATCAGCGATGCGAATATTTTAGCATTTTTATAATATGGTATCGGGGGCGGGGGTGGGGGGGGGGGGTGTCTATGTGGGTGGGCGGCGGCAGCTGCACGGACTCCGCCGGCCCCGCTGGCTCCGCTGGCGTTGAGCATTTGTCATCGGCAGCTGCGTGCCACTTCGGGCCGATGAGCCGTCGCCGGCCGTGGCGGTTGCGCGGCTTAGAACAAACACGTCCTCAATCTGATTCGTTCTCCTTGTCACGCCCTCGCACCGCGCCGTCAGAGAGCGAGAGAGAGAGAGAGAGAGAGAGAGAGAGAGAGAGAGAGAGCGAGAGAGAGAGAGAGAGAGAGAGAGAGAGAGAGGGGCTGATTGGACCGCGCCGCTGGAGAAGAGCGACCGACTCCAGAGCTTCCGTCTGGACCACACAGTCTGGAATGAATTCCCCCCAGAACTTTAGTAGACAGAGAGAGAGAGAGAGAGAGAGAGAGAGAGAGAGAGAGAGAGAGAGAGAGAGAGAGAGAGAGAGAGAGAGAGAGAGAGAGAGAGAGAGAGAGAGAGAGAGAGAGAGAGAGAGAGAGAGAGAGAGAGAGAGAGAGAGAGAGAGAGAGGTGCCGCGCGCGCCGCTTTTTACCCACAGAAATGATGTACTGCACCACCACGGCGCCGATGGGCTCTAAAATTGAGGCGGCGCGGCGAGCGGTCGGTCTGTTTGAAACACGAAACGAGAACATAGGCGGCTCCTTTTGCTCTTTTTTCTCTTTTTTTTTTCCTGGGTCTATGACCGACATTCGTTATTTTTTTTTTTTTTTTCTTATTTTTTTTGCAACTCCGTTATAGAAATTTTGGCCGGAACGATAAGAAATTTCCGCGGGTGCGCGTGTGTTATACACGGCAGCTAAAGCAAGACAAACACGAGGGACATAACCTCGAGGGGGAGAGGGAGCGGATATAAAGAAGACGTCGCGCCATCTGCAGCGGCAGCGCAGCGGCACGGAGCGCACGGCACACGCCAAGTGCGGCCCGAAAACACAAAAACAGAACGAATGTCTCTCGCCTTTCCCCGCGGCGTAAACACGGGCCAGGTGCGGTCGCCTTCACAGATTCGGCGAGAAAGTCCCCCGCCACAAACAGCATGGTGCACCCTGTGCGCACGGAGAGCATGTTCTGTTCAGGTTCACAAATTCTATATACAAATAACTCGTTTCTTGGTGAGAATTTTCGATTTTCTACTGCAACGTTTCTTTGATACATTCGTTAAATTTTGGTAGATTCTGTATTTTCTAAATCTGATTAATTTATCTAGTCAAATCATATTGTCTAGGTAATCATCACACGCTAGTGCTTAGCAGCAAAACTAGTGGTTTTGCAGCTCGGCTACTTTCATTGATATTTTTTTTTTATTTCAGAGAACGTGCGAAAGTGTCGTGGAAGGAGCAGACATTGGCGTTTCTCACAGCGACCGCATATGAATGCGTTTGATGCAACAGCGACGACATGCTGGCCGGTGTCCCCCCGCCGGTCCCCGCCGGTCCCCGCTGACGAGGTGTGACGTTGACGAGACGTGTCGCACACAATACGACTAATCATGGAATGGCTCGTTCTGTCGCGCTGCCAACTTTCCAAGGCAACACGTACCTATCGCAGCATCCCCGGGGGATCTACACACACACACACACACACACACACACACACACACACACACACACACACACACACATCCAGCAGCGCACAGTATTTCGTAATCAAAAAACAATATCACAAGGAAACTCATCTCCATCTATAACCGAAATAGACAAATAAAACCAAAGCTACACCTGTCCGCGGCCATGTTGGAGGAACCAGTAGCTCACCGGGTGATATGCTCCATGATCTCCTCACGTTTGGGGGCTAAGCGGGTGCCATCCTTCCACGTCCAGTCGCGACGCGGCGCATAACTTAGGCTCCGCCGTGCTGCTCCGGTCCCATTCGACTGTTTCTCTCACCGGTCCCATTCGACTCTCTCTCTCTCTCTCTCTCTCTCTCTCTCTCTCTCTCTCTCTCTCTCTCTCTCTCTCTCTCTCTCTCTCCGCGTGTTTACCTAACTGCTGTGCGCGAATCGGCGGCATTGCACGGCGTGTGTTGCTATAACGACTGGCCGACGACTACCGGACGCAGTTTGTCCGGTAGCGCCCGGGTGGCGTCCGAGGTGGGCGCGTGGCCCCGCGGAGGCCACCCGGGGCCCCCGTGCACCGCCCGCCGGGCGGACCAACGCTTCGCACGCGACCGGCCAGCAGCAGCCCCGCTTCACGGCCACCGTTCACAGACGTTCATTGAATTTAAATGACCGCGCCGCCGCCGCCGCTGCGCTGTCCGATTGACGAAGCGTCTCTGCCCCGCGGGGGGTGCGGGCTGGGCCGTGCCTGCGGTACCCGCCGTGCCTGCGCCGTGTGGCCCAACGGATGTTATGAACACTCCGTACACACTGCGCAGCCGGCTCTGTATTAAACATGATGGCGATGGGTTTTCGCGGCCGGCGCACAGCGCGCGAAAGAAATCACGTCGGAGCCCGGCAGTATTCGAACCCGCGGGGATCCAATCATCAAGTTACGCGTGTGACGTGACGCGCACGGCGCTCGCACCTGCGGCTGCGGTCCATTCCTGGAAGGCGTGCGCGGCGCGCTCACGCATGCGCGCGGCTGCCAACAGCCAATCTCATCGCCTTCCGTGGTCACCGTAACTTCTTTTCTTCTTCTCCCCGGGTGAAATCGTCATCTTCCACGCATATGTGATTATGTATTATTATTTTTAGGTCAGCAGAACATGTGGGCAGCGCGTGAAGCATGGCCAGCCCTATGGTTGTATGCCGTGTGTCGCTTCGGCAGCCGCCGGTGCGGTCGCTGCTGATTAAAGACATGACACGCGGCGCGCACGCTGCGCGCACGCACACACACACACACACACACACACACACACGCACGCACGCCCCCGTGTACTACATCTGTGCGTCCTGCACGCACAGGGAGCGTCGTCCCATTGAGCAAGTTCAGGCCTTCCCTCGGGGTGGCCGGGCTGGTGCACACACACACACACACACACACACACACACACACAACGTACACGCAAACTCTGATGTCTATTCATCCTTCGCTACCGTCTTTATCTTTCGCCCCGGCGCGCCTTTTTCTTTCCGTTTTAATTCAGCCCTACCGCCACTGCTGCTGTTGCAGCAGCAGTGCCTTTCTCCTATCAGTCAAGTGTAGTATAGCGCCCCGCCGCCGGGGCAGGGCACCGCAGGGCAGCGCAGGGCAGCGCAGGGCACCGCAGGGCAGCGCAGGGCAGCGCAGGGCACCGCAGGGCACCGCAGGGCAGCGCAGGGCAGCGCAGGGCAGCGCAGGGCACCGCAGGGCACCGCAGGGCAGCGCAGGGCACCGCAGGGCACCGCAGGGCAGCGCAGGGCAGCGCAGGGCACCGCAGGGCACCGCAGGGCACCGCAGGGCACCGCAGGGCACCACGGCCAGAAGGATGAATACCAAATTATAGGGGCAGTCCCCCGGGGCGTCCGCTGCTGCCGCTGCCACTGCTGCTGCCGCCGCTTTGGCGTGTGTTGTTGTGTGGTCCGCGAGGGGCGGAGCGGGCGCGGCGCGGTGCCCGGCCGAGGCGTGGCGCGGCCGATAGGTAGCGCTACTGCTGCCGGGCGCTTCTTTATCGGCGGCGCCTCGGTGAGGCCTGGCGCGGCACGGCGCTGTCTGAGAGCCCTGGCCAGGCGCGGCCGGACGTCCATTAGTCCGCAGCAGACCCGGCCATGCCTGCCATGCCCACCGCACGGCTTCCTGAGTGTGCGTGGCCGCTGCAGCAGCGGCGGTGGCAGCAGCAGCAGCAGCAGCAGCAGCAGCAGCAGCAGCAGCACCGCGGCTAAATAGACGCGCGCCGGGGTGGAAACAAAAGGCACCAGCCTCGCGCGCGCGGCCCTCCGCCTGTCAAGAGGTCCAGTCCAGTTCGCATTCATGGCGTCTCTTTCATAGAGCATACAATCATTACCGGGCCGCTGCCTGGGTGGCCGCCGCAGCCGCCGCCGGGATAACGTCGCCGGCGTCAGGTGAGGCGATGTATACGGCGGACAACGCGCCGCCCCGTTTGGAATCGCGGCCGCTTTCGCGCCCCTTCCCCCCCCCCCTCCCCGCGGTGCATCGGCCGCGGGTTCGACTCCCCCCCACGGCGGCGCGCGCATTTTTTCAAATTTTTTTCGCGTGGCTTCCGGGCCGCTTCCGGCCGGTGAGGTGTCAACCCGTCTGGAAGCGCGCAGCAGCAGCAGCAGCAGCAGCAGCAGCAGCAGCAGCAGCAGCAGCAGCAGCAGCAGCAGCAGCAGCAGCAGCAGCAGCGCTGCCCCGATAAGAGGCACTCGAAACAATTACGGTAATAACGCGACGTGAGTGGCAGGGCAGGAAATAGAGAGCAGTGCAGCCGCCGCCACCGCCGCTGCCGCCCCCGCGGCCGTGGACACACCGCCCTCTCACTCACTCACCGCGGGCGGAACAGAGACAGACAAACAAGAAAAGAGAGGGGGGAGGTTGGGGGGGGGGCAGACAAGAGATCACAGCGGCCCCCTCTACCCCCTTAATGCGTTGTGTGCTCTGGGGTTATGAGTGATGGCTGGTCGTTTGCACCTGTTCCTCAAAACTGATCGTCGTCATCGAGGAGTCCTCAGCCCCTCCCGGACCCCTGGGACCCCTCCCGGGGCCGGGGCCTCTCTGTACTCCACACCAAAACTATGCGCCCAGCGGTGGGCTGTGTTCTAGGGATCACCTCAGCATTTTAAAGTTACACTGCGCTCTGCGCTAGGCGACGCGAGACAGGATTCCTGGACGCTGTCGAGCTGTTTATTCGAACTGTGCGGCGCCGATTTGAAAGAATAAAACACACGAATGAGTTATAAGATCGGCTTGTAATTGGAGAGGAAATCAGGAAAACGGTGGCATTCCCCCCGCACTCTGACTACCCTGTCCCCTCCGCCGCTGTCGGCCCGCTATTATTAATTTCGTGTTTCCGACGCCCGCCGCTCTGTTTTACATCCTGTGACATCTCTATGATGCATGTTTGTCGTCTGCCGCAGTCTGCTGCCGCTACTCACCCGGCGGCGGGGATTTGTGAGGTGTTTGACTGGGCGTCCTTACCTGCAACAGAAACAGAGACAGACGTTAGAAACACTCCAACCACAGATACGTCGATACTTCACGCGGCATGTTGGCGGAGTCTGTTGCGAATCTTGACCCCCGGGGAGGCAGCCAGGCGCGCGCCCAACCAGCCGTGACACAACCATGAGTGGGTACCTGCGCCGCTTCCGGCCTCCCCATTGGCGGCTGCTGTCCGTCACGTGACGGGTCACGCGCGCTCCTGACAATGAATGGACGAATGAATGGGAAGGTGAATGAATGTGAGTGCTTTGGGATCTACTCCTACTATACTAGATGGACAGATAGACGAGACAGGCGTCTGGCCGCTCACTCAGCGCCCGGCAGCCCGTCCGGTGAGAGAGTTTGACTGGTCTGACCGCGTCGACACACGCCGTCCCCGCGCGCCAAAGAGGCGAGCCTCTCCTCAAACACGACCCCTGACATGAGGCGGACGCGGAAGGGGAGGCGGGGGGAACATGTGTCACTCCCCGAGGACGCTGACAGAGCCGCCGTGGCGCCGCCTGGTGTCCAATTTTATCGTTATTAAACCGTCTTCGGGCCACAGCGCTTGGTCGGGAGTAGCCTATGCGCTGCCGTGCCGCGATTCTTAGCCGGCGATGCAGCTGAGAAGGTGATGGACGACACACACAAGGCCGATATCGAGGGTGGTTTCATCTCCGGCGCCGAAAACCTTTATCAGTGTGGTCATTATGGTAATCGAAACACGCCTTTCTCTTTCTCCGTGCCGTGCTATATTGGCAGTCATGATTCGAGCCGCGCTAATAGCCGCAATTAGTTGCGGATTTGAAATGAGCAGGAGAGGTGAGAGGAAGTCTTACGACTGCGGAGGGGAGCTACACTACTGTGAAGGAGAGCTACACAACCGCGAAGGGGAACTGCACCTGGTGTGCAATAGCGTACGAGTGCCAACTCGATCCTTGTTGCACCCGCGTATCAAGTCGGGAGAGGCGTGTACGCAAAAAAAAATGATTAGTTGTCACAACGAATTTGTTCGTTGATTTTAGAACAAGCGACATATTTATTTAGTTTTAGTTTGTTTTCATACATGTGTTGCTTGTCTGAAAATCAACGGGAAAAATTCGCTGTGACAACTAATAATTTTTCAGCGTGTAGTTTGGTCACTTTCTCGCGGCCATTCAACGCGTATGAGGAAGATGGACACGGACAGGCGCGGTGCGGTGCGGTGCGGTGCTGGGCGCGGCGAGCCTTCAAAGCGCGGAGGGCCACCACCTTCGCCTCTCCGTGTCACGGCCGTCAGTCCGCCGTTGAATGCGGGATTTCCTCCAGGCCATCGGAAGGGGAAAACATTTATACTGTTTAGGGATTTAATGTGAAATATCGCCGGGGCGACGAGCAGGTGACGGATACCCATGTAATCGCGCTGATGGAATTTCGTCAGCGCGAGCGTGTGTGTGTGTGTGTGTGTGTGTGTGTGTGTGTGTCACTCACGCGGGTGTTAGAATGGGTGTGTGGGAAGCGTGGAAACGCCGGCGTTCGATGACCTCCCCCCGAACGAAGCCGTTGCTTTTGCCTCGCGAAACGGAAGTGAGACAAAAGTTAAAGAAATCGCCAGGAAAGAAATAAAAAGTCGCGCAAAGAGCGGAGAGAAAAGGCGGGTGCATTGGGTGCGCGGGTGCGGTGATGACGAAATAGTTGAAGGTTGCATTCGTGATGACGGATAACGCGGCCCCGCCAGTCTCAGACTAGTCTCAGACTAGTCTCAGATAGAGACGATAGGTGCGCCATAATGGACTCGAGTGTTGACTTGGAAATGGTGGTGGCCGATATGTATATGAGTAGGGCGGGGCGCTGTTTCATGTACTACCAACCGCGCGCGCGCATTTGACTAAAGTGTTTCACGCCGAACAGTTGGTAATGAATCATTGGTCATTAGGCGCAAAGTTAGGCTGTGCGGTAATTATGGTCGAATACGTTCTTGGAAGGCCTGCTTTTAGCATTTTGTGTAAATATCAAACGATTTTTTAATGCACGCATAAGGGTCGGACATCATATGAAGGAGTCTAGAACGTGACAGAAGTGCGACACAGAGGGCAACTCACGAGCGCAGCGCGCCGAAAGAGTGCAGCGCGGCACAAGAGTGCAACAAAACGCTCGATAACACTGGTGCGTGGCCTGCATTCGCCGCTGACAACTGATTGAGATTAATCGCCTGTCGCCTTCTCTTATTTTATTGCCGTAATTCAGTAATTGCGTACTTAGAGTGCGGCAGAACGCGCACGCCGCATACTTCGGAGGAGCAAAAGTATATTGCTACCTGATGTACTGCACGGCACAACTACTGTCAGGATTGCCAGCCGCGCGCGCCGTTTTCCCGCGCCGCCAAGATTAAAATCTCGCGCCCAGCAGCGGCAGTGCTGCCAATCTCTCTTCGACTTGAAATAATCGAAGGCCGGAGACACGCGTTGCCGTTACCTCCCGGACTCCTCGTCCCCCTCCTCCCCCGGAAGCCACTGTTGTGTCTCGGACCGCAAAACGTTTCGGAGGGCGCGAAAAATTTCGCCAGCGGCAAAACTTTTTGATAACCGCGACGAATCGTACTGTTGTTGCTGAACGGCCGCAGGGCCGCCGCACGAGCAGGGCAGGGTGGACTCCGGACTTCCCAGAACCGGTTTCACTTTGGAAAAAGTGCAACAATCGTCGCGCAATTGTTTTCGTTTCCTTATTGCGGCCGCGTGCCATTGTCCTTGTTTGCTTATTTCGCGCGTCGCCTTCATTGTTTTCCGGTCCGTCGCTCAGGGCCCCCCAACAGCTCCCGGTGGACGTGGACGAGGCCATCATCGCGGTCAGTGCTGCTGGTGCCTGCCGATAACCTGCCCGCTCCTTATTGGCACTCGTCCTTATTGACACGCTCTCAAAGGGCCGTGTGCCGCGAGCGCCGCCTCGATCCCAGCTGGGATACATCCGATTTTAATGGAGCTCATTCCAATCCTTGGTGTGCTGTGATTGGCTGGTGCCTGCCGGGCGCACTGGTATCGGGCTGCGTGCGAAGACGCGCGGCCCCATCTAACGACCTCCGGACATGGCGTTGGCGGTGCCCCGAAGGCAGCCGATGTGCCGCCAAACGAAATGAGACTGCCGCATCAGTCATCTAGGGCGTCCAGGACATGGCCGGCAGCCTCTCAACAAATCCACAAGTTCTTCACACTTCTTTCCAATAACACTAGAACAGAGCTCGAATCTTTCAGGAGCGGAAGGACTGTTCTCCCGGTTACACAAACAGAGGCGAGAGGATGAAAAAGAGAGCATCTGGAGCGATCTGAAGACCCGTCGTCGGTAGCAAGAGCTTTCGAACGCCAGCGGGCCGGCGGCGGCGGCGGCGGCGGCGCGGCAGTAGCTCCTCTGAGCCAAACCGCCCCCAGCTACGTCCTGATGAGAAAAGTCGGCACCTCTTGTGCCCCATAAAACACTTTATTACCATTCGTATGTAATTGTTTGTCCGGTTTCTCTATGTGCGATCGAGGCGCGTATCGCCGCGGCCCTCCGTAAACCGTTTGAACAGTCACGTGACACAGCCCCGAGTTTTTCATACTCCCAGCGGAAAGGGGTTCTCCTCTGACGTCATTAGATTCGAATCAACACATTAGCACGGCAGATGGCGTCCGCATTCCATCCATCTTATCGTCAAACGTCATCACGCTCGATTTCCTAAGCACGAAATTATCGGAGCACGCGTGTGCTCGAGCTTCCATGTTTTATTTTTTACTTTCGTTTGCTCCTCTTCTTTGTTTTATATATATACGTTTGTAACAATAATTTTTTTCCGGCGTACGGGAACATATTAGTGGTGCCACAAGAGGGGTACCCGACAAACCCACATCGCAACCGACACCTTTGGGCCAGCCGGTTTGGGTGCCGGGCGGTAACCACCGGTATTATTCCCCCCGCCTCCCCCTCCCCCCGCAGGGCCCGCAGGCCGCAGGGCGTACTACGCACCGCCGCGGCCATCGTCAAACAAATCACTCTTTTCTGACTCAAATTACAGAGCTCGGGCGCTAAAAATTACTCATCGCTATTAAACGTTGTCAGCCGTGTGCGCGCGAGAGCACCCTCGCCTCATCAGCGGATAGGGAAGGAAGTGTCAAAAGCGTATGAGAAACAGCGTCGCCGTGGGCAGTTCCGCTCTGCGGCCCATATGCCGCTCGTCCTGCCGTGCCGAACACCGCAGAGCCGTGCGGAGCCATGCGGAGCCATGCGGAGCCATGCGGAGCCGGCCGCAAGGTTACACGCTTCACAAGAAACACAAAAAAGTCAGAAATGGTTTTCACGACCAGATTAACGGTGAGTAATTAGACCGGGCAGTGAAACAGGCCGCGTTGATGCGGCGAAAGCGCCGCCGGTTGGCGCCGGCGGCCATCTTGGATTTTGCACGTTCGTAGAACGGAGCGCGCGAAGGGGGGAAAGTTTATAAAATCAAGTGCGCGCGGGTCGATGTTAAATCGCGCGCCCCGGATATGAGGACGGCCGTCCTTGCAGCAGGACACTCGAAGGACGGCAGGAAACTAGGCGCCTAATGCCCCGAAACGGATCCAACAGCCGCGCCACGGCACGTCGTCCAGACTAACTACGAAAATTTCCGGTGGGCTCCAGAAGGCGACGCGACAAACCACACCGAGCTGCGTGGTACCAGCCCTACGGGCACTCTGTCAACAGCAAAAAAAATGGATTTAAAAAATACTACCGCAGAGAGAGAGAGAGAGAGAGAGAGAGAGAGAGAGAGAGAGAGAGAGAGAGAGAGAGAGAGAGAGAGAGAGAGAGAGCACCGGCCGGAGTTGTCATCCGCTGCGGAGAAAGGATGGAGGAGGAGCTGCGGTCGCCGATCATAACGAGCGGTATGCAAAATTGCTGCGTGCGTGGCGGCGCTGCGCGGTGGTGGCCGCTGCTCCCTTATTAGACGCTATTACACGCGGCGGGACGGTGCGGACGCCATGAAATTATATTATTGTGAGGCCGCATGTGTCGTTGGCCGTCTGGCCGGACGGTTTGACACACCGGGACCGACCGGGACCGGGACGGCGTTTCGCACACACGCGATGCGGCCGGCCCACCGCCGCGCCACGCCTCGCACGCCTTCACATCGCGACGTTTACACTGACGACCCCTGTGGGACTCTCTCTTGTTGTTGTTGTTGCGCGCGTTCCGGTGAGCGCCAAGCGTAAGCTTCGCCCCGCCGCTTTCCGACGAAGTTCCTCCAAAGACTTCCGCGTTTCCCAGGAATCGCGGAGAGCCTCCGATGGGAAGAGGGCGGCGGTGGTGCGGCGGTCCGTGCGGGCGGCGCAGCGGCACATTCTCAGCTTCTTCTGATTCCTCTTTAATAATATCTCCGAGTAGCAGCAACAGCAGCAGCAGCAGCAAGCACAACGCGAAATTGAGCCATTTGACGGGCGCGCGTATATATATATATCGCCGAGGAAGGCGAGGAAGGGCCGGGGGAGAGTGCATGGATGTGTGTGTCTCGCGAAAAATGCCGTCAAGCTGCTGTCGTTGATGTGTGGATCAAACAAGTCTCCGGGATGGACGTTAATGTCTACCGTGATTCCCGGAACGGACTCCTCGTCGGCCTCGGCGGCCCCGGCGGCCCCGGCGGCCCCGCAGGTACGCGGGTTATGACGGCGGAGCAGCGCGGGAACGCCTGCATGGCTTTATCAAGCCCATCGCGACGCCGCCGGTCCGCACATTTTTACCGGCGGGCTTATCAGAGATATGCGGCCGATTGTGTGCGGCTGTCATCGCTGACGACGCCTCGGATAAGGTCCTGCTGCTGCTGCGGTAGGGGTTGTGGTGGTGTGAAAACGCGCGTCATGGCGATCTCCGAGGGGGGCCAACACTCTGCTGCCCCCTTCTCGATGTGCCGATTTAAACCATGTGGCTGATTCATTTGATTTCATATTTAATTTTTTTCTAACAAAAAATCGATTTTCATGAAGTTACATTTTTAAAAATCTCTGACTATTTTGATTTTGGAATGACAATTTTTCTGACTTTTTGAACATTTTGACTGGTATATTTGACTCTTAAATTTTTTTTTCTGATTTTCTTTTTTCATATTTTTGCCACTCTACACCGAATTTTTCAAGTGAAGCCCCCCTCGTTGGCGATCTCCGTATAGTACAGTATCTCCGATTGACAACCACCAACCACCCCGATGGAGGCCCGAGAGAGACATGCGGGGTTCGGACGCTCTGCTGCGTTGTCTGAGAGCGGCGCATCGCGCTCTCGGTTCGCATTCTTGCCGTGCCCGCTGGCAGGTGGTGACGGTCCGAGTTGTGTCGGCCCCGCCGCCAGGCCCCCCGCGGCCCCCTGCCCCCCCCCCCCCCCTCCCTTGTCCACTCGTGGCGGCGGCGACGTCGACGACAAGGCGGTCACTCCATTCCGATACACCGGACACTCCACTCTGTCCGCTCTGCCCGCTCTGCTCATCCCTGATGGACAAATTGGGAGCGGCCGGGGCCGGGGCCGCCTCACAGCGGAATCCCCGCGCGCTCCGCTCTGCTCCGCTCCGGCCTCGCGACACGTCGTGCGAAGCGCGGGCCAATTTGGCCGCCGCGTGGCGTGAAGAAGACAAACTCCCGCGGGGGTAAACCTGCAGCTAGCGGATTAACTGCTTAACGGCCCCGTTTACCTTTTCTTTCTCGCAAACGGGATTGTCGAGTGCGCGCGCGAGTGCCCTCCGCTTTACAATGTTGACGGTACGGGCATTTTATGGTGAGCGCCGCGTAGTTTGAAATGCGAGAGGTTAGACGGTGCGCGCGGAGGTGGTGCCGGTGAGGCCTGCGCGCTCGCTTCCTGGTTCGGAGGACGTCCATCTGAATACGATAGAGTCGGAGCTGTTCACCGAGTGAGAACGCCGTGAAACCGGGCAACAAACGGAGCCCCATACCTAGGGGCGTGTATCAGCCGCTTGTGGAGGCTGGAAAATCGCGTTTCGTCACCCCTATCGTATCGATATCCGCACAGAGGGGGAGAGGATGGGAGGGGAGGCGGCACAGGTACAGGCGAGTGGTTATGTAAATGAGGTAGCACCCCTTGTAAACGCGCTCCATCCCTCCCTGTTTGTGTGCTTAGCTGTGTTACAGGCCAGGGGTGTGGGGTGAGTTTCGCAATCGGGATCTCAAACCATGGAGTCACACCGGCTGCGAAAAAAAAAAATTGATTCTGTTTTGATTTACATGTTTTGACCACCAATTTATAGAGTATCCTGACCTGGCGCATTGTCCCAGATTCGCTCTGGAAGTCTAGTCTCAAATGGAGCAGTAAAACTGCGGCCTTATTCGAACGTAGAGCTGTTTGATGGGGCGTTGTGTTTCGAGCGGTGTACCGCGACGAATCGTGAGGTCGTGAGCTCAGCGGGCACCCCAAACAGACGACGCGCGCGCCCCGGATGCCCCCGAGGGTGCCCCCGAGGGTGCCCCCATTGTCCGAGAGAGGCAAGGTGAGGGGTCCAGCGGGGCCCGTCCGAGAGCAGCGTCCCCGCTCGGTCACGGGGTTTGTTGACGGCCCCGAGTCAAAGTGGACGGCTGGTGGTAGCGGCCAGCGCCCACCCCTCGGCGTGTATCGCGCTTTCTGCGCCGCAGCTCGTTATTACGAGGATTGTATTGAATTGTGGGAAGGCTTTGTGTCGTTTTGTGTTGTTGTACAGCAATCCCATTGACTTTTCCGAGCGCGAGGGGTGTGCGCCGGGCCGTCTGGCAGAGCCGGGCAGAGCCCAGGGGAGTTGATATCACGCCTGTCGGCTCCGGAGATCCACACTCGGTTGCGAAATATTTTCGGTGCGGTTTTCGGTGGGGGTCCCTCGGCCCCGGCATTCCCTGAGGGAGGCCTCCGTGTCACACGTGACGTCTATGGGAACCAATCAGCGTTCGCCTTGTCATCATTGAAATGGGACTGGAGTGGGTGCGCGCGCGCGCGCGCGGAGGGACCAAGCGCCGGGCACGCACACATGTCCGTTATAACTGAGTGAATTACATGTGCGGGCCGCGGAGCCGGGCCTTATTGTAGTTATTCGACAGAGTGCGAGACTTCGCAGACAACGCAATCCAGGACGCCGAACGGTAACAAAAACGCACAAATATGAGGTCTAAAAGTTGAAAATGGACTCCAGACACAGTCCATTTTTGTGACAGGCCACATTTTTAAATTGAAAATAAAATATAATAAAACTCGCGGAGACTCCGACAAAGCCCCATTTCTATGCACCTCTAAAAAAAAAAAAAACAACTTTGAAGAACATTCTTAGTGGCAAACGCGTCTATTTTCGTGCAGTAAATGAGCACCCCCAGCTAGTAATGGCAGTGGCGGGCGCATCCGAACAACCGATTTGGCGGTGACAATGCGCCCGGCGCGCGCGAAATGGCCTGTCCTGTCGGACTGGTGGCGCGCGGCGCGGCGGCAGAGTGAAATAAGAGGTCCTGGCAGTGAATTCGCGGGGCTGCGCGCGCTTTCGACACATGTCACCATTACGGGCAACGGCACTCCGGGGGCCTGTGTGTGTGTGTGTGTGTGTGTGTGTGTGTGTGTGTGTGTGTTTGTGCGTGTGTGTTTGTGCGTGTGTGTGTGCGCGTGCAGCCACCCTCCCGTACACTCCAACTACACACAGAGCGGCCTGGCCGGACCACTAAATCACCGCGGTGGTCCTGCGATAATTCCACGCCGTGGCGCCACAAAGCCCGTCTGACTCACCCGCGGGACGATGACCGTCGTAATCTGCTAGGAACGGCCGCGGGAAACGCAGCATAACGTTCATTTGTTTTGTAAGCAAAACGCGCGGCCGGCTGACCGCCGGCTGACCACACCATCCGCCGCCGCCTTCACTGATTCATTTACCTCCGTTTAATCGCGAGAAGCCCGCATACCGAGGGGGCGGTGGTGGCGGGGCGTGGCGGGGGGCGTGGCTAGCCCGACCATCACTAGTCGTCGGTCGGCGCTGGAGGGGGCGCCACTAGCGGGGCGGGGGCGCTGCGCCGGCAGCGTCATCAGTCATGACCCGTCGACGTGTCTAGGAAGGAGGTCGTCCGTCCTTCCGCTCGGCGGCTTCCCCCCCCCCCCCCCCTCCCCTCCGGCAAAACCGCATCGCGAGGAAGGGAGCCCATGACCGAAATACATCGGTGCTATCAAACACCCGCAACGCCGAGACGGTGCCAAGCAGGCGCTCGCGCGCTGGCGTCCACGGGATTGTTCCGCGTCGGTGCCGCGTTAATTCTCATACTCTCGCGAGCGGCGCCGCAGCGGCGGTGGCGAGTCGCAGAGCGCCCGACGGCCCGCTAAACGTCGCACATTAGCGCGCTCAACCTCCGCTCTCGGGTGCGACGCGCCAGAGCGCCGCTCGCCCAGCGATTTGTCATACCGCGTCGCGCGGCCAGCGTCGTCCGCTCGCGGCGGCGGCTGCGCGGCGCTATGAGAAATCGTCCCGTGCGGCTACCTCGCGAGAACCACTGCAGATGAACGCGAAGAGCGCACGGCGCGTGAAGTCACGGCGGCCGACTGCGAACACGCCGTCACGCTCCCGGCCCACTTTGGGGCGACAGGGAGGACTCGGAGGGACGTCTGGACGGCGGCGGGTACCGGGCATTAGCGACCACACAGCACGGCCCGGGCCCGGCACCGAAAGGGTTCAGGCCGTTCGGGCCGAATGTGTGAAGTTGTTTGGTAATTATCAGGGCTGCATCAGGCTGGCGGGCAGGCGGCGGCAGCGGACGGGTCGCTGATGGCCGTATCGCGTGACACCGGCGGGTAGCCGTCGGAGGTACGCGTGGGCAGGCCGCCGTCAGCCGCGGCCGCCGCACTCCGGGCCGGGCCCGGAGGCCCCGCTGCCCAGCCGGCTGCGTGCGACGTCCGCGGCGTCGACGTCGGGGGCTGATATGACTCTCGTCAGCCGCTAACTCGCCGGGAGTTAACGCCCACCCCGGCGGGGACGCGTCCGGAAGCGCACAACCCCCCGCGTCGTCGCGGACGCGGCCGCGGTCGAAGCGGTTCATGTGCACGGCGGGGGCCCGCGAGTTGCGAGGGTCTAGCGGCGAGGACGGCGTCCGCCCCGACGGTGATAAACGCGAAAGCGCTGCTCTGACAACGAGCGAGGGGGCTGGCCTGCCGGCGGGACAGTCAAAATACGAGAGCGAACAGGGAAAGAGTTACATTTCGCGGTTCGGCGGGATGGTTCGGGAAGAGGCCATAATTGGAGTATCGGGGGCCACCGAAAAAGGTACGCATCTGCCGGAGAGTAGGAGAGATGTTTCGGTGCCATAACGAACCTCTCCGACGGTTCCCATGAACGGGGTGTGTAATTACGGTGATAGATTCGTCGGCCGTGCCGCGGTCAGGGGCAGTGGTTGCGTGGCGCGGCCGCGCGGTTTCGGTTTCCGGTAGCGCCACTGGCACGTCGGCCGCTCCCTCGGTTATCAATGGGGGCCCTTTGGCGGCCGGCGACGTGCAGACGACGTGCAGACGACCGTGTTGCGGTTCCCCCGCCGCCGACGACCACAGGCCGAGAGCGTCTTCCATTCATCGTGCGACGCTCGTACGAAACAAAAGGAGCGGGCGGCGGCTGATTGAAAGGAGATCACACGCCGCCGTCAACCTGTAATCGATCGAGTGGAGGGGGCGGCGCCTCCCCGCGCACACCCGGTCCGGCCGCAAGGTACGTGGGTTCGATTCCCGGGGCTCAATTGTTTTTTAACCGGGGATGAGGTGTGGCTCGGGGGTGTGGCAGCAGCAGGCGGGGCGCGCCTTGCATCTGCTGCGCCGTGCTGCGCCGCCCCGGGGCTGGAGTCAGTCGGCGAGCCGGCCGGCAGCAAGGCGACGACGGCGTAGACCGAAACCAGGTTAGGTCGGCGAGGGGCGCATGCGCGGCGAGAAATATTCAGGCAGCAGTATGAGAATAAAACAAACGCCTTAATGTTGTCGTTAGCATAACGCGGCGGCCTCGGCAGGGGCGGCTGGGGGCGGCCGGGGGCGGCCAGGGGCGGCGTCATGGCTTGTTAACCGGGGCGTCACGGGGCAGGACGCCGACGACGCCCCCACCCCCGCCGGCCGTTCTGACATTGACGGGGGGACATCATAATGAGGGCGATAATTGCGCGCCAGAGATGAGTTTTGGTGTCAAAGCGCCACGCCCGGCACGGCCGGCGGGTCAGCAGCCAAAACCTTGGGAATAATTAATTCGGTCTGCAGTTGGAGCCCGTGTTGGCGAGGGAGCGACTTTCCACGTTCCTCTCTCTCCGTTCTCGCTATCGAATAGGTGAGGAATGCCCAGCAATACAATGGAACTGGTTAACTTTTGTTTCCAAACCACAGCCTGCTGGGGTCTCTAAATGACGTGCCGAGCCGCGTCCGTGCCGTCCCGCGGTGCTCTTGGAAGGCGGTGGGAAAAGCAGAGGACGCGCGGAGCGACCGGCGCGAGACTCCTATTGACGTACGTGTTGGCCTCTGAAATGGACGGGTCAACAACTCTCCAGAAGAAGGGCGCACTCGCTCTGCGCACCCAGCGAGAAATGGAAGGAGAGAGGGGCAGAGGGACGGAGAGGGAGAGAGAGGGAGAAAAAAAATAATGGAAATAAAAAGAACGTTGTGAAAATGAGGAGACAATGGTCACAGTACTCGGAAGCTCAGCCGACCCTGCCGGTACCTGGCGTACCTGTCGACTTCTCGCCGGCCAAAAAGCCACCGCCCCGAATTACCGCTCGGCACCGCTCGGCAAGACCGAAGAAAACACGAAATGCTTTTTGTCCGAAAAGCAGCAGCAGCAGCAGGACCCCGAAAATCAACGCCTCGCGCAGGAGGCAATACGCTCATAACGGCTTCCGGTTTGGAACCGGATATATCACCGCGCGGACCGGAAATGAGAGGAACAATGGCGCCGAAGAGATAAGCGGCGATAAGCCGCGAGCGGCGCCAGACATGCATTACATCACTGCGGCCGCGGGGCAGATTGAGCTGTTTCAGTTTCCCGAACGAGTCAACAAGCTACGAGCGCACCACGTATGAAAAATTCAGCACTGCGTCAGGCCGCGTCGCGGCGGGGACAGTATCTTACATAGCCTGTCAGTTATGACGGCCTCCGAAAGGTCCCCGCCTGCTGCTGTCGCTCTCTTTTGTTTTATTCGCCCCTTTCCCCCTCCCTGACACGCTTGACTTTTCGCGCGTTTCGTATTTTTTCTCCCCTCGCCCCCCTCCCCCCTTTCCTCGGTTGCTGAGGCGCTGTTTTGTGGGCCCACTGTGTAATGATAGGGCCTCTAAATGACAGGGCCCCGCCCCGCCCCCGCCCCCGCCCCGCCCCCGCCTCGCCCAACCGCCCAACCCGTCGGCAGGTGTTCGCCGACAAGAGAGGAGTCGAAAAGTCAAAAGTCGGGGACTGCTGCAGATATTTCTAGTCAGTCGCGACGGCGGCGGCCCGGGAAAACTATAATCGTTAAAAATTTCGGGTGTTTGGCGCGCGCCAACAAAGTAAAAGGTGACGATGTTGGCAACCCTGTCCGGATAGCGAGGCGTGTGTTGGCAGCCCTGTCCGAGGGCGGATAGCGGGGCGTGCGTGTTATTGGCACGTCGAATGATTGATGACGGGCGGCGGCGCTTTGCAAAACGAAAGTCCGCCGCCAAGGTCGCTGTACTTTCTCACGAAATATGCATTTTTTCCAGTCGACCTCTGATCAGGTGCCGGGCGAGGACAAACACCGGCGACAGACTGTTCCAGACGAGAAACCGTACGGCCGTAAGGCGGGCCCGACCCGGCGCCCTTCAGATGTGACAAATTAGCGATACTTCACACCTCAGTGGCCCCGGAGGCCCCGACGGCAGGGGAGGGGCCGGCCCGGGCTGGCCGAGCCTGTGAGAAAAGCCATTTCCAGCCGCCTCCGCCCCGACGGCGCTCGGCGCGGTGCGCTGGCCGCCGACGACGCCCCCTCCGGCCACGCCCCTTTCTCTGTGTCGGCGTGATGGCCTCATCCCGAGGGGCCGCCCGTAAGCGCTGCACCTGCGAATAGTGACGTAGTGTGTGTATTGGCAGAGAGCAAAACGTTGGGTCGCGGCCGTGTCGCCGTGCTTCGTGAGCCGTCACGACACGTGATGAAGAGGTTGGCGGCCCTGACGGCCCTGCCTGCTCGCGCTGGTTTGCGCCGCCAGAGGCCGCCAGTGCCGCCAACACCGCGGCGGCAGCAGACGACGCGAAGACAGTGCCGCCGCCTCCCCCACCGCCACTCCCCGGGTAATTACGTGTGATGAATTCATGCATAAATGTACAAGGCGTGGCGTTGCTTGCGCATACACATTTTCCCGCGCCGCCAGCACTGCTGCCACACACCTCCATTTTCCTCCGAATTGTTTCACAAATATATTATATTTACAACAAAAAAACGAAGGATGATGATGAATCGGTGGGAAGGGCTGCAGGCTGCGGACCGCAAGAGGTGCGAAGTTCGGCCCGCAAATCTGCATCACAATGCTAACGTACTGCGCATACAAAATTTCCGGCAAAAGTTTTTCCTGCTCTTTTTCATCGGGGAACACTTCTACACCGCCAGAGCGCAAAGTATGTGCGTGATTTGAGGTCAAGCTGGACTCCGGCGCGTTTTGATGGAGGGGCCGTGTCATTAGTACGGACAGGTGTGCGCTGTGCGTGTGTGCGTGTGCATGTGTGTGTTGCGTTTTGCGAAGCGCACTGCCCGGGGGTATACACAACACATCACACCAAATCTCGGTGGATACGCGTGCTGGGCGGGGGGAGCTCAGAGAGAGAGGGAACGAGAACGAGAGAGAGAGAGAGAGAGAGAGAGAGAGAGAGAGAGAGAGAGAGAGAGAGAGAGAGAGGAGGGGGCGTGGCTGCCGGGCGTGAATACTCGTCAGTAATATAGCTGCAGCATGCGTGCACCTCAAAGGAGCCGCCCCGGCCGCTGGGCACCGCTGGGCACCGCTGGGCCCCCAGACTGGCGGGGCCCTGCCTGCTGCTGAGCGGTGAGGCGGTGAGGTCTAAGGTCCGCACAAACGTTTTGAAAACCGCAACACACATGAGTCGCCCGCCCGCCCGCCTACCGCCCTATTTGACGCGCGACTCCTGTTGTCTCTCTCTCTCTCTCTCTCTCTCTCTCTCTCTCTCTCTCTCTCTCTCTCTCTCTCTCTCTCTCCTCTCTCTCTCTCTCTCTCTCTCTCTCTCTCTCTCTCTCTCTCCCTCTCTCTCCCTCCGTGTGCAGCCCATTCGAGGGAGAGAGATAAGAGGTGCCGACTGCCAATAAGGACACCTTGTTGACAGCTGGAGGTCCATGGGAATGGGGCAGTTTGTAAACAACAACAGCAACACATGACAACTCGGCCTCCGCCTCTGCGCGCTGGGTTTTGGCGGCGGAGATTCAGATCGGCGGGAGCTAATTTGAAGCGTCGGTAGCGGCGGCATGGCACTTTGGGAGGGGGGGGGGGGGAGTTGGGAGTCTTCCCTTCGCACGAGCAGCGCGCGGCGCGGCTACAAAGCTCGCGCCGTAATCGTCCCATTAGACATCAATAAGCGATACTATCTGATGGAACACCTCCTCCTCCCGGTTCTTCTCCTCCTCCTTCTTGCGCGATACGCTTGCTTCAGTCAGTTTTTGTTTTCTTCGGTGCGTCCTCTTTGGCGCGGCTGGGCACGGCTCGGCGTGGCGTTGCGACGCGCTAGATTTATTGCCGAGAGCGCGGCCGGCCGAATCATGATTCAATTATTTTGAGGCCGACGCCGCGGAGTCTCCAATGATGAGAATATCGGCGCGGGAATCGATAGCCGACAGGGACACCTTCCGAGGTGTAAGCAAATGGATTGCTGCTTCGCTGTTTAATTTTTTTTTTAATTTTTTTTTCCGACCCTCTTGTACCGCGGGTTGGGTGGGTCAGTGTGCGCTATGATGTGGGTGGGTATTATCCAGTTGGCGACGCTAAACGACAACGCGCGCTTGAAAATCAAAGTGATCGATGACTCGGGCAGTGGAGCCCCAGCGAGCCCTGCGGAGCCCAGCGGGCCCTGCGGAGCACAGCTCATTTCGTAGTCCTCCTCCTAATCCGTCCGCGCGGGGTGACCGATGTCTCACTTGTGCAAATCTGTTATAAACGGACTGGAATTAGGGTCATTTGTCGGGGCTCCCGAGGGGCCGGGGGCGGCCGAGGGCGGCCGGGTAAGCGGCCGGGGGTGCGTTACGAGGGATGGGGAGCGGTCACGAGAGGAAGGGGTGGGGGGGGGGGTAATCATATCACTGGGCGCCACTTGCACATTTAGCGGCCGACTGGTTGCCGAGGGACGCGCGCCTTGCGAGGCCGAAGCAAAGGCGGCGCAGCCGGCCGGAGCCCTCGGTTAATTTAACGCCATGTTTGGAGCGCCGTTGTTGTGATTTCCTCGGGTCATGAACTGCAGCACCGGACGGCGCCGACCCCACACGGCGCCCTGTATGTCCGGCAGTGTGTCAGTATGACCGTCTTCATTTTCATTTATTTTTCTCCCATTTTTGATTATTATTTTTTTCTCTTTTAAATGCACGGCACGCCGCCCAGTGACCCCACCTTTCTCGACGAGTCCACGTGACTTTGTAACAGGACAGGGGACACGAGTCAAATCCCCACAGAGTGGCAGCAGCGGCAGCAGCAGCAGCAGCAGGGTGCGGCAAGGAGCGCCAGGCGGTGGCCTGACCCACCGGAACTCCACCACCATATACTTCCCCTGCTGACATATGGAAGAGCGATCGTGGTGGCGGCTAACAACAGGGCGACACAGCAGCGACAGCAGGCCGAGGAGAGAGAGAGAGAGAGAGAGAGAGAGAGAGAGAGAGAGAGAGAGAGAGAGAGAGAGAGAGAGAGAGAGAGAGAGGAGGCTGGCCTGGGGTTGTGATGTGATGCTGCGGCCCTGCAGGGCACCCGCCAGCGTGAAGTTTCGTTTTGTTACGGTTCAACAATCCAATCCTAAGCACGACACAGTCCCACCCTTCCCACCCTCCCCTGGGCGCGGCGCGGGGGTGTAACCAGCACCAGCCAGAGGTCGGAGGGGGTGAGTAAGAAACGGACGCAGCCCAAATTTGGAGGTCATCAGGCCAACAGCGGCGCATTATTTTGCGTTTCGTTTACGAGTCTCGGAATAGACCTTGTTCGGGGAGTAAGAGAAAAAAATTCGGCCGGAGGGAGAAAGTTTTGGCATGAATGTCAAAAGTTTGGTAAAAAGGTCCACGCAACGCAGGGGGTCACGGGATGTCGTAAGGAGCACGGCGGGAAACGTGATGAATTCGTTAATGTAAACACTTTCGGTGAGATTGACTTACGATAAAACTTTGTCTGCTACCCTATGCAGGCCTTGAGCTGCGCTCAGCCCACTCCCACTGCCTGTGTATATATTCATGATTAATCGCTTGTGAAATTAAGATGTAATCCCGTTTCCGTCCCAGCGGACACAAATGACTCAACACACAAGTCGGTGCACCCCACGCGTGTCACCGACTGCCCACCGACATCCCACTATCTCGCCTAGAAAACCTCCCCCTTTTTCGTGTCCTTTTAGAAATCCTTTTTGCTGAAAAGGTCGGATAAAGAAAATAAAAATCAAAGTCATTTCTTTCCGGCGGAGGCCCGCTCCTCCGCGAGAATTGAGTGTGCCACTTCTTCTTTGGATGCGCGATTTCATATTCTGATAAAGTTGATGTGGCGATAACAAACTTCCTCCTCCTCGTCGTCCCCCTAATGACAGACCACCACAAGGACGAAAGGACTCGGTAGTAAGGACGCAAGTCCTGCCGGGCGAGCGAGGGCGGACAACGAAAAAAAAAGGAAAAAAGAGGAAAAGTTTGCTTATCCTGCAGCGTGTTTCGCGTCAAAGATGAGTCCACGCGGACGATGACTTCGACTTTTCGGATGACTCACCGTTTAACCTCGGGTCGCCCCCCGTGGGGCCCCACGCGCCCTCGGGGACCCCAGCGGGGGCCTCGGCAGCAGCTCACACCCTCACCTGTCAGAAGCGTCGAACGGGCGACACGGGATCACTCGGCGATTTGCCCAGCCGAATCGCTTCGTCATGCGGACGGGGTCAAAGGGGGGGGGGGAGGGGAGGGGGGTGTTGGGCCTAACACACCTCACACATGTTACGATGTGTCGACCTGCGGGAGTCGACCACCGTCCCGGGGCAAAAAAAAAAGGGGGGAACGCAGCCGATAGAGTTTAGGGCGAAAGATTACATATCCGCCTGGAGCGACGCAAATTCTCATCTTTCCGCGTCCTGTGGCTGGTAGCTGCGCGGCGAGGCGGTGGGGTGGCGGGTGGACGGCCCGGCCCGGCCGATGTCGGCTTAGTGTCCGTAATAGAAGATTAGCCAGTGAGCTTCGAGGCTTTGCCGGGGGGCTTCGGGTTGCGCGGACACAACAGGCCAGGCTGCCCTGCCAACCCCCGGCCCGGCCGTTCGTCCCCCAATCAACCACCACGCGCGGTGCTCAGGACGCGGCCAGGACACGGCGGACTCGTGTTACCGACCTAAGCCTGTGGCAGCTCTCCCACGACGGCGTCCTGGCGGCCTCCAGCCACGCCACCATCCTGGTCGCCTTATCGGCGATGATTCGCGAAGAGACGCCACGCTTCCGGGGACCTTACGCTATCCGCGCGCGGAAATACCCCCCGCCAGCTTGGATCCCGCTCTCCGTTTCCCATCGCAGACATTCTCTTCTCACGACGACAGTTTCTCCGCACGATTCCGATCCGAGATAAGCAAATGAATGACACTCACCTTCCGGTTTTCGTGATGATCATCTCGGTGCCGAGGTCGTGGAACTTGTCCCAGAGTTCCTTGGTCTCGAGGTGGCAGTCGACGGACAACAGTTCGGGGCAGTTGCAGTGCGATTTGTTCCTGAGCGCGGCCGACCCCGCCTTGGGGGAGGGCGACGGCGAGTCGCCGTCCTCGCGGTCGTCGTCCGCGTCCGCGTCCAGGTCGGCCTCCATGAGGTCGCCGTCGGCGGCGTCGCCGCCCCCGGAAGCCGAGCCCCTGGAGGCGGCCCGGTGGCCGGTGGCGCCGCCGCCGCGCCCCGAGCTGCCCCCGCTCACGGACTCGGCCTCCGAGCACTCCTCCACATCTACGTCCACGTCCTCCTCGTTGGAGGCCAGGTCGTCGTCGCTGCACGCGCCCCCTAACCGACCCCCCACCCCGCCAGAGTCCCGTATGCGTGATATCCGATCTGGAACAGACATAAAACAGACACATTAGACACAGTCAAGAGGTCACTCACTCACAAAAATTTATCCATGTACACCCTGAAATTTCAAACAAAATAAAAAATACGGAGTTTTTTTTTTAAAGACACAAAACAAAAAAACTGTGTCAAAAATAAAAACAAAAAAATATTAATTGATTCTTCATCATTGTACGCTTGCATGACAAGTGAGGGACACCTCGGGCACAGTTCAGCGCTGAGCGAAATTTTAGTTTCCCGCTCCACGCCGCCCCTCGTGGGGCCCTAATGGCTGTCACGAGAAATAAGTCCCAACCGCGCCTAACACCTATCTTCTATCGCTTTGGTTTCGTTTGCGCGAGAAACGGCAGCGCGGCAGCCGAGTGGCACGCCACGGGCCACGGCGCGCCACGCCACGCCTCCGATGAGCTTCGAGAGCGTCAAGCTGCAAAGCAACAAGCTGCAGATCAAAGGGGCCGCCGCCGCCGCTGCTGCCGCCGCCGCTGCTGCCGCCGCCGGACTGCAGTGGGGCTCTGGCAGGAGGGAGGCAGCCGTAGGCAGCCGTATAGGCAGCCACAGCCGGCTCGTCACTTACGCCCGATAAAAGACCTCACACCTCCAATTATGCGGCGACTTCCCTAAACTTAAACCGTCACATTGGGCGCTCACACACACACACACACACACACACGCACACACGTCAGAGGGTGGCGCCGCGCCCGTCACGCCGCGGAGAGTTTTCGGGGCCCCGATGAATTCTTTCGGGCACGTCGCGCTGATGATCGGGATGCCTCCGGACACGATGGCGGTTCCGCAGCTGTCCTTGTCCGACCACCGGGCCGGGCCGGTGGTGGGAGAGAGACGGCGGGCGCCTGTGCCGCGAGCACGGGGCGTGGCGCCGCACAGGCCGGGCTACACCTCCGCGCCGAGCCGAGCCGCGCGGTCCGGGCTATGAAACCGGCAATCTGGACGTCGATTAGTGTAACACTATGGCTTAAAGCGCCACGGCGGCCACGCCCACATGCCTTCGGCGCTGCGCAGGGCCTTCCGATGCCGTCCGAGAGAAAAATTCAGTCTTTTCATTTGTTCGAAAACAAGAAAGTTTTAATTTTCTTGAAAGGAAAATTCAAAATTTTCAACTCCTTTCACCCTGTCAAATATTACTTCGATGGTTTCATGATTTGGAACAAATATATCTGGCGGCAGCTGCTGCTGGGCCGCAGCAGGCAACACTGTGGTCACGGTCGTTAGCGCACCTAATCCATTACGAGGCACACGTATCGCTAGACACGCCAGCGGCGGCAGGCGGCACCCAAAGCATATGCAGCAAACACACCCGAAAGTTGGCCAGCCTGCCGCCGCCGCCCTAATGCGACTGCTGTTGGTGCGACTGACGTCCGGCACAGCAGCCGACAGCGCCGCCGCCCCGCCGTCGCCCACGGCCAGGCCCCGGCCTGGCTCGTCTCAAACCTGCTCTTCTCTGCCCGGCCGGCCTGGTCCGGTCGGTAACTCCTGAGATTACAAGGCGGTGCCGGCGGTGCAGGACGGTGCCTCTAGAGGGCGTTGCGCGACGCGCGCGCGCGCCCTGGCGGCGGCCGGCCGCACTCACGCCCACCCAGACACATGCGCCGCCCGTTCGCTTCCCTTTTCCCACTGCGCCCTTACTCCGATTGGCTACACTGATTTTGCGCCGCGCGCGGCCGAAGAAAGTTTCCTCAATCAGTACAGTACCAGACAAATGGCTATTTAAATCGTGCGCCGGCGGCAAGCAGGGAGTTATTTATCGGGGGCTGCGTTCGAGGACGGCGAGGGGTGCGCACACTCACAGGGCCCGTGGGACGCGGCCGCCTCGGACGCACCCCGGCAGTCATAACCACCACTAACAGACAGACATAACCTCACAGGCGCTGGATTTATCTCAATCTACGGCCGTGCGGCACCGGTCGAGGGTGAACTCATCTGTGTGCCTCCCTCCCCTCGCTCGAACTGACCGTTCGATATCTCGGCGCGGCCATCTCGATACACAAAGCAATATTGCCGACATGGAGCTGGTATCGAGCGGGCCAATCACAACATATACTACATGTGAGAAACACCTCAGCGCACGCACAGCGACTCCCACCCGCACCACGGCCAGTGAATGGAGCCCATTCAAGACTAGCGCTCCATGATTTATACGGTGAATACCAGCGCGTACTATACTCCTCACATCTATTTTATTCTGTTCGGTTTTTTTAACAGGTTCTGAGCAGGGCCTTATCGGCAGTTTTAGTACTTGATATTCACATGTACCAAGGGCCACCCGCAGTCGGAATCAACCGAATCCACCCGCCTTGCACGGCTCCCCCCTCCCCCACTCCGCCCCTTCTAAAATTCCTTGCGCATGATCTTTAATTTGGCGTGGCCTGTAATCGAGAGGCCGAAGCCGGCGTGCCCGGCCCTCCGCGTGGTGTGAAAAAAATAAGAAAAACAACCACAGGATGGGGCAATTACGATAAAAAGAAGGGGAAAAGAAAGGGACTGGCGGCGACGGCGTCACCTCAGGACGGAGGGAGAGAGAGAGGGAGAGAGATTGAGGGGGGAGGAGGAGGAAGAGAGGCAGGGAAACAAGGCCCAAACACACGGTATTAACATGTTCGGCAGGCCATCGGGGCGCTAAACTATCGATGAACACAGGGATTCCAGTGGTCCGGTGGTATGAATTTAGTGCCGGATAGGACGCGCGCGCGCGCCCGCCTGGGAGAGCGGGTGAGAGAGAGAAGGAGCGGGGCGAGAAAAAGGAGAAGCAGCGAGGAGGTGAGCAGAGCAAGACAAGAGGAGAGGGAAAACTGACGTTCTTGTTCTGCCGCGCCGCTGATGCTGCTGCTGCCAGTCTTGCCACTGTAACAGATGCAGTGCTTCTTTTGATCTCCGCCGCTGCCGCCGCCGCCGCTCGGTCGGTCGGCTGCTCTACTTTCAATGTTTCCCCGTTCTGTTATGATGCGCGCACCGCGAGGCGCAGCCCGGCGCAGCCCGGCGCCTCCGGTTTTCATTTCATTTTTTTTTCTCCCCTCATACTCCCCGCGCATTTCCTTTTGTACTCCGCCCACCTCCTGACTTCCCCGCGTGGCACCGCAGCGCACGAAATTGATGCAAGATTCGAGTTATCTTCGAAAATTTGTTCCTATGTTGCGGGGACGTTTTCATACCGCCGTTCGTGGCGCCGGAGTCCCGGAGCTCACAGGCCCGGAGCCCGGAGCCATGGAGACCGCAGGGCCTTAGAGCCGATAGCCAGCGGAGCCAGCGGAGCCAGCGGCCGCGCGGCACGGACAAAAGGGACGACCACTCGTAAAGCGTCGCGCTGTTATGGCGTATTGTTCTCCAGCGCCCTCTTACTGCCTTGCCGCTCTGCACACACACATGCCTTCACACGTGTCGGTGGTGGTGGTGGTGGTGGTGGTGGTGGTAAGCCCCGCTCCCATTGGAGCTCCATCCGCTCCGCGCTCCGCCGGCACGCACCCCGTACGGGGCCCGCGCGCGGCCACCCGCTTGCCAACCCGGTGACCTTTGTGGGGAGGAGCACAATGCTCCCCGGTCTGACCAGGCCTGACCCGTACGGCTGTGCGATGCTCCTATGACGCACCGCCACCACCACTACCACGTAACAGGCTTGTACACAAAAGTAGGGAAAATTTGTGAAATTTGACTGAAATTTTCTTAGAACTTTGGGGGAAAAAAACGTTTTTGTGAAATTTGCAGTCGCCCCAAGCAGGTCAAAACCGAAGAAAATTTCCTTGGAGCACCTCTAATCAGAAGCCGTCCCAGTGACACCTGGAGGAGCTTCGCAGTTTGCGGACGGCCCCCGCAGTGCGGCACTGCTCTCTGATCAGAAGGTACAGCGCAGACTGCGGCGTCGGGGATGACTCCATTACAGGCACTCGGTGTTGCAAGTAAGTAAGTACTTAGTACCGCCGGCGGCAGCGGCTTGGCCGGCCGCTCGTCACCACCGGCCGACGGCTGGCAGACGGCCGGCCGGAGTGGCGATTGTCTTGCCCCCTCTGGCGGCCGGGGCGGGCGGCACATTTCTGCTCCTTGCTGAGCGCTGCTTGGACCGCGCCTTGCCCGCCGCCTTGCCTCCTTTGCCGCGCCACATCTCTGTTCCCCCGCGCGTCCTGCCCGGCCGCCGCCGCCGCCGCCGCCTCGCCCCTGTGGACCGCACGATGCCGGCCCGCGTGACACACGAGCCCAGCGGGTTGCCTACCGCCGGCTTGCAGGCGCTCTTCCCCCGGTGACAGCGCCATGGGACGACATCGACGCACTCCGGCACTACTACACCCCCTCCGCCGCACCTCTCCCCCCCGCGCCGCGCCTCAGCCAATAGCGCACGAGGCGGCCGTTTTATAAGCGCCCGTAAAGCGCCTCGTAATTGGTCGCTTAAGAATCAGATCGTGCGGTGCTCCAATCGGAGGAGGGCTCGCGTCGTGACTCGGCGGGGTTGGTTTTGAAGCCGCGGCGGCTGAGCACGACTCCACAGTAACAAAAAAAAATAAAAAAAGCAGAATAGTCGATGCAGAGAGCTCCTCGCTCCGCTCGGGCTCAAAAAACATCAAGTCTAAAACATCGTGAAAAACAAATTGAGAATTTTTTTTTGCCTTTTTTTTAGACTCTGACGAATTTTTGTACTTGATCTATTCCAAAAAAATTACCAAAAGTTTTCCAAAACCTGAGATACTAATGGAAATGGACAGAATTGACTGGTTTCTTTTTTTTGGCACGTGCATAACGGGCAGAGAGTCTAAGCGTACCGCGAGAGCACATCACACCGAGATGGAGGGGCCCGAGGAGGCCAAGTGCGATGAGTTAGTTGCCCCACGCATGCACACGGTTCCGCGAGGCCCGCGTGGCTGCGTGTGTGCGCGGCGTGTCTGCCCCGTGACTGTGTGCACGCAGAGAGCGTGTGTGTGTGTCTGTGTGTGTGTGTGTGTGTGTGCAATCTGCTGCACTCTCAGACGTAAAAGTGCACACCCGTCGAAAAGAGAGGGGCCGTATTTTTTCCCTCTTCACAGCACCGGGAATAAAGACACACACATACACACAACACTATCTTTTCTGGCCGTAATTCCGCATAGTGTTAGACAGAGAGAGAGAGAGAGAGAGAGAGAGAGAGAGAGAGAGAGAGACAGAGAGAGAGAGAGAGAGAGAGAGAGAGAGAGAGAGACAGACAGAGACAGAGAGAGAGAGAGACTGACGCGGTATCGATGGGCGGCGCCTACCGCCGAGGCGTGGCGGTGCGTGGTGGAGTGGGGCAGGGCGTTGGAAGGGGCTTGTCTGCAAGGAGGGAGGAGGGGGGGGGGGGGGGGAGGGGCGCCGAGGTGGAGTTGTCGGCGATGCTACGTTATAATTGGAATTCTTGACGGCTGGCGTGGCGTGGCGGTGCGGACGGCGCGGGAAGAGGGGAGGCAGGGAAGGCGACGTGAGAGAAGTGTTGCAATTATCAAGCCAGACCATGACGACAATTAGAGTGCTTATATTCGCACAAAAATGGGGTTCCGCGTGTGGCGGAGGCGCACACCCACCGCCCGCCCGTCTGTACAAATCATATATCAGGGATCGCACATGAAATGATAACCATCACGTTCATCATCCGTTTTTTCTCTCTCTCCTTTTCGTAGTTTCTTTTTTGGCAGGCTGTCGCTCAAACATTTGACGACCAGCAGGCGCGCGTACTTGTTTTTTTTTTTTTTCGGGTTGTTTTCACAGCCGGTGTTTAAACATGCAGGTGTTTCGAGACTAGGATGTCGTCTGAGTCGCGGGCGGTGCCAATGTTCCACATAGCGCCGCCGCAGCCTCTTCCTGCTCCGCTAAACCCTTTCAATTACGAGGCGGCGGTGTCGCCCCTCTGCTAGTCGCCCGGCCGCCTCCAAATTGATGGGCGCGGACACAACAAGGCCGCCAGCGCTGCAGCAGCGGCGGCGGCAGCAGCCGAGAGTCCAGCCACGGCAGCAGCAGCCGCAAGTAGGCGGGGCTCCTGGAGGGTAGGCAACACGCCGACAGGTGTGACCTGCGGGGCGGTATCACGCTGCTTGCAGGGGCCCGAGCGGTACGTAAATCTCTCTCTCTCTCTCTGTCTCTCTCTCTCTCTCTCTCTCTGTCTCTCTCTCTCTCTCTCTCTCTCTCTCTCTCTCTCCTCTCTCTCTCTCTCTCCTCTCCCTCCCTCTCCCTCTCTCTCTCCTACTCCCACCGCTCAGTATATAACGAGGGCTGAGAGGCTGCGGAGCGAGGCGGAGCCCTCCCTCATCTGAGTGTCACCTCGACAACAACAACAATGGCCTGATGCCGCCGCCCGCCGCCCGCCCCGGCCAGCAGGCGGCCACCACCTCCAAATTATCCTCCGCCGGCGCGCCACGCCACGCCCGTGACGCTCTGACTGCGTGGCGCGAGCTGCTCTGCACCACTCTGCACAGCCTTCTGCAAACGTCGTAGAGCAGCCGCAAGCAGCAGCAGCAGATCTCACATGCACCGCCACCTTTGACTTTTCACGCGAACGAAGAAAAAACAACAACAAAAAACAACAACACATAGGACTCCCGAAAAATAAGAAATGTGTAATGGTTGTCAAGGATGATGGGTCCGGAAATGCCAGCAGCGTGTGACACAGCACCAGCGGCCGCCACACCGCAGCGCAAAGTGTGTTGCCGTGGCCCCCGTCAGCGCCAGCACACACACACACACACACACACACACACACACACACACACACACAGACGACAGAGGACCGCGATAATGAATTGTCGCTTTGGACCACCCCGCTGCTGATTGTTAGTGCCCCGTTGAGCGACACGCGCCCCCCTCCGTGTCGTCGTCGTGTGCGCGTGTGTGGCGGGGGGGAGGTTGGGGGAGAGGGGGGGGGGGGCACCCCGAGCAGACGACGCAGACCTCCCGCAGCAGACGACAGGACTGCGTCAAGAAGGAAGCCCCGCGTTAGACTCTGCGCACCGCGCGCACACGGTAAAATTGTGTTTTAGAATCTGTAAAAACGAAAATACTAATTGCAGAAGCTGCGCGCTCTGGTGGTTGTCTTGTGTACTATGGCGGAGGGGGAAACAATGAAGATCTTTTCCGGCGGGCGCTATGTGGTTGGGCTGCCTATCGTCGATGTGCGGGGGGCGGGGGAGGGGGCGGCGGGGGCGGCGGGGGCGGCGGGGGCGCACAGTGTGATGCCCATTCCCATGGGAGCACACAGCACCGCCCGGCACAGCCCCCCTCAACAATGGGCGGGGAACAGCGCAGCCAATTGTTTTCTGTAATTGTCGGCGCAGTGTCGTGTCGTTGGCAGAGATGATGATTCCGCGGGAGGGATTCTCTGCTCGACTCCCTCCCTCTCTGTCTCTCTCAGACGGCGCCTCCCTGACAAGGATGGACGATCGGTGCGCGAGATTGGTGTGTCATACGCTGCACGGGCATGGGAGCGCGCGCGCGAAATGCAAACACTTAACAACAACGACAGCAGCAACAACAAAAACTGCAAACACAACAACAAGGACAGAGTGACGGCGGGGGTGTGACAGGCAGGAAGCCGCGGCAGGGCGGAACGGTCAGTGCACTGCGCTGTGTGCGCCACAAGGACACCTCCGGGGACTGAACGTGATCAAATATCGAACACAACCGGTAAACGTTCACAGCAGGGGGGGTTCTCGGCGTATGAAAAATTCAGCCCCTTGTTCGCGCGTTCGCGCACGCGAATTCCGCGACGCGCGCGCGCGTCCGCTAAATTTTTCATACGGCGGGCAGGAGCCCCGCAGCAGCAGCAGGGGGGGTTCTATGGCGGATTTACGGCCTCACACGGCGGTCTGTGGAGCTGGCTGCCGCGCCGCTTTCGCGACACCTGCCGATCACACTCAGACGCAGCGCGCAGAGGCGGCGCATTGATTGAATACGATTGGGAAAAAACGACGCGTTGGGCAAGGCGGCGGTGCGGCGGCAGCGGCGGTACTTCTAGGAAGCGGTGCCTGGCGGTGCCGCTGCGGCATGGATGCGCGCGCCATTCAAATCGAGTTGCGGGCACCGCGCGTCGCTCTAGGCGGGATGCGACGGGACAGCCGTGATCGGCTCGGCTCTGCCGCGGCCCCGGCTGGGCGCGATCCCATGCCTCCGCCCGACTCGTCAATGCCAGCAGCGCGGCGGCGGCATTGTGGCCCCGGTATGAAAATGTTTATTGACAGGTTTAGGGCGTGTCGTTCTTATGGTCGCTCCAATAACAATCGAACGGGGAGCTGCACGGCTGCTCCACCATGCGCTCCGCACATCACGGCTCCACGGCCGGCACGATTCGTCCGCGCAGCCAGACAGGCGCGGCGCAGCGCGGCGCTCACAGCCCCCTGGATGCGCGCGCGCGCGCACACAGTGCATGGCGAGCGGTTGCCATGACAACCACGCCCACGCCGCCACCGTGTGTGTGTGTGTGTGTGTGTGTGTGGGCGGCCAAGCGAGGCAGGGCCGTGGTGTCACGCCCCAATCAGGAGGCAAAGAAATGGCCAAACGCTTTACACACACTGACACATTTATATACATATTTTTCCCCAGCCCGAGGATGACACCTCGTGAGCGGACGCGAACGTATACCAGGTGCATCATTGGCCCCGGGCAGTTTCGGTTTTAGGCAGTCCCGCAAAGCACTATCCCTGTCTCTTTCTGTCTCACGCGTCTGGCCGAGCCAGAAAGAGACGGAGACAGTGTGTTGCAGGACTGCCTAAAACCGAAACTGCCCGGGGCCAATGATACACCTGGTATATATTCACTATCGTGATTAGCAAGTGAATAAAACGTATACGATTTCCCTAGTATAGCCAATATATACCGGTATAGCAGAAGTAACGTCAGAACACAGTTTAAGCGAAAGATGTCGGGGCTGGCAGTGTCACGAGTCTGTCCGCGCGCGCATCCCTATGGGCTGCAGCCACTGCGCATGCGTGGACGCGTAATCCCCGCCGCGGTATCAACAAACATAACGTCCGAATGCTAATTTCGCAAACGAGAGGGGAGGTTAATCCATAACCATGAATACGTATATGAAACGAATATGTAAACAAAACGCGGGGAGCCCGGCCGCCCAATTACAGCATGGCGGGCCGGGTCACGTGACATGACGCACGCTGATTTCAAAATGACAGCACTCGGCTGGAAACAGCGGCGGGGAAATAGTAGTAGTTCTGACCGTGTTGTGTCGCTGTCGTTTCGCGATTTGTTTCCGCGCTTTCGCGATAATCCCCAATAAATTTTCACGCCGCTCTTTCCCCCTACCCCTCTTTCACTATGCGTGGAGATGGATATGACGTGGGGGTGCGAAGAGGGGGTGGTTTCTGCACATTCGCGTGAAATCAGAGGAGCTGCAATCGATACGTGAGTTGGCTCTGAAGTAGCAATATCCTACTACATAATGACGTTTTTAACTTCACATACGCAGAGGAAAGCGGAGTTTTCAGATTCTCCAGCGGTTATCGAGGAAGAGGTAACCTCAACGCACGACCCAAACCAGGAACAAAAAGTATTTGAAAATTAAAGCATTTTAGACAGCCGAAACGACAGTAACCGTTTTCCACCCAAAGGATAAGGGCTTCCACAGTGTACGTATGGTATGCCCAACCGCGCAAGCGCTTAGACGCATATCATTTCCATGCCCACGGATGGCAGATCGATGTGTGTGTGTGTGTGTGTGTGTGTGGTCACTAACGCGACGAGATTCACTAGCCGTGTGTGTGTGTGTGTGTGTGTGCGTGGGCGCCGCGTGAACCGCGATAGGATCATACGAACGCACACTGCGCATTATTGCATGCATTACGATACAAGCCGCATCCCCCCCGCCTCCATGTGACCCGCCGCATTTTTCATACCTATATAAACATAAGTACCCAATCCTGAGCTAAATCAGCCAAATACTAAAACCGTACACCAAATTAGATTGTAGAAAGTCGTAAATGGCGCTCAGTATCAGTCTTATAACGATAAGTATATAACTGAACGCCGGGAAAATTTCAGAAAAGAAACTGTCCGGTCGCGCCGAGTTCATAGTTATCGGCGTCGCGTGTCGAACGGGCATTCATCTCATCGCGGCAAGTAGATTGTCACTGGCACAGGCCGCGCCCCCAAAGAGTTCCATCAAAGCGATATACCAATTTTTCTCCACCAGCCCGCCGCTCCCTACTTCGCCTTATTATTTATCCGTTTTACGCAGCCACCGGTGCGACAGCGAGGCGCGTAAAACCTTTACAGCCGCCGGCACCGCCGGGGCCGAATGCTGTTACAGCCGGCGTCGGGTTACCGTGCAACTTCGGAAGGGTTTTCGCCGTATTGACAGGAGGGCGGTGGCGGCCCGCAGCGGCCCCCAAGCGGCCTTATCAGCAAAATTAAAAATGCAGCAAAAATTAAAGCGCCTCAGTAATTCCCGCCCAATTTTCAGTTTCGAAAGCGCGAATTAGAGCCCGGTCTCTGCGAGTAAAGTGCGCCAACGAAAATTACAGCGCGCGTATTTTTTTCACCCTCGCTGCAAAACAGCGCGGTTATTACAAAAATAAGTCCGCAAAAATAACACCCTATAACAACGACCTTAATTAATGTTATAATTGAGCCGAGACCGGCCTAAGCCACACTGTGTGCTCGGTTTTAGCGCTGCCGGGACCCCCCGGAACACGGCGCAAAAACCGCTGCCTCTGCTCGGTCGTAAATGCGGCCGCACCACACCACACTCCCCGTGTCTTCATTTTCCCCCTCGGCGAGCGAAACTCGGTGCGAAAACACATGCGTTATTTTCGGGAGCCGCGAGGAGAGGCGCGAGGGCGCCGCTTTTTGCCGAAGTATCGGCGGGCCCTGCAGCCCTGCCGGCGTCAGGGCGCAGATGTGCCGACGGCGACGGCGCCACGCCAACCACCGTCCGGGAGCACAAGGGTTAGGCAGTCGTACTCTGATTAGCGAGGACAGCGTTTAGGAAATTCCCCGGGCAGAAAGCGAGCGACGGCCGAACACACGGTCTGCGTCTTCATTCGGTTTCCAGTGTAGCGAATGGGTTTGGCGTGTAATGTTTGCCCACACAGCATGTCGTTTGTGTGGGGGACGGGACGGGACGGGACGGGTCTGCTGTCGCTGAATGGGGACCGTCCTGCCCTTGGCCTAGCTCGACCCCCGGGGTGTCCGGGTGCCCCCAGGGTGTCCGGGGTGCCGGTGCGGGGACGGGGGCCGCGGGGGGCCTCTCCCTCTCCGGGGTGGTCCGGCCGCTGACCGCACCGCTCCAGTACCTGGAACAGCTGGGGTGTTCCAGCGTCCCTTCCAGGGCCTCCAGCGCCTCCAAGGCCTCCGGGCCCTGCCCCGCACCACCGGCACACGTCTTATCTGCAGGACACCCATAGCCCAAACCGTTCGCCACTCCCGGCGCCTCGCTGTGTCCGCAGCAGTATCCAGCAGTGTTCTCCAGCGCCTCCAGCGCCTTCAGGTGGGTGTCATGCACCTCCACGAAGATGACACCCACACAACGCCCGCCGGACACGTCCTCGACGGGGTCCTGGAGGACACGCGGCCTTCTCGGCGACACTTTGACACTTAAATCCTACGCAGGACACACCCAGTTGGTGGCGATGCTGGTCGCGGTGCTGGTAGTCCAAAGGTGGCTGCCGTTTGCTTGACGTACCGGCGTTCTTCCGGGGGCTCCTGCCCGAGCGGGCCTGGGCCGCATGTGCCGCCGCGGCCGCGGCCCGCGACCCCCGCGCCATGATGGCCGCGATGGAGAAGTCGGTGGCGCGCACCTTGGCCGCCATCCCGGCTGGACTCGGCGCCAGGATCTGACCGTCCTCTTGCATGGTACCCAGTAACATCACAGCACTGCTTCCACAACTAGCGTCACACACACACACACACACACAAACACTCGCGCACGCGCGGCGTCGGCCCGTCAGCCGGCACGTCACAGCAGCGCCGCACACACAGACACGCACATAACAACGCGAACGGCGCGAGCAGCCTCGGTACGCTAGGCCATGTTCACTTCAGCCAGAGGACATGAACGCACTGAGGCGGCAAGCGCTGCCCGGCAGGCCCGGCCCCTGCCGGCAGCCTCACGCCCGCCGACGGTCCGCGAGCTTCGCGCCGGGGCCGCCAGGGGGCGCGCGCCGCGGTCGCCGCACCCCACCATTGGTCGGGCGGCCGCCGGGGGGAGGGGCTGCGCCTGCCGGGCCTGCCGGGCCCGCGTCCACTGGAGGGGAGGGGCGGCGCCAACCGGCCCGAGGAAGGGGGCGGCGTGGAGGGGGAAGCCGGCCGGCTGGGGAGGGAGGCCAGGCCGCTGGAGGACGCCGACGTCTCCGCCACAATGGGGCCCCCACCCGGACCGGGCGGACGGCGCTACGACGCGCCCCGTATGGGGCCTCGGTGTCCCCGTGGGGGTCCCCGAGGATGACTCATCCCCGTGTGTCTCCTCTCGCGTTCCTCGAGGCTGATCCCCTCACGGGATTTGCTATCATTTATCGTCGTGCTCCGCTGGGATTCTCGTTCGCAGACAGGACTGTAATTGGGATGAATGGAACGGAGACGGAGCGGAGCTCGGTGGGTAGAGGAGGGTGGCAATCGCACAGCTAGAGCCACTGACACATGCCGACACACAGTGAACGGCGGTTGTGAACCGTAAAACAATTTCATGTCCCATATCTCTCATGTTTCAACTCTCGACGATGTTTGTAGAGTAACATTCTGTCCCCGAGTTGACAGTGTGGCCTTTGACACAAGACCACGTCGCATCCAACGTTCGCCACATGAAAGCGACAGTGGGAGGTTGTGGTCTCCTCGCGAGGCCAGGTGGAGCCGACCCAGATCACACGGGCGGGTGTGTGTGTGTCTCCGTCACATCACATATTTACGAAAAAAAAAGAAGAAGAAAAGCTCCTTCCCACCAAACTGCTGCTTAAACAGCATGTCGAGAACGCACTTTTTCTTTAAATCGTCGTTTGAAAAGAAAAGAAAGAAAAAAAGCAGGTCAAGACAACTGTATAGGCGTTAATTAACATGAATAATTTTGCACAGAAGTAAGAATGTCTACCAGATCCCGCTATCCTTTTCCCTGTTCCTACCACTGTGCTGACCACACCGCTTTTACAGATGCATTGTTTAGGTTTGGTCTTGCAGCTAAGATTAGACGGAAAAACTGTCAGAGTGTTGCTTCACGTGCACATCACTTTTTTTTTTTACAATCGAAAGTTTGGTAGTACAGTAGTTGACGTTAACTTCTGTGAAGAAAAAAATCGATTTTTCCATGTCAGCTATAAACAGATAGGTATATATAATTTTTTTTTTTTTTTCTTTCAGAAGTCAGCAGCGCGCGAATTACGGCGGTCGCAGAGTTGAAATGGCGTGAGATAGAGTCATTATTGCGTAGTTAAAACAATGGCAGTAACGATAGTGCCCGGCAGAGGTCGTGATGAGCCGTTACATGCGACCTAGCTCAGTGCGACACCATCACCCTCACACACCTACTTAATCTGATCTCTCTCTCTCTCTCTCGTCTCTGTTTTTATTTATGTATTTATTTCTATACGGCTGCGCTATGCACATCGGCTGTTTCGGAATCTGGATCTCGAATGCACGGAAACCCTAGAGGCTTATTCACACTGCTCGGACGGAAGCAGAACGACCCGCATAGGTGGCCGTCGTGCGGCCAACAACAACAACAACAAAATGGGAAAAGCAGTGGCAGCAGCAGCAGCAGCAGCAGCAGCAATAACAACATCAGGGCGCGCTTAGTAGCGCGGATTTGAGGCAATAAACGTAACAGCAGTGGCAGTAAGAGGAGGGAGATTTGTGACTGCGCAGCTCCATGTGGAGCTACGCGGAGCTGGAGCCATGCCGGAGCCCTGCCGGAGAGCCCGGGGCTGGGCCGGAGTGTGGACACCGCGGTGTAAGCCTGACAAGTGGCTTGTTAACTGTGACCTCCGTGGTGGTAGCGATAGCGGCCGCTCGCCGGGCCGTGCGGCTTGGACACTCGCCTGGACACACAAGAAGCTGGCAACACGATCTCGCAAAGCGCCTGCTGTAAAAATGTTGAAGAGTAAACCACGTCGTGCGACACATCATGATTGAAATCATGTTATTTCCGGTAGCGGCATGCGAGAGGAGTACTTGTGTGCTGGGACTTTGTCTGCGGGAATCGAACCCACAAAGCCTTACAGAGTCAATAGTGACTCAGGCTCGCGCCAACGACAGTTTCTTCCCTGTACCACGACCACCCCCTAAGCAGCACGGAAAAGGCGAGTCAATGCAAGATCTAACCATTTTTTTAAATTTATTCTTTTAGTCTTTTTTTTTTTCAGCGGATAAAGGGAGAAACGGAGTTTTGAGAGTTTTAGTGTTTGACAAGTTCTTTTGATCTATATACTACTCACCATTTCCACGGGATCTACAGCAGCAGCAGCAGCAGCAGCAGCAGCAGCAGCAGCAGCAGCAGCAGCATCGGCGGAACGTCCGTCAACGAGAGACCGGCAGCTCGTCTGTCAATCCATCCCCTCTGCTGATCTGTGTGTGTGTGTGTGTGTGTGTGTGTGTGTGTGTGTGTGTGTGTTCGTCGCTCATCGCGGCACGGTCGGCCTGCCCGCGCACGCCGTGCGGTGTCGAGCAGGCCGTCCTTGGCGCGTCGGCACGGTTGACAGAAAAGCTGCCCGCACGGAAATATATTAAATAAAGAGTTGAAGAAAAAATGTTACTGATTTTCATTTTTATTTTAGTTTCTATTTCAAACACTTAACCTCCTTTGTTTTTCGAAGTCGTCCGAGCGAAGTCAGACTGATTTGTTCCGTTATTATTATATTTCAGCCATGGTATCAAAACAAACCCACCCTGGACAGTCGTCGCTCATACTTACTATTCGTTCATATCATGATTTATGAAGTGCGCTGTGTAAATCGTGGCGCGCATTTACATAATTTTCTAATGAAACCGCAAATACAGTGTGTGGCGCTTTGGCGCAGCTGAAGTTGCGGTCGGCGATTAATCCCTTTCCGAACATTAGCGGCAGAACGAGTTGTGCGGACGGCAGCGCACCGCGCACCGCTATACGCCATGCACTTCTTTCAGGCGGCTCGCCGCGGCCTCAGCAGTGTCGCTGTCGCGTTTTAATCCAGTTACGAACGATAGGTCGTGCAGCAGACGCCGCCGTGGCCGCAAGGCTGCCATCTGCGGGGACGTATCGTATCGTACCGTGCAGTCGTGCCAACTGCTGATCCTGTTGGTCACGACGAACGTCAAGCTCATGTGGGGGTGGATCGTGAAAACGGAGCGGCGCGCCGATTGGTCTCACTGCGGCGGGTAACTTTAAATTAGCTCCGCGAGGTGCAAGTTCGGAAACGGAGTCCAGCCAATGAGTCCAGCTGAGGGACGCGGGGCACCGACGCACCTGAAGCACACTCGGCAGTGTTCGTTCGCACTTTCTCGAGTCTCTGTCCCCGTTTTTCTCGCCTCTCGCTCTAATATCTGCTCCGCCAGTTCGACACAACGACGGAGCTAACAGTAATGACTGCTTACTACCATTTAGGTGCTATCGACTGTGTGGTATAAATCCAAACACAGCAGCGGCGCGGGCCAGTGTACCAGAGATGCTGCACGCGGAGGGAAAAAATAGATATAGTGACACACAGCGCGTAATAGGAGGACGGGGAGCATAAATTGACACGGACAATCATAGCGGTAGCAGAGACCTCCGGGGAGCGTCAGGGGTGCGAGAGAGAGAGAGAGAGAGAGAGAGAGAGAGAGAGAGAGAGAGAGAGAGAGAGAGAGAGAGAGAGAGAGAGAGAGAGAGAGGGGGGGGGGGAGGGGAGGGTTGACAGATTTGCGGAGTTAGAGAGAGACAGAGGCCGGGTCATCCTAATCCGCAGTTAAACGCTGGGGTGGAGACAAGCAAACGCGGTGTGTTAGGGGTGCATCACTGACGGGGTGCGCGTCTATATAAACGTACACTGCAAGAACAAAATTCAAAAAAAAACTGCGGAGGCAGAATTTTTTTAACATCGTGAATAGTTCAAAAATATTAATCCATTTGACACATGCATTCCCTCTCTTCAAAAAAAAAATTATTCTCATTGACTTTTGAAAACCTATCAAATTCTCGAGTCCACATGTGAAGGACATTATCGAGGGCATAACCATTCCACAAAGCCCCCCAGCGCTGACCCGACTGGACCTCCAACAGACTGCTTCCTCCGCAGGACCAACCCCTCCGGCCGCAGAGCTCTGCCGCGGCCCCAACTAAGTGGCTCCATCAGCGAAACCAATAGGGCGTTCTTGGCTAAATAGCCCCCAGATCGCGTAGGGACCAAGAAATCCTTGGACTCGGGGATTTTATTTTTTTTCCGCGCACGCGCGCAGCAGTAAAACGATGGAAAGTGGAGGGAGAGCGGGCAGGGGTGGGAAGGGCGTTGGGAGGGGGATGCTCGCGGAGGGTGGAGGACAAGATGAGCAGGGAGGAGTGGAGGAGTTCAGTCTGCGGCCGGCGAAAAAAAACAAAAGTACAGACTTACAGGGGGGGGGGGAGGGTGAACGGTGAGATTGCAAAAGGAACGCACACAGGACACACGGTCTGGGTTTGCCTCGCTCTGTGGAGCAACCTGTGAAGAGGGCGTAGAGAGGTCCAGCCAGCGGAGCCGGCGATCGGTTGCGGTTCTCGAGGGAGCATGTGCGTGTAACACGTCGAGGTTCTCTGAAATTTTTCGATTTATTTTTTGTTTCAAAAGTTTGCACACAATGGATTTTTTTTTGTGTATGCAAGAGGCGCCAAGAGCGGCGTCGAGGGTGAACAGAACAGGTGTGGGATTGGTTTGGGCCACACATAGGGGGCGCTATGTGGCGCCCGGAGGCCGCCTGAGGCCGTCTGAGGACCCTTACGTCGGGAGACGCACGCGTCGTTGTGCTCGAGTGGAGGCGAGTTACTGCGCGGGCCGTGCCACCCCCACCCCCTCCAGGGGGTGAGACCTTGTGAAAAGCGCGTGGTGCTACCCCCCCCCTCTCTCTCTCTCTCTCTCTCTCTCTCTCTCTCTCTCTCTCTCTCTCTCTCTCTCTCTCTCTCTCTCTCTCTCTCTCTCTCTCTCTCTCTCTCTCTCTCCCTTTCGCACCGCCGGCTGCTGAAACTCTGACGTCGCTGCGGAAACCAGTTGGGGCCACAATCGACTTACAAATGAGCCTCATTTCAGCACCCGCGAGCCGTGCGCCGCCGCGTCCTTTATATTTTAAATTTCGCACCCACCCCCTCTTCTTTTTTTTTTAAATCCTGGTTAGTGGCAGTGTAGACTTGCGGCCTCTACGCCCTCTGTGTCTCTCTTTCTCTCGGCTCGAGTCGGAGCTCGTTATCATTATCTAAACCTAATTAATGCCTCCGCATCGCGCCAAACTAAGGCGAGGGGCAGCAAAAGTAAGCGACTCCTTTTGCAATGGGAACAGACTCCCTCTAGGCCGGTGCAGAAAGCATAGGCGGCGCCCTCTAGAGGTGGCAAAGTGCGCGCGACTTTACTATTCCGAGATTGCAGATAAAACCGGTGCGGGGGGGGGGGGGCGATTTCAAAGAGGGCGGTGGCGAGGATGTTCCACGTAGCTGACAAGGCGGGGCCGGTTCAGTTACGATAAGCCATTCGCACGCGACCCTCGAAGGGCACAAGAGGGCCAAAAGGAAGGAGAAGAAGGAGAAGAAGGGTTAGCCGAACGGCGGAGCGAGGATTATGCGGCAATTATGACCACCGCAACACTTACTGCGGCTGCAGCGGTGGCACTAGGAACGTTACCCTGCGGTGTGGGGGGCGGAGCAGCCGGAGCGGGCGGGGCACAATAATAATAATGATAATAATTGCTTCGCGAGGCTCAAAACTTTGGCTGAGTCGAGGAGATTTGAGAATTTGCATCGTCCTGAAGGAATGTCGTCGCTAAGGGGTCTTTCAAATACCACGTGACCGATTTAGGGGGGGGGGGGGGGGTCTGTCAAAGGTCACGCTCCTATATTAAATGTATGGGAAGGTTAGGTTAGCCGTACCACGTAGGGGGGAGGGGGGGTCAAATTGTGGCCTATTTTGTACCACGTGGTATTTGAAAGGCCCTTAACGCCGCCGCCGGGGCGGGGGAGGACGGGGGAGGAGGCAGCCGCCGGGAAGGCGGGAGGAGTCCGTCAACGTTCGACGAGTACCGATGCGACACCACCTCTGGCAGACCACGTTATCATCACTACAAGGCCGTGCAGCGTTGGATTATTTGTCCGCGGGCGGATAATGGGCCGCTCAGCGCCTTCCAACCTCCGGGTAGGCAACCCGAACGTAGGCGGGCTCCGCGGGACTGCCTACCCAGCCGGGGGCCTCTGCCGGGGTTTTCCCATGCACGGCTGGGGGTGTGCCCGGCCTGAATGGGCGCTGATTCGAGGCCCGTGCCGGACCGTGCTGGCCGCCCGTTCGCCACGCTCCCACCGTTCGCAAATCCGAAACGCAAATCGCAGCAGCGGCACGACGCCTTATCGGTGCAACGCGCAATCTTATCGAGTCTTGCTCAGGAATTGGTTTCTTTTTCTTTTTCAAGAATTTATAAATTTTTGTTCATTTTTTGCAACCTAAATTTTTTTCTGATTTATCAAATAAAACAGTTTGTCCTGTTCAAAGTTTGAGCTACCATAACTACATTTTGCTGGAACAAATTTGGCAGAGGAGCGTGGAGGCAGTTTGAAGGAGGGAAAGAATAAGAAATTCATATTGATGTTGAATGTCTTAGAAACCTGGAAGAAGACGACGGTGGCAGGGCACAAAGTGGCAATGAGGAACGGGCACGTCCAGCAGAGGCCGGAGCAGGTGCTGGGCGGGGCAAATATAATCCATTGAAGGCTCATCACCGCCCTCATCTCCATTCCGAATAACAGTCCGATATTGTTCCGCGGAACGGTAGTGGCTGTTATAACCTCGGACAAGGCGGTGGCGGCTCAAAAGAGCAGAGCTCCGGTCAATCGAAAAAATAAAAAGTGTATGAAAATGATAGGGAGGCGGTGGCAGTGCGGCCAGTCTGATCAATGGAACGAATAGACAGCGCCAGAACACAATCTAGATCACTCGTGTTGAGGCATGATTACAGAACGGTTGGCATACGCGCCAAAATGCACCGTCTCAATTTTTCTTTTTTTCTCAAAGATTTTAGTTTTTAGTTTAATTTTTTTTTTTGTCATCCGCGCGACCTGAGTGCATTTGCATGAGAGGTCGACAAAAAGGGGGCTACCGCCGCTAACTACCATGACCCTCCACGACGCGGGGAGAAGATTGAATGCTACGCTAATGACTCAGTTCGTCGACACCAGGAGAGTCAAAGAGAGAGAGAGAGAGAGAGAGAGAGAGAGAGAGAGAGAGAGAGAGAGAGAGAGAGAGAGAGAGAGAGAGAGAGAGAGAGAGAGAGAGAGAGAGAGAGAGAGAGAGAGAGGGGCTGTAGGGGCCGCAACGCGAGCGATAGAGACGGACGCACAACAACCTCATAAACGTTTGCAGCCGACGCCGCCGGACCGCGCGCGGCGGCGACTGGACCCGACCGGACGCAGCGGAGCGAGAGAGAGGGAGATGCCGGTCAGTCCGGGCGGTGGATTGGGGACGGGGGGGGGGGGGGGGGGGGGGGAGGGAGAGAGAGAGAGAGAGAGAAGCAGTCCACGCCCACCCTTTGAGGTCCAGGCCGCTCTGCTGGCTGCGCTCGCGCCCGCCGGCCGCCGGCCCCCGCAGCCCCCCACCCCGGCCCCCGCAGCCCCCCACCCCGGCCCCCGCAGCCCCCCGCCCCCGGCCCGGCTCCTGCGTGCACATCACATAGGCCACATCAAACGCGCGCCCGCCGCCGGCACTGGCGAGCACGGCAGTGCCAGACTGACCCACGTAACACACCCGGGGTTCGTTCATTCTGAAAAATATCGAGATCAAAAGGCTTATTAGTACATATCCGCAGGGTATTTCCAAAAAAGGGAGGGAAGAGAGAGAGAGAGAGAGAGAGAGAGAGAGAGAGAGAGAGAGAGAGGGAAGAGGAAAAGAGGACCTAAATCGGTGAGCATATTACGGTAAGATTTTCTGAGATGACTCAAAGCACACCACCGCATAGCCAACCCCCTCCCCTCCCACCCCAATTTTTTTTTTTAAATCAGTCACTCAAGTTAGCCGTGTCATACCTTGCGCATTTTTAAATAAGGTTGAATAAAATTCCGGATCCTCGCAAAGTCATGAAGGAGTGAAACTCGACCCCGGCGGTGGTACTCCGGCTGACGGGGACGGCGCGGCGCGACGTCTGGCGGGGGGCACACGAATAGAGAGAAACGCGCCGGGGCGGGGCGGGGCAAGGGCGGGCGGCGAGCGAGGCGAGCGAGGGACGCCAATTTGGCTTTTGCCGGCCGTATTGCAAGTCTCGTTGAATCGTTATTTTGCGGCGCGGTGGGCAGTAGGGGGAGGAGGAGGGGGGGGGAGGGGGCTCAGCGAGGGGGGAAGTAAGTGTGTGGATGCGATGGAGAGTTTAGTGGGCGTGGAAAGCGCCAAAGCCTTTGAAGTCCGCCGCGCACCCCCTCCTGCCCCCCTCCTTCCCGCTCCTGCGTGCGTCCGCTTGCACCTTGACCGTGCAGCCTCGTACAGCGACCATAGGAATGCATTTACTGCGAAATAACACTCTGAGGTGACGCATCCCGACAGCAGAAGGCGCCCCAGGGAGCCCCGTGGCAGGTAGGCAGCCCGCACGCACGGCTGTACGCGGGTTGCCTACCTCCCCGGCTGCCGGCGGAGCGGACGTCCCCGCAGTCCGCCCTCCTACACCAAATGGGGATTATAAAGTCAATAACGCCCGGCACGGACCGAGTTTAAAATTCCGTCCAGGCAATTGCAGCTCCCCCGCCCCTCTCCCGCCGGCGCCATCGCCAGCATCGCGGGTGGGACCCTTGGCGGGCCGGCAGTGAAGAGGACTCGTCAGCGCCATGCTGACTACCCCGGCCGCCCCCGGCCGCCCCCGGCCGCCCCCAGCCCTGACAGCCGCCACCACCGCCAGCGGCAGCCCCTGCCACCCCCGGCGGAAACCCATTTGGCAAGCAAATCTCCACGCACCCACCCCCACCCCTCCGCTTTGTGTACATAAGCCACCCTTGTTAGGCATTGTTCCACACTGTTCTTCGTTCCCTTTTTTTGCCGTGTAGTTTTAATTTTTTTCCCAGCCCTCAAAATTAATAACCTTTCTGCCTGTCACTTTCGCAACGCAGTGCCCCATCTCCTCCTTCCCCTCCTCCCCCTGTCTCTCTCTCTCTCTCTCTCTCTCTCTCTCTCTCTCTCTCTCTCTCTCTCTCTCTCTCTCTCTCCATCGCCAGCGCGTTCTCATCTTGCTGCTCCCTCCAACAGCAACACAGCAGCACTCCGTCTTCTCTCGGGGCGCTCGTGGCGCTCAATTTAACATCACCCTTGTTTTCGTGTTTTGCAAGTTGTGGGCGCTACACCGCTCTCTATGACCACAACACCTCACACACGCACACATGCACACACGCTCACGCACGACGCGCGCGCGCGCACACACACACACACACACACACACACACATAGAAGCACTCCTCGAGACCCTTCCTACCCTTCGCACATGGCCTTAGTTGAGCGAACAAAGTGTTCATGAAATCTGCTCCCTTTTCTCCAGTCACCGTCAGACTTTTCTCCAGCATAGCGCGCACGACGTATTAAGTTTTCCTACCGCCCCCCTTAATTCTCCAGCCACCCTCCGGCATTCCCTAGCCACCTTCGAGCACTCTCCAGCCGCCCTCCAGCGGATTCTCTAGCCACCCTACAGTATTCTCCAGCCACCCGCCGCCGTGCTCCAGCCGACCTCTCAGAACTCCTTCATCCCGCCTCTTCCGGCACCTTCTCCAGCAGCTATTAAAGCCCCGCCCCCGGAAATGCATAAAACGCGGAGGAAAGGAGGCTCTGGATTAGTCTGTAAATGTACCCAGGCCGCGGCTTTGCTGCTCTGCCTGCTCACCGGCACGTTTATAAATTGGGTGGCGTCCCTAAACGAGGCGCCCAATCCTTTCATCCTTGTATCCTCTTTCTGCGAGGCGGCCGAGGCCGGGGCCGCGGGGGCCGCGGGGGCCGCGAGGGCACTCAGACACAAGTACGGGACGGCCACACGGCCGCGACAAGCTCACGGGAAAATGGAGGCGGAATTTGTCGAAAGCAAGCAGGGATAGCCACGCCCACGTCTTGGTTGCCGTCTTCGGTCGGTACCCCGGGCTCGAGCTCGGGCTGTAAGCTGTACATTCAGGTCACCACGGTCCTAGTATCATCCCAGGTGGCCGCTCGGGACGGGTCGGGACTACGTCGCCGTGTAGACGTGCCCGGGCAGCTGGGCTCCTTGGGCTCACCACAGTCCTTGCGCGTTTCATTCCTTCGGGCTTGTTTTTTAACATAATCCAGTCATTTTCTTGCTGTCTTTTGGGCGCGCACGCGACACCTCTTGACGGATCGTTTCGTCCTCGAACTGTTTGACGGATGGGGGACGGCCGTGAGGTGGGCGGGCGGGTGGGGGCCGCGGGGGCGGCGGGGGCAGCGGGGGCCGCCTACCGCCGCCGTGCATATCTCCGAGCAGCAGGAGATACGTCATGTCCGCATCGCTGTTGCATTACGACAATCGGAGACCATTTTTATTATCCGGCTGACTGTCTGGTGCGTGTGAGGCCGCCGGGGGCTGCGGGGGGCCCCAGCGAGCAGCAGTAGCAGATAGCAGGTGTTGCTGCCGGGCACGAGTGAAGGGTCGCTCTAAGTGTTCACCTACGAACGGCCTGCTCCCGGTGCTTTTCACTTTTGTGACTCTTTCTCGGATACGCACCTGCCCGTGGCACCCTCCGCGAGACACTCCATTCCATCGCCCCTGCATCTCTGTCTGTCTGCTCTCTCTCTCTCTCTCTCTCTCTCTCTCTCTCTCTCTCTCTCTCTCTCTCTCTCTCTCTCTCTCTCTCTCTCTCTCTCTCTCTCTCTCTCTCTCTCCCTCTCTCTCTCTCTCTCTCTCTCTCTCTCTCTCTCTCTCTCTCTCTCTCTCTCTCTCTCTCACTCTCTCTCTCTCTCTCTCTCTCTCTCTCTCTCTCTCTCTCTCTCTCTCTCTCTCTCTGCGCCTGCGCGGGCGGGGGACAAATGGCCGCCGCTGTAAGCCCTTGTAGGCCGCCGCCCGGCCGCCGCTGAGATGTAATCCGAGGAAGCGGCAGGTCCGCGGCGGGACCGCGGTGGGGCCGCTGCAGCAGCTCCTGAATGGGCGACATGTTGAAGCCGCCGCTGGGCCCGCGGGCTGGGCAGGTGAGGCCCCCGCCGCCCCCCAGTGGCCATGCTGCCCCCTCCACTGCCCAGCGGGGCCCAGCAGGGCGGCCAGAGTGTGAAGACAAGATTCATCTCCCGGCTTCGCTGCTCCGCTCTGGCCTCCACGGTGGTCCAGAGCCACCTCCTACTGTTCCCGGAATGCAACGGGTTGACAATGTGACGGGGCCCCCGAAGCCCCCGTGTGCCCCCGGTCGGGTCCGGTGCCGCCGCCGCCGCCGCCCCCTCGTGCCTTCGTCGACGGCGACCTCGAGATAGCCCCAAGCCATCGGCGTGCTGGCTGCCGCGCCGCCGCCCGGGATATGAGAAATAAAAAGAAGACGAAGCGACACGTTGAATTTTTCATATTCGAGGTGATATCACCGCTCGTTCCCACGCGCGCGGTCGCCTATACCTGCTGTGTGTGCTGCGTGTGGACTCTGGTGCTTGTTTGACGTCGGGGAGCGCCATACAGCGCAGCACGGTTTCGCAGCGATTCGCACAAATCCTGCGCTGTTCCTACTACAGCACCACCCTCCCTCCGATAGGCGCATTTCTAATCTTTTCCGCAAACGAACATAGCAGCCCGCAATCCTTTGACACCGCTTACATATCGCGGAGCGGAGCAGAGAGGAGCCGTGAGCCCGCACCCTGCAGGAGATGATAAATAATCAGCACTCGATATCGCTGCTTCCGTGACAACAAAACCGATGCACCGCTGCCACAACACGCCGCCGTATGAGGGCAGCGCATGTGAGCATATTGGGGAGCTCCATCGCCACGCGGGTGTTCTCTGCGGTATCTATCATCGTGATCCCTCCCCACACACACACACACACACACACACACACACACCTAGCAGTGACTCAGTGTCGATACCCGCGGGACCCGGCCTGTGTGTGTGTGTGTGTGTGTGTGTGTGTGTGTGTGTGTGTGTGTGTGTGTGTGTGTGTGTGTGGAGTTTGAGCTATGGGAGTGGATGCCTTCGAAAAACAGGAAAGTTTATGGTAGCGCGTCGTATAGCAGTGGCCCACCCCGTCGTGCGCGGAAGGTGTGTGTGTGTAGCGCGTGATATTCCGACGCAGCCCTCATAACCTGTCCCCATGCTGTCCCCGTCCACACACACACGCACACACACACACACAGGCGCGCTCAGGCGGTAAGCGGCAGTGATATGATGGCGGCAAAGGCGGCAATAGAGACTGCCGATAGGCGTGGCGTGGCAGGCGCGATTGAGACATGTGGTGGCGGTGCGCGAGGGTGCGAGAGAGAGGGATGGAGAGGGGAAGCCCCGCCTCCCCGCGCGCGCCTCTCTCTCTCTCTCTCTCTCTCTCGCACACCAGCCCTTTCGTCGACGTTGCTCTGATTTTGCCTTCTTTGGCTCACTAATGCCTCCCAGAGCTCTTCGCCCTGCCAAACACTGTGGCGGTGTAACGTCTAGGACGGTAAGAGGGAGAAGGGGGAGGGGGGAAGGGGGTATCGTGCGGTCCGAGTAGGCCGTTGGTGAAGGGCGGAACCTCTGGTAGTCTACATGGGAGGCAGGGTCTCGGCGGCGGCGCTGCGTGGAGATTGCGTAACGTGTGAAGGGGATTCCAACAGACACGCCCCGCCCCGCCCCGCCACGCCACGCCACACCACGCCACGCCACACCACGCCCGACATGCCACGCCATGCCACGCCACGCCATGCCACGCCATGCCACGCCACGCCAAGCCACGCCATGCCATGCCACGCCACGCCACGCCACGCCACGCCAGCCGCTGATCGGTCGACCCGATAACCCAGGGAGGAGGGTAGGTAGGCAGACCGGTCCGAGAGTGTGACTTGGTATGGGAAGGATATGGATATTATTGCCGTGTGTGTTCGTGTGTGTTCGTGTGTGTGTGTGTGTTTGTGTGTCCGGAAAGGCGCACCGCGTGCAAGTTTTAAATTTCTGAAGTGGAAATGGTAACGTGCCGAGGCGGGGCGAAATACGAGCTCCGTTTTTAAATACATATGCCACTTGCCACACTAACCTTAAAATTCAAAATTATTCTCGTTGCGCGATCAAATGTACAGTCACGGACATTGACGCCTTGCACTGCACCCTCACGTCATCACCATCCCGCGCAAAACGCCCCGGCAGCGGTGACCGTGCTGGTAATGCCGTTAAATAAGCCCCTACACACACACACACACACACACACACACACACACACACATCCTGTCCGCCATATCAAGTCCAGTCCAGCGGGGGCACGGGGGCCCAGGCCGCGCCACGGCAGGGCGTGAATGTATCACTAATTGCCGGCCACGGACGACGGCGTCCGTTCAGCAACACTCCGTCATTGCTACGGTCACTGCCTCCTCCGGGGCGCGGGGCGGTGCGCTGGGCGGGGTGGCGCGGGGGCACTTCTGGGTGGCCGCGCCGCCGGGCGGCGGTGGGGGCCTGAGCTCTCGCGCGCCCCCCTCTCATTGAAGGACGTTTTCATTTAAGTACCTCACGTGGCGGGCAGGGCCGTAATGAGCAGACGGACATACCCCGCGCGCGGCGTCCGAGCCGTGCCCCGCCGGGAGTATGGACAGACACCTCCTTACCTCGCGCGGGGGCAATTCACGTGCCAAATGAGGATGGGGGCCGCGGCGAGAGCCACGAGGCCGCCGACGGCGAGGACACGGCGGGACGGCGGCACGGCGGCACGGGGAGCGGCACGGCGGGCCGATTAGCTCTCAACAGAGCCAAAGGTTCGGCCCTCTGGCAAAAAGCGTGCGGCCGAGGCAAAACGTCCAGTTTTCCGCGAAAAAATAAAATAAATGAATGGGTGGCAATTCTTCATAAAATACGGCGTGGATGCTCCTGGGGTGTGTTGGTACCGGACGGGGAGATGAGGGTTCGTGAGGAATACCTGTGTCGCCGCCCCCCTCAATAAAAAGGTCTGCCTCGACGCCATGCTGTCTGCTGCCGCCGGGACCTGGAGGAGGAGGAGGAGGAGGAGGAGGGTCCTGGAGGAACCGGAGGGTTAGGAGGGAAGCAGTCGTGGAATGTGTCGCGGCGACCCAGGGGCCAAGGCCTCCGGCCGGGCTGGGCTAGCCGGGGGGCGTGAGGAAGACAAAGACGGCAGAGGGCCGGTGGTGGTCAAGATATGCGGTGCGAGAGAGACAGAGGGGGCCGGGGGGGGGGGGGGGGTCAGCGAGGAGGCGAGATGGAAACAGGACCGACCGACAGACCAGCCCCTGAGAGTCCCAACGAGCCATGGCGCAGCTGCGCGGGGTGGCCGGGATCGGTGCGCGCGCGAGGGTCCGAGATGATATTGTGCTTTTTGATGTGATATCCGCACAACTTAATATACGCTCCGGAGCGGCCAGTCTGGTACGGTCTGCCCCCTCATCCGCCATGCTGACCACGTCGCCGTCCTCCTCGCGGACCTCCTCAAGGCGACGCCCGCCGCCCCGCCCCGCCCCGCCCCGCCCCGCCCCGCCCCGCCCCGCCCAGCCACGACCCTTTTGCCTGTCGTTTCCGACGGCGGCGCCAACCGGCATGCGCGCCACGGCCTTAGCTCGCCACGGCAAGAAATGTGTTCGCAATATACTCCTCGACGGGGGCCTGCCCATGGCGTCCCCAGACCCTCCTCCGTCGGGGGACACCGGCCGCCGCCGCCGTCTTCTTGCCAGCCGCCGCCGTAGTGCCAGATATTGTTTTCCCGGGGCCAAACGGAGAGGTCAAGCTGTTGGAGGTCCACGATGGCGCCTATGTGGCCGGGGCACCATTTGTATGCAGGAGCGTCCGCGTCAGGGGGCTGACGCCGGGCTAACGCGGCGCCGAGCGCGCGACCGCCGTCGTGGACGTGGACAGGAAGCGAGGGCGCGCGTGTATGAGAAATGCAGCCGAGGCGAGGGCCGCCCGCTGCTCCTGGTAATGGACCGCTCCTGTGATGAGCCTCCACAGCCTCGTGTCGCGGGGACTTAGGGATGGAGCGTTGAACGTTCGTTAGACGGGGAGAAAGAATCAGGGCAGCAGGGGGCGAGGGCTGCTGCCGTGCACCGCCAACATTACAGTGACGAAACGACCTCGTTTTCATCTCGTTTCCAGCCCGTGTTTGCTAGCAGGCGGAGCGCGTCCCCCGGCCTTGCGCCCTGCGCCATGCCCACGGCCTGGTCCGCCTTAAACACGCACTCGCGCGGACGGACGCGCGGAGTTAAAAACATTCCGCCCCGATTTAGGTAATTTCCCCGGAGAGCGTTTTCGGCCCGTAATGGTGGCGCGCCTGGCGTGTGCCGTGCCGGCCAGCACGAGGCGGCACGCGTCCGAACAGTCAGTTGCCAACAGGGAAAGAAATATTTCTTAACTATGTATTATAAAAAACGATTTGGTCGTTGTTGAAAACTTAACCATGCGAATGCGGTTTTATTTTGGTTCTGTAGGCCCAAAACAGTGACTGCTCAAATCAAACAGCTATTTTCTCAAAACAAAAAAAGGAAGGGGGGGGGGGTCCTATTCGTTTCGTTTTGAATTTTTCTTTACGATTCAGGGTGTCTCCGGTTTTATGGTTCCACCAGTTGTGCCGATCAAGGGTTGCGTTCAATAAGGCATGCTTTTACGATTCATCCCGTTTCCCTCATCCAATACCTCCCCTTGTATTCCAATCCCTCCACAAAAAGTGGTTCGGTTTCGATTTCGGCAGAAGTCGGATGTAACAATGAGTTTTCAATTTTATTTCACCCGCCCAAATTTCAATTTCACCTTGCCCGCCTGTCCTGGTTTTATTTTTTTTTCGTCTGTTTGCTACTGTTTTGAGTTGTTTGAGGGTTCTCGCTTGTGTCGCAGGCTCTCACACCTTGCTGCAGACGGAAGCTTGTCACAATAACAGCGCGGCTCTGCGGCACCGGCCATGGCAGCGTCAGCGGTCGGCCTCCCAGGGGACCCGTAGGGACTCACGGACCCAACAGAACGATGCTGCACTCGCTGACTGCTCATACCTGACCAGACCGACAGCACGGTGTGACGAATATCGTGCTCGGTGTGGTCGCTCTGTCCCAGGAGACTGACACGGCACCTTTCCTATCACCGCGTTACGGGGCATTGTGAAAACATATCGGATGCATCCACAGACGGACGGGTGGAAAAATTATTAATAACCTGCGCGGCGGCAGGCGAAGAAAGTTGACGCTGAAATGCGCGGTCACATTTCTGGGTGACTCACAAGAACCACGTTTCTCAGTTTAAGAACCACGTTTCTCAGTTTTTCAATCAAGTTTCTCTGCACGGTCACAAAACATGGATCTATGATGGGGAGCAGAATTAGCAGAGGCAGAATTAAGTACACCAGTCCGCGATACTATATAGCAATTTCGTGCCAGAAAAATCCACCGCTGCCACGTCGCTGCTGTGTATGTGATATCTCGTGGCAGCACAGCTTTGAATGGGTGCCGATCTGTCCTCGCGAAGCGATACCGGGCGACACGTATACGTCAGGGACTTGTCACTTTTGTGACGTGCCACCAGCGGCGGCCGGCCCTGCGGCTGATGCGGCCGCCACCACCACCACCGGCAACGGCAGAGTCGGAAGGAACTCCTCCCATAATATCATCTCCTTTTCAACCCCTCCCCCCATACCCTCCCTCCCCCTCCCGCCTCTGCGTCGCGTCAGCTGCCATCTTGTATGTTCAGACAGGAGTGGTTTGTGTGCAGGGGGGTCTGCTTTTGTAACACCATTCAACTCGTCGACAATGAAATGGCTTTTTAAAGACTGGGGTCGTGTCGCGGTTTAGAGGATGGGGCGGGTGCCACCTCGATGTGCGTGCGTGTGTGCGTGTGTGTGTGTGTGTGTGTGTGTGTGTGTGAGTGTGTGTCGCACCAGGTGAGGCAGCAGGGCTGCCAAACTGCCCAAAACAGAGCGGCGTTTCTGGTCGATTTTATTAGTCGGTTTACGGGCAGGCATTTGACGCCTGCTGGAAAATCACTGGTGCCAACACACCAAACGGGGCTTTTGCGTTTCCGTACCGGCGTGTTTTACTGACTGAAATCGTAGCACTCGCTGGCACACGCGATTTTAAGAAAATCGAAAATAATTTTCTTTGGGTTGGCGCAGGCAGACCCACTGGTGGTCTATTCTTCGCCATAGGCAGCTGGCGACCTCCGGAGGCCGGGGGCCTGCTCACTGAACTATTTACATTCCCTAAAATGTATTAAACCGCGCGTTTATTTGCGGTGACGTTGTGTGGCGCGGTCAGAATAAGGTGGCAGGGGGACTCGTCGGAGGTGAAATATAGATGGCCTGCGAAGGCGCTAAGTCAGCCGTATTGTGTAGCGAGCGCAAGCCTCCAAGTGGATCGGCAGCGCAGCCCGCTGCGTGCGAGCGCGCCAGTGTTATCGGCTTCGCAGCGATGGACGACGGCCCGCTCAGCGTGCGGTGACATTTACAAAAGAAAATGTTAGTTAGCACACAGAGGGGAGGGGGGAATCAGATATGTCAAGGGAACAATACCTTGAAAAACATTTCAAAATCCATTATTCATCTGAAATCAGATTTTGGATTTTGCTCTATTAAAACCAGGTAGCTCTGGAAAGCTCGTCTCCATTCTGAGACACGACAACTCTAAAGCGCCAGTAATTAACCGCGACAAAGTAAGGAAGACAAGGATTCACGTAGGATTCACCTTTAACTGCCTGATGCACTTCGCGTGACTGCACGGAATTTTTCACAGATGTTGCGTGCCTTTTTTTCCTTTTTTCTTTTTTGAAACGCGTCGCCCGATGTGTCCTGTCTGGGCCCGGCTTGCCTGGGAGGCTCATCTCTGATAACATCACGACGCGACGCGACGCAGTCTGATTGGGTCTGTGTCACCCGTGTGACAGTAATCATTGTGTAATTGGGTGCGCGCACACACACTCACACACCACGGGGCGGAGCTGCGGAGCTCATGCCACGCAAAGCCCATGATGGCGGCGACTCGTCGCGTGTTTTTGGCCTCCATGGCGGCAGCGGCGGCTCTCTCTCTCTCTCTCTCTCTCTCTCTCTCCCCCCCCCCCTCTCTCTCCCCCTCTCTCTCTCCCTCTCACTGCCCCATGGCCTCATGGCGGACAACGTCACTGTGTAGGCGGCCCTGTGTTGTTTGAAAGTCCCCCCCCCCCAGCGCATGTGTGTGAACTTGGCCACTCACTCATCGTCAACTGGCCACTTTTTAATTTTGAAATAATTTTTGCAGGGCTGAAAAGCTGCGAAAATCGTTGGGTTTCCAAACAACAGACTTAGAAACGGAAGTTGAAGAACAAAACCTCTTCCCGATCGGAAACTCTCGAGGGCTTGAATGGCGTTTTGAGTGAATTTGGAGAATATGTTTCGTATTTAACGCGACCCTTGTGCGTCAACATTTCTCACAACTTATCTCGAGAGTTTCCGGTCAAAGTGTTGTTGTTTTTCAGCTTCCGCTTCTGAGCCTCGCTGGAAACCTCTATTTTGAGACCGTGATGGCCATGTAATATACACGGTGTTAAAAGTCATATAATTCGCGGCGTATACGGCGGTAAATACGTGTCCTTCATCGCGTTTGGTTCCGATGCACAGCAGGGGGTGCTCTGCTGCACCAGCCGCGGCAGGAAAGGGTGCCACTACTGCCACAAAAAGCCCGCCGCAACGCAACACACACCTTTCGTCACACGCACAGGTAACCTTACAGGGGATGCGCGACACCAGTGGCATCCTCAGGCCAACCCCATTGTCCCTGTGGCCTGTGGGCGCGCGCCTTCTCGGAAGCCGCGCCGTCGGCTCTCGGCCACCGGCCTCTGTTTTTGTTTGTTTGCGAAGCAGAGGTTATACGGCCGCGTCGGCCGTTTGACTCTTGGCGACAACCCGCGCTCTGGGTGGTAGCCGCACGCTCTACTCTGTTTAGTGGTTGTTGTTGTTGTTGTTGGACACCCGCGGATGCTCTGGTTGTTGTTGTTGTTGCAGCATCCCCTTGTTGTCACGCCCCTATTGCGGTGTACATCTCTGCGCCCTCTCGAACGCTCAGCGTGACGCCTCATTGCGTTCGAGATGACGTAAAGTCGGTAAAGTCGCTGTATACTACATTCGTGTTTGATTATCGATAGTCAAGTCGATTACTCATCTTATTATTACAGTACTACGCCGTGTGTGAGTGTGTGTGTGTGTGTGTGTGCTTGCTGTTCAATATTCCCCCGCGCGATGCCAGTTATGTAACTGTAGCGTATACGTAGTGGGTGAGACGGCGGGGGAAAATCGGGAAAGGCTTCGGGGGCTGCTGCGGGCCTGGGGGTTTGTGAGTGGAGTCCGTCCGTGTGTGTGTGTGTGTGTGTGTGTGTGCGTTACTACATCAGGGCCGGCCATATTCCGTGCGGGTGTAACGGCTGCCCCCGGCAGTATAAGCCATCCTGTATGGGCCACACCGCCGAAGGGAAATCCATAGATTCCCTTGAATCCGAAATCCAGATCATGGAATCAAGTTGATGCCCACACACCGGCGGCGCGGCGCGGGGTGGCACACGTCCACGTCGTGATCCTCGGCCTCCGTCGGGGGCCGCGCCGCGCCGCCCCGCGCCGCCCCACTTAGACGCGTGTTATGGCCCAGCGTGCTCGCCCCGTCCGCCGGCCACCGGCCACGCCGCGCCCCGCCAGGCGCGCGTCCTTGCCGTGTGCGCGGCCCCCAGCGGCCCCCAGCGGCCCCCGGCGGCCCCCAGCGGCATCGGTTCTCCATTTGGCTCCGCTGGGATGTCCGCCGTCCGTCCGTGCACGCCAGGCAAATGGAGAGCGCGGCAGGGCCAGGAAGGAGAGGGTTTGTGTGCGGATTTTTGCCATTCAGAGAACGTTCCGCCGCTCGCATTCGATATTCAGCGCAGGTAAAAAAAAAAAAAAAAAAAAACAACAACAAACAAAACAAAACATGTGGACGCCGCACGCGCGCTGCTGTGGTCGTCCCCGTGGCCGCGGCAGTCGACGGGGACCTGGACGGCGCCAACAGGCGCCCCCGTCGACGATCAACCAAGATCAGTTTGCGGACGGAGGAGAGCAAGTCCCCGTGGACGTGGGGTGAACCTGCGCCCGCGGCCCGCGGTGGCCGTTCAGACTGTGCCAACTCGTTCAGACTAAAAGCGGTCGAATAGAATAATGTTTTGATCGATCACGTGCTGCAGATGTGACACATTATAAGGGCCCGGCAAATCAGATCAATAATTGCTGTCTGCGCCCTGCGGGCCGCCGATGTGTTTAGATTTGCAAAAGCGTTTATACCACAGCAGCAGCGGGGAAGCCGTCAGGGGTAATGAGAGAGACAGATGATGGAGAGAGAGAGAGAGCTGGACCAAATGGAATCACGATCCTATCAATCACGGGCCAACACCTGGCACCAATAGCCAACCGCTGCTGACCATGCGAGTAGACCAGCCGTACGGTATACGATACCCTTCTCCGTTTTCCGCATCACAGACCCATAGAGACACGAATTCTTGATTCAAGTCTAGAACAGCGTACCCTTAAAGCATTGAAGAAGATAATTCTTGATCCAAGCTTTTTTCTGGATTTAACTCTAAGATTGACTTGATGCAAAAAAAAAAAAAAAAAAAAAAATTGAATGCCCAGCCGAAGAATCTGTTTCTCTGGGTGCAGGCATTACGCGAATACTGTTTCTATGATAATTTTCTTACATATTTTCGAAATAAAAACAAAACAACGGGATTCGAATTTCGCGGCGGTCAAAGAAAAATGTGCACAGGAAAAAATGAAGATGTTGGGCTGAGTGTTGTGGACATGATGAGCAGCAGCTCACCAGCCTCCGGCGCCATTTTCCTTCTTATTTTTCTTCTCTCTCTCTCTCTCTCTCTCTCTCTCTCTCTCTCTCTCTCTCTCTCTCTCTCTCTCTCTCTCTCTCTCTCTCTCTCTCTCTCTCTCTCTCTCTCTCTTTCATCAAGGGGCGGTGGGCCGCTGGCGGCGCTCGCCTCGCCGTTAGCCGCTCCTCTGTGAAGGGGATGGCGCGGGCCAGATCTTGTGCCCTCGACGCATCAGCCTAATTTCTTGCTTCCGCTTGGAGGAGGAGAAGAAGAAGAGGAGGAAGAAGAGGAGGAAAAGTAGCAGCAGCAACACGCCAAAAGGGGGGGAGCGAGAGAGAGAGATAGTATGCCCTGCGGGCAACAATGGACTTCAGCAACAGAGACAACTACCCCATTCCCTAATTATGAGGGGCAAACTTTACAAGACCATTACCTCTAATGAACGAATGTAATGGGATCAGAGTCACCAGTCTCTGGACGCGACGCGGGTGGGAGAAAGAAATCAAGTGGTCAGCCACCGCAGAAACGCAGAGAGCACGCGTCACTGAGAATTCGCCACTTTGTCTCCGCACGTTTCCGAGGTCCTCTCGCTATTGTGACTCGTCGCGCAAAAGTGCCAACGCGTAAAAGATTTTACGGTGGTCTTCCTGCGAAGACGATGATTCTCGGGCCGCCAGAAGCATTTCATTTGAAAAGTTTTGAAAATAGCGGCAGGGGGGGGGGGGGAGCCAAAGTGCCTGCCGCGCTCAATGAGCACCGCGGCAGGCCTGCCAATCTGCTACAAGAGAAGCGGGACTCGCGACAATAGCGGAGCGGCGAGGTGTAATGTTGGCAATAAGCTCGGCCGCTTCCGCTGTCCGAGGGCGGGCGGCGCCCGGCGGCACCCGGCGGCCCGACGCGTTCGAAGCTCCCGAGCGCGTTTTGTTTCCGCGGACAAGCCGTTGTCGAGCCCCGGGCGCATGCGGACGCGCGGACGCAGCCCCTGACGCCAAGTGCCGAGGCATTGCACCGTAATTAATAATTAGTCGGGCTTGGGTGCTTTGAGAGTCAAGTGGTGGTCAGTTTGGGGTGCGAGGGGCGGAGGGCGGAGACATCGCGGGTACCGTAAGGGGGCCGGCGCCGTGGGGCCCCACTCTCCAACAAAAACACTTTTTTCGTCGCAATGTATTCATATTTCTCAAACTCTGACAATAGTGAAAGATGGTCATGATGTTTTCGTTTTCGAAAAAAAAAACAAAGGAAACCGCGTCCCGCATGCACTCTGTGTCTTATGCGGAGGTTTCCTGAGATGGCGGTGGAAAATTATAGCTCCGCGTGTATCTCTGATCCGCACACGTCTTGTGTTCCGAACCCGAGATTTATTGGTCGGAATCGTATGCAGATTCAGAGGCGTCATTTCCCGTTCCTTTTCTTCGCGCCGAAAACAATAAAACGTGGACAAAAGTGAACTCGCATGTTGTATAGCGGATCCGTGTGTTGTTGTTGTTTAATTACCGGCGCGGGGGCGTGTGAATCTGTGTCCCCAACGGAGGACCGCATCAGACATCGAGAAACCACGGGGATAATCGGGGGGAGTGAGAGAGACAGTCAGAGGGGCGTTGGGAGAGAGACAAAGAGAAAGGCGTCCGCCCACCGAGATGTGTGCTATGGCATTCACACCCCGGTCTCGTCTTTGGTGTTCCACAATCCCACCCAGATCGAAGTGATTATTAATTGAGATAATGACTAGGTGCACCACGGCAGGGAGACCACACAAAAGGACGGCGACCGTCGCGTCGAGAGAGTTTACTGAAAAAGCATCGTAGAGTGAGAAAAGACTTTTGTTGGATTTTCGTTTCATCATTTTCATCAGTTTTTGTCAAAGTTACAACTGATGAATCTTTGCCAAAATTCCTTTCCTCTGGGTTTTCTTCTGCTGTTGGAAATTCGTGTCAAATTTTGCGAGGCTGCGCGGGCTACGACAGTGATGGCGAAGTTGAAGCATGTTGGATTTCCCGCAAAGCGGTGCGGGTGTCCGGAAGGGGGATGCGGAAGGGGGATGAGAGAGAGAGAGAGAGAGAGAGAGAGAGAGAGAGAGAGAGAGAGAGAGAGAGAGAGAGAGAGAGAGAGAAGGAGGGGGGGGGGGGGAGATAGGGGCGGAGAAAAGTGAGAGAGAGCAGGAGCAAGCCAGGGGGAGGGGGTGTGAGGAAAGGAAAGAGAGAGAAGGCGTGGTATGTATGAAATCCGTACACGGAGCTAAACAAATACCGGCGCCAAAGCGGCGGCGCCCTAATGCCGGATTAAGAAGCAATCTGTTCACAAATGTCTCATCCCCAGCACAGCGGCGCAGCAGCAGCAGCCTGTCCCTTATTCCTCCATTTCTTCCCCCGGGGGTGTCCTCTCCTCTCCACTCTTCCAAATTAATATTCTTCCCTCGTCTCAATGGCGGGACCCGCTGCTGCGTCGCCCCCCCCCCCCCCCCCCCCCCCCAATCCTCCCCGCGCGGCCCCGGAGCAGCGCAGATAGAGTAGTGGCCACACCACGCCGCGCCACGCCGAGCCGAGATTCTGTTTTAGGACCAGGAAAGCTGTTGGATTTCGTCATCTTCACTCCCTGCAGTTTCCACCACCGCCACCCTGGCTGAGCCCCGCGCAGATAAAACTTTGCCCTTGTCGTTTTCTTCAGGAAACCCTCCCGCCTGCTGCTGCTGCTGCTGCTGCTGCTGCTGCTGCTGCTGCTGCTGCTGCTGCTGCTGTTGCAGGGCGTGTGTCTTCTGCAGGATCACACTGCGCTGCATTGGAACGGGCGGAGCGTCTCGCGGGGAGCGCGGTGCAGTTGTGAAAGTGATCGTCAACGAGACCATGTCGGTGAGCATACGCGCACCTTATGATGTTCTCGTGGGGAAGACGTCAGGAAAATATGTCATTCCAACCCCCGATACATCGATTTCGATCATTTTGATCACGTTGCTTGTGAGTGTGTGTTGTGTGTGTGTGTGTGTGTGTGTGTGAGTGTGTGTACCTCCTGTGTGCATGTGTGTGAGGCCCCGATTGTGTGTTGTTCGTGCACCGCGCGCTGCTTCGCGGGGGCTTTTGTGCACCATGCAATATAATCAATCGTGCGCCTTTTTTCTCCTCCTCCTTCTTCTTCTCCTTCTCCTTCTTCCCCCCGCCGCAGCGAACGTGAGCTGATTTATGAATAGATTCACCGCGGCGCGGCCGGCCCATAGGGCGCCCATAGGCCAGAGCTCCGCAGTGAGCTTCTTTGATTCGAGAGGCGTGGCGGTGGCGGTGGCGGTGGTGGTGGCGGTGGTGGTGGCGGTGGCGGTGGCGGCGGCGGCGGCGGCGGCGGCGGTGGCGGCGGCGGCGGCGGCGGCGTGGCCTCCTGTAGTACGCTGATAATCCGCAGCGAAAGAAAGAGGTCTGCGCGGCGAGGCGCGTTGTTGCAGCCGCGCACCGCCTTCAAATTACGCGAAAGTACCCCTCCTAATTACCCGCACCAATCACCGATCGGCCGATACAACGAGTCAAGTGCGCGCCGCGCGCACAAAACCGCATCGGCAGCGGCTCTCTGTGAACGGCGGCGGCTCTCTGTGAGCGACGGCGGCACTCTGTGAGGTGCGCACCGCCACTCTTTTTGTGGTCTGCTTCGTCGTTAGTGCTTCGGTGGTGGAAACTGCGCGACCGGCGTCAGTGTAGAAAGAGGGTCCGCTGCTGAGGACTGTCAGCGACTCGCTCGAGTCAGCAGGTGCATGCAAGGGGTGCCGACGTGGTGATGAGTAAACATTTGACGATTCGTAGTCGACTATGGCAGTCAAAAGTCGACTGCGTGTCGGAAGACAACCGAAAATAGACTTCAATAGTAGATAACGGAAAGTCGATGAATCGTCGTGGATCGGTAAGTCTAAAGACGGACAAGCAGTGAAAAAAAAACAAGAAAATCGATGCCATGATAGTCGAAAACCGAAATCTGACTTTTGGTCGTAAGTCGGCTGTTCGAAAAACGGCTACAGTCGTCGAAAGTCTAGGCTAAGCGTGCCGTTAGTGGTCAGTAGTCAGTTCCCGATACCAGAAGTAGTAATGTAATTAGTTTCATCAAGTTCTAGCAAATGGCATAAAACATGATTGACGTCCCCTTCCCTGCCCGGGGGGTCGTCTGCCGACGCCGACGGTCATGTGCACTTCATCCTCCATCGCTGAGCTTGGCTCGGCCTGGGATCGGCCTCACGGAGAAAAAAGATTGCAACCAATTTATAAGTTGATTTCGTTGCGCCAACGAACCGTTAGTTGCTCCAACAAAGAGGTTCGTTGCGGGCACTTAACAATTTTTTTCTGCTTTTTGCTCTTTGTGGGAACCCCCAGCAAAATTTTAGTTCTCCGAACAAAATTTACTGCTTATCTGAAAATAAACTTCAAAATTAGTTGCAGCAACTAATTTTTTTCTCCCTGCTGTGGCTTCGGCCTGTGGGCTCGGCCTGTGGGCTCGGCCTGTGGGCTCGGCCTGTGGGCTCGGCCTGTGGGCTCGGCCTGTGGGCTCGGCCTGTGGCCTGTGGGCTCGGCCTGTGGGCTCGGCCTGTGGGCTCGGCCTGTGGGCTCGGCCTGTGGGCTCGGCCTGTGGGCTCGGCCTGTGGGCTCGGCCTGTGGGCTCGGCCTGTGGGCTCGGCCTGTGGGCTCGGCCTGTGGGCTCGGCCTGTGGGCTCGGCCTGTGGGCTCGGCCTGTGGGCTCGGCCTGTGGGCTCGGCCTGTGGGCTCGGCCTGTGGGCTCGGCCTGTGGGCTCGGCCTGTGGGCTCGGCCTGTGGGCTCGGCCTGTGGGCTCGGCCTGTGGGCTCGGCCTGCGGGCTCGGCCTGTGGGCTCGGCCTGTGGGCTCGGCCTGTGGGCTCGGCCTGTGGCCTGTGGGCTCGGCCTGTGGGCTCGGCCTGTGGGCTCGGCCTGTGGGCTCGGCCTGTGGGCTCGGCCTGTGGGCTCGGCTCTGTGGGGCCTGTGGGCTCGGCCTGTGGGCTCGGCCTGTGGGCTCGGCCTGTGGGCTCGGCCTGCGGGCTCAGCCTGTGGGCTCGGCCTGTGGGCTCGGCCTGTGGGCTCGGCCTGTGGGCTCGGCCTGTGGGCTCGGCCTGTGGGCTCGGCCTGTGGGCTCGGCCTGTGGGCTCGGCCTGTGGGCTCGGCCTGTGGGCTCGGCCTGTGGGCTCGGCCTGTGGGCTCGGCCTGTGGGCTCGGCCTGTGGGCTCGGCCTGTGGGCTCGGCCTGTGGGCTCGGCCTGTGGGCTCGGCCTGTGGGCTCGGCCTGTGGGCTCGGCCTGTGGGCTCGGCCTGTGGGCTCGGCCTGTGGGCTCGGCCTGTGGGCTCGGCCTGTGGGCTCGGCCTGTGGGCTCGGCCTGTGGGCTCGGCCTGTGGGCTCGGCCTGTGGGCTCGGCCTGTGGGCTCGGCCTGTGGGCTCGGCCTGTGGGCTCGGCCTGTGGGCTCGGCCTGTGGGCTCGGCCTGTGGGCTCGGCCTGTGGGCTCGGCCTGTGGGCTCGGCCTGTGGGCTCGGCCTGTGGGCTCGGCCTGTGGGCTCGGCCTGTGGGCTCGGCCTGTGGGCTCGGCCTGTGGGCTCGGCCTGTGGGCTCGGCCTGTGGGCTCGGCCTGTGGGCTCGGCCTGTGGGCTCGGCCTGTGGGCTCGGCCTGTGGGCTCGGCCTGTGGGGCCTGTGGGCTCGGCCTGTGGGCTCGGCCTGTGGGCTCGGCCTGTGGGCTCGGCCTGTGGGCTCGGCCTGTGGGGGCCTGGGCTCGGCCTGTGGGCTCGGCCTGTGGGCTCGGCCTGTGGGCTCGGCCTGTGGGCTCGGCCTGTGGGCTCGGCCTGTGGGCTCGGCCTGTGGGCTCAGCCTGTGGGCTCGGCCTGTGGGCTCGGCCCGCCACACACCGGATGCTGAGGCTTCACCACGATTACCGGCATCTCAGACAGCGAGGCGCGGTGCGGCTCGCTGTGGCGGCGGGCCTGCCGGCTTTGTGGCGGCCGCGTGCACTCAAAGTGCAGCCCTGTCTATCTGCCGACGATCGCGGCATAAATCACTCCGGAAGACGCGCGATACCGAAACAATAATTGTGCGTCATCCGTTGACTTGACACCGAACCGTACTGTATCCCCTGCGGGCAGCGGGGTAGGCAAGCCCGCCGAGCGCGCGTGCTCGACGGGACGGCCTACCCAGCGCCGTCCCCGGCTCCAGCCAAAGCTCCAGCCAGGGCTCCAGCCGCTGCCGCTCTGTAAATGACCCCCCGATCGGTAACGTACCGCTTCTTGCCCCCCCCCCTCCCCCAAGTGCCTCGCGGCCCCCGCGGCCGTCCTGGTAGGGGGCCTAGCGGCGCCACAGCGCTCCGCCATTGGCTACGCCGGCCGCGCTAGAGGAGGCGAGGCGCCCAGGCGAGGCCAGCCGCGCACACGACGGGACTCGGGCTGTTACACTGTTTCCCGACACACCTCCGTCAGCGCACGCATTTATTTGCCAATCGTCGTCATCAGATTTTCATTGTCCCGACTTTTCACAACCCCACTCGCAAAAAAAGAATGCTTGTTTCAAACAGAATTCTTGCGCTTGATCCAAGAAAGTAGTCCGCTAAGCACAGGAAAAATACTTGAAACAAGCTCCTTTTTTCAGAGTGCTGAATGTCAGTCAATAATACAATAACCCTAGGTATCTTGGTTTGCCTCTCTAGTTTGGTCTTTTCTTATAGCAAATAAGAAGAAGCAGCAGAAGAAGAAGAAGAAGCAGAAGAAGAAGAAGAAGAAGAAGAAGAAGAAGAAGAAGAAGAAGAAAGGCGCTGCTGGTGCGCGGATTTCCTCCTCGAATGGCAAATCCCCCGCCCGCCTTGCTCCGCCATATCTCTTCGGCTCTAATTCCAAATAAGGTGGAAGAAGCCGGAGCCCGCCCGGCACGCGCGCCGACCCCCCGGGCCGCCGGGCCGCCCTGCGTGGTCGACACCGAGGAAAGAGTCTCTTTCAGCCCCAGACCCGCACCTGTGGCTCGTCGTAGAAGACTGCGAGGGATGATGAATCCTCCCCCCCCCCCCCCCCCTCTCTCTCTCTCTCTCTCTCTCTCTCTCTCTCTCTCTCTCTCTCTCTCTCTCTCTCTCTCTCGCGTTCCTTTTCTCGCGTCCCTATTACTGGGAAATTTTCCAGATGAGCACAAACTTTTCGTTGGTGCAACTACAAATTAGCGCCCCCTGCAAGTTTTAGTTCTCGGAACTAAAATTGATTGCTTGTCCTGGAAATCAACTGACAAATTAGTTGTGACCGCAAACCTTTTCTCTTCGTGCGCTGTGATGCCGATATACCTACCCACCTTCCTACCGCAGTGCAGACAACATTTCGCGAAAGGCTGTTGACCGGCGGCCCGCCTGTGTGTTTCCACCGCCTGCTCTCACGTCATTTCGAGTTGTATATTCGCAGCACTGTCAAGACGGGGAGCCGGTTGGTTGGCAGCCCTGACGTCTCGTCACGCCACTCACTCGTCGGAGATGCAGTCGTCTCTCACACGAAGCACAAACTTTTGGGGTAGCAAAGCATGCCTTTCGTCCTGGAGACTAATTAACACATGCAACCAAGTAGAGCCGTGATGAGACCAGTTTCTTTCCCGGGCCAGTCGCCGCAGTGTCTATACAACAAGGCCGAGCCGGGGGAAAAAATTCATACTCCCCTGCAGAAGTACGGTATCACAAGCGGAAGGTTGGTGTAAAATAATTGGCGGTGCACCTCACCTCGCCTGCCCGCCGAATGCGTGCTAACCTCATTACCCCAACCCTTTCAAGGCGCACCGCCGCCCCGCCCCGTCCGTACGGCCCAGCAGTAAGCGCTATGCAAATCCTGCCGACTGCCGTGAGCCCGGAGGTGTTCGCTGCTCGCACTCTGGACACGTCATGCACTGCACTGTTCTTTTGTTTCCCTTCTTTACGTGTTGCCTTGCTTCTCTCTCCGTCACTCTTGTTGTTGTTGTTGTTGTTGTTGTTGGCGGGACCCTCATGCAGTGTGAAGGTGATGAATGGGCGGGGGCGTTGCGTAACCGAATCTGTGTGCTTTGGGTGGTGCCCCGGGCAGTGGAGGCCTCCGCCGACAGCCGCCCGCACCGCCCGGGCTGACGTGGCCCTTTGCTGGCCGCCCTTTGCCGGCCGCCCTTTGCGGCCGCCCTCGTTCCTGCTTTATTTTCCCCCGGCCCGGCTGCGGCGGGAGCGAAGCCAAACGCTCCTAAGAGGCCACCCGCACCCGCACGCCCGCACACGCGCGCCGGCCCTGCTGCAGCCACACCGCCGCAGCCACCGCCGCAGCCACCGCCGCAGCCACCGCCGCAGCCACCGCCGCAGCCACCGCCGCAGCCACCGCCGCAGCCACCGCCGCCGCCACCGCCGCAGCCACCGCCGCAGCCACCGCCGCAGCCACCGCCGCAGCCACCGCCGCAGCCACCGCCGCAGACACCGCCGCAGCCACCGCCGCAGCCACCGCCGCAGCCACCGCCGCAGCCACCGCCGCAGCCACCGCCGCAGCCACCGCCGCAGACACCGCCGCAGCCACCGCCGCAGCCACCGCCGCCGCTATGCACCCGCCCACCGCCGCCCAAACGTTTCGCCAACGATTCTCATCTAATCTCCTCAACGCGCCACAAAGCGAGGTGTTGGTACAACAACAAATCAGCAGCACCCCCGGTGGTCGCGGCATCCAATGCGGCACCCAGCGTGGCGTGTGAATGTGGATATGCGTCGTCTGCAGTTCGTTTGCTGCCATATTGCGGTTCAGCCTTGCCATACAGAGACCCGCACCCCGAGAGCGATTCACCTGCTCAAAAGAACCCCCCGCCCGTCTTAACCAGGAGTACTCTATCAAAACGGCAGTCCATTGATCCGAACATGAGCTCTGATCGATGTAGATTTGGCGCACGCTCTGGCTGACGCAGGGTGGATTTTGTCACAGATGTTTGCGTGCGTGTTCCCCGCCCCCTATCTCCCTTTGCTGTCTGATTGCGTTTTACAGTCCACGTGTGTTTCACTTGTCCTCGTTTGTAATGACACTACGCCGATTCCGTTTGACGCGGCGGTGCGGTCGGCTGACGGGGCCCCGGGGCCGTGAGGGCCGGCCTGTGAAGATGACGATTCCATCAGATGTCCCGGCTGCTTACCTGGCCGTCACGGGGCGGCGGCAGCGGAGGGCGCCCGTCGGCCTGCGGCCCCCGCGGCCCCCACGGCCCCCACGGCCCCTGCCACTGCCTCGTCGGCGGCTTCGCGTGTCGCGCAGCGATTATACAATTGCCTCGTTTTCCCGGAATGACGAGTGCAGCACGCGACGTTGCCGTTCAGCGCGTCCTCTTACCGCTCCGCGCGCACTCGTCGCCCCGCAGTAATCAAACTCGTTACCGCGGCCGTATGAAAAACCGTCAGCCTGCTGCTGCTTCGGCGCGCGCGGGTAGACAGGTGCGGCTCTTCGAATTTTTCATACCACTGATGGATACGATTATGCAGATTGCGCGCGCACTCTGCGGTGTCCCGCGGCGGGCGTCCGGTCTGACGGCGGCGTCCTGACGGCGGCCTCTCGGATCACCCCCCTCACGGCCGTCGTCGTCCTGGCCGTCCTGGCCGGCGGTCTCTGAGCTGTCGCTCTGTCTGCCGGCCGGCTACCGAATCTGAACTCCCCATCTTGATCGGGAAACACGAAACAGTCATATCCATTTGCCAGGGCTCTTTGTGCGGCGTCCGATGGGGCGGCCACTGAGGCCTCTCTCTCTCTCTCTCTCTCTCTCTCTCTCTCTCTCTCTCTCTCTCTCTCTCTCTCTCTCTCTCTCTCTCTCTCTCTCTCTGTGCCGCCGAGGCGATACAGCCCCCGATAGCCGCACGGGCCCGGCCTGTGGTGTGCGCGGCGAACCGCACACAAAAGCGGCACCCACAGTTACGGCGGTCTGACCCGACTTTAGAACGAATACGCGACACGACAGGGATGGAAATGAGGACCCTACTCCCCCCCCCCTTTTCCCCACTATCGCTGCCACTCACTTATTCCTCTCCTCCCTTTCACCTCCAACTAGGGTTTAGCGGTGGGAGGGGAAGGGGGAAGGGGTGATTTCGAGCCCACATTGATTGACAGGCACGAATTCAGAGGTGGGGCCTGAGATGGGCAGCGCCAATTTCGACGTTCGTATGCCTCCATCTCCATCTTTATTACTTATTGCTCTATCGAAAATGGGACGGGTTCAAAAAATAAGACACTGCAAGCAGCACGGTGGCCGGGAGTGGCTGCAACAGGTCTGCGGCCTGCGTTCGCTCTCGCCCCACGTACGCGCTCCCATTGGTCGGCGGCAGGCGCCCCTCGCGTCCGGCCGACCAATCAGTAGCGAGCTGGAGCGTGAGAAGCACGTTTGATATGTGTTTTGTGTGCGTGTGCATGTGTGTGTGTGTGTGTTTGTGTGTGTGTGTGCGTGCGTGAGTGCATGCTTGCCTGGCGTTTGATGCCCTTCTCTTCCGCTCGATTCATCGATGCGATGTGAGGTGAGAGAGCGCCAACACTGACAGCAAAGAAGAGTGGTGGAAGCCGACGGAAAAAAGATGATTACGGAGGAGATTACCTCGCGGATGTAGTAAATACCAAGGCTGAAAATACCACGAATTAACTTGGCAATGGTATGCTGGGCGGAGTATAGCGGTGGTCTTTTAGTCGTCCTCCACGCGGCCGAGATGGTCCCCAGGTGGTGCACTGCATTATTTCCAGCCGGAATCCCATTGCAGAATAATTTATAATTAATTTTTTGTGTCCAAATTTGGGCGTAGTTTCAGCAAGATCGGCAGCTTCTTCCGCGGTGGGTGAAAGGCCTGGTTGGTCACGTCGTTGACCCCTCGGCAGCCCCGCACATGTCACGGGCCATGCGCGCACCCGCTGCATACCCCCCGCAAAGACGAGTTGCTCTATTAAACACGTTATTAAATTTTCCTCTCGAGAGCCGCGCACGGGAGGGGAAAAAAACTCGTAATAATTAGGTTCGTCACCGTGACAGAGTAGCGCGAGAGCTTAATTTGGACGCGACTGTTTCCCTGGTTGTTATTATTTAGCGGTACAGCGGGACGGCGGCGCAGCAGCAGCAGCAGCAGCAGCAGCAGCAGCAGCAGCAGCAGCAGCAGCAGCAGCAGCAGCAGCAGCAGCAGCAGCAGCAGCAGCAGCAGCAGCAGCAGCAGCCGCAGAGGGCGTTTCGCCGCCTCGCGTTCACGACATCGCAGTTAATGTTGTCGTCTACGCGGGCGGCTGCACAGGTAACGCGGCAAAAGCTGCTCTGCTGCTGCTACTACTCCTGGTGCTGCTGCTGGTGGTGCTTTCGTGGCGGAACTCTCACAGCAGGGATGCCACGCCGCACATAACCTTATCAGCCGCGCGTCAAGCTGGGAAAAAAAAAGTCTTGTTCTTGTGTTCCAGATTCATACGGAGCGATCGGGTACTGACCAGGCGGGCAGGGGTCCTAAGGCGCCCTCAAAAGACAGATGAAAACGATTTACGGAGAGGGCAGGGCGCCCACAACACGGCCCAGCCGGCCCAGCCGCGGAGCCACGCCCACCTTCTTCGTGATTAGAAAATGCTGACGGCAGTAATGATAGCGCGATGTGCACGCATTAGTCGGGCCAGCGGTGTACCTCTGTGTGTGTGTGTGTGTGTCTCTTCTCGTGTCTATCATCATTTGGGAGCCCAGAGCGAACGACGTCTTGTATTTTATTCGCTGCCTACTTTTTGATTACACGGCTGTTGATCCGCCGCGTCGGCTGCTTCGACGTGAGCGCGGCCGCTACGCGTACGTCCCCCGGCTGCCCCCCAGCGGCTCGTCGCACGTCTCTCTCTCTCTCTCTCTCTCTCTCTCTCTCTCTCTCTCTCTCTCTCTCTCTCTCTCTCTCTCTCTCTCTCTCTCTCTCTCTCTCTCTCTCTCTCTCTCTCTCTCTCTCTCTCTCTCTCTCTCTCTCTCTCTCTCTCTCTCTCTCTCTCTCTCTCTCTCTCTCTCTCTCTCTCTCTCTCTCTCTCTCTCTCTCTCTCTCTCTCTCTCTCTCTCTCTCTCTCTTTGCGAGTGTGTGTGTAATTTCGGTAAAAGGAAACGGCGCGCATTGCGCCTGGTGGCCAGTATTTAGAGACTTCCTCCCCGGGACGTGCAGCTCATAGCCGGGCGCAGCGGCGCGTAATGGACGAGCTCGCCGAGTGTCGGAAAACTAAACCTAGAAAGACGGTCGTGCAACTATAAGAATAGAGACGTAAGTTTTCAGAAAAATATGGATTTGAACTGCAAAATTTTATGAACATTTTTCTGGGTTTTCTTTTAGACATTCGTAAACAGCCAGAAAAGGTCGAAAACTCGAGCCAAAATTTGCATCTCCAGCTAAGAAAAAGTCAGGTGGAAATTTAACTGCGAGCTCGCGAACAAAACAAAACAAAGAAATATCTGTATATGCAGAACCTCAAGGACTGTTTTGTCCTAATGAACAAAGGACAGAGGCGGTACGGAACGAGGGTGGTTTAAACCCGTGCGCTACCCTGTGTGTTGCCCCTGGCTGCCCACGGCCCATCGCCCCCACTAATAGCGCAGAACGGTATGTTGGCCAAACGGTAGCACAGAGCGGTACGATATGGCGACTGATACCGGGCGGGCGAATGGAAATAATGAGTGCACTGGTGATAACGCGATCGCCCTGGCGGAATGTTTGCCTGCCGATAAGCCACGGCCAGAGGTACAGCAGGGCACACGGACTGATGGGTGTCGCGGTCCGCGTCAATAATAACGGCCGACCTAACCTCACTCCGGTGCTGCTCTCACGCTGCGCGGCGAAAACGCCGATAGGGCTAAAATGACGTAGAGGTCAGCTGAAGATCACCGCGTATTCGCGCGGCTAGGGAGCGTTCAAAAACTATGTGACCTTTCCTCGATCCCTTCGCAGAGCGGAGCAAACTGCTGTTGGCGCGGTGACCTGGTGGGTTCGATCCCCACAGATGACGCTCCAAGGTTTTTCGTGGACACCTCGATTACGTGTATCGTGGTTCCTGAACGGCCCTCTACCACGACAACGCCGACCGGGGAAGCAAAGTGTTCGGTTGCCGATACGGTGACTGGCAGTATATCCCCGCAGGGACACCGGAGGCCGGCGAGGCGGCTCCTTTGTGGAGGAGGCCCACAGGGCAATAGGCCCCTCATGGGAGAGGTGCTGCGCGCCCGCAGGGCCCGCAGGGACGGCCTATGTCATGTGGCTCTCCGCCAGGCTGAGCCAGGCTCCGCCTGTGGCGACACCCCATTCAGGGGCGTTTTCTAAGGGAATCCATAAAGCAGGGCGGTGTGCATACACGTGATGTGGGGCCCAATAACACTTTGAGGCCACAAAGAGCAGCGGACACCCTGCGGCCTCCTCCGGGGCCTCCGGGGCTGACCTGGCAGTGATGTAGGTCCGGCAGCGACCAGACTCGCAGCAGGACACCCGCGCACGGGACACTCACTCGGTATGAGAGATTCAGTCGTGCGCCGAAGCGATGTAAACGGGCCAAACGGCGCTCGGACGTGATTAGAGGCAGTCGATATTGGGCGAGTGAGCGGCGGTACTGCGGCGGTGCTGCAGCGGTCGTGGTGGGGAAAGCGACCGGGGGGAGGGGGCGGCTCTCTCGGTGCGCTGGCGGCGCGGCACGGCGGCGAGGCCGGCTGGCCGGCCGGTAAGGTGAGGTGAGGCGGCCCCCGCCGGCCGCTCAAAGGGGCCGCCACCTATTACGCCGTGGTTTAGTGGCGATTAAAACACTAGGAAATTAATTTTCTGTCTGTATAGGCACTTGCTCAATTTTTCAACATTGCGCGCGGCGTCGAGGAAAGAACGAGGAGTAAAGGTAAAAAAAAAGTGTTGGTGTTACTAATGTGGTGCCACTTGTTTACCGGCGTAATTGTTATTATAGTCGGCGGGGAGGCACATAGAGGACGGGCAGAAAAATTGGAGCCGAGGAGAAGAAAGAGGGCTGCTGCATACCGGCGCGGGTCGCCGGGGGCGGCCGGGGGCCGCCGGGGGCAGCCGAGGGCGTCGGGGTGCACACCGCATGAGGCGGGGTGTAACTGCGCCAAGACACGCAACCTCGACGCTTCTTTTCAATTTAGCCCCCTTTTACTTTCGGGAAGGTCCCCGGCGACCTGGCGGCGCTCACCCAAAAGAGTGTCGACAATTTTGTTAAATTATCCATCGCCGCCGCCGCTGTCTACCGCCGAGGTGGCGGCGGCGGCGGCGGTGCGGGGGTCTCTCTGACGACGGCGGCCTCGGGGGTCGGCGGCGGTCGACGGAGGCCTCCTATACGGCCGGAGGCGAGATCGGCGGGAAACGCGCCGCTGCCGCCGTCAGAGAGCTTGGCCTGGCCTGGCCGGGGGCGGCGACACCTTGGTCGTCGTCTTAATCGGCGGGTAAGTGAGATTGTAATGAGAGGTGGGACATGACTAGACGGGACAGGTGGACAGGTGTGCGACCGGGGGAAAACAGCGCTCCGCAGTTCAACAAAAATCGGATACAAATATCACTAAAATTTCAAATACTCTTAAAGATACTAGGGTCGGAATTTGATGAGTAAGCTCATGAAAAATTTCAGAAACACGACAACATGCAACACAATAAAGGTAAAAAATAAAATTTTCCCAAAAAGGCCCGAGGGGCCTGTGCTTGAAGAATCAAAATCACGTAAAAATCGGCCTCAGCAAAATGTTGACATAAAAACTGCTTAAAAGTTTCAATGAATACAAATCACGTAAAACTCTCAGTAGTCCAATTTTTTTTTTCATTTTTTTCTTCTGAAAATTCGATCTCTGGTTAGGTTAGGTTGACATGTTTCCGTCCGGACTCATGCGGCCTGTCCTCACGTCCGCGGCGGATCGTCCGCAAATGGCTGTCCGCGACCAACAAAAGTATTAATTACCGTGCTGATGACCGTAGCCGGACAATCAGTGGCGGCGTCACCCTGCGGACGCTGCGGGCGCCACATATGGCCGCGACGTGCGCCGAGTAACGGGCCACTAAGCGGGCGCAACTGACCAATAACGAGGATGTGAAATCGTCACCACAATGGGCGGCAGCCAGCGGCGCCCAGCGGCACCCGGCCATCAGCGGGACAATATTGTCCGCCGCCTGCGATTAAACATAACGCCGTATAAGCCGCGGCAGAACGGCCCTGACCTAAAGAAGCATCCTAACCTAAAAAAAAATGTTTTAGCTGGCAGTGGTGATGATGCGCCCCATCCGGGCGGCTGCCTGAAAACTCTTGCGAATCCAAATAAAATTGCCGTTGCTGAAGATGCCGGTGAGGTCACTGTGGTTGTGATCGCAAGCTGCCCAAAATCCGCGACAAAAATTGCGAGATGAGCACAGACAGACAGAGAAAGAGAAGAGGGAAGGACGGCAACCTGAGACCCCCTTACCGCCCACCGTTAGGCCCACGTCGCGACGCGCGGGCGTCAATGAAAACGTCACAAACGCAATTTACCGTCCTAATAAAAGCGTGAAGTAGCTGACAGGTGAGCGGACAGAAGTGGGGGACGGGCCCGGCGGGGCCCGGCGGGGTCAGCGATACAAGGCGAACGGCGGCGCGGGTATGACAATATTTGCTGTCTGTAGAAACGGCCCGGTCCACGGATTGAAATAACCGCCGAAACATAATCCCGTGTTGGACGTGTGCATTTCAGCGAGCATTGTCGACGTTCTCTCCGCCGTTTTGCATAGAGACGGGGTGCCATATTTCTGTTTTACTGCTCCGGCACGCCGACAGAGGTGCGAAAGGAGGAGGCGAGCGCCGCCATAGAGACACTATGAGACACTAGACGCCGGAATTATGACATGAAATGGCGCCGCCGCCACACGGCTGAAATGTGTTACGCTCCCTGTCGAACCTGGTCAGAATGTCAAGAGGCGCTCCAGCGGGCTCCATTCAGATTCAGATTGTGGCACCGGCCACAACAACAACGCACGCGGCCCGGCCCTGCCAGCGCCCGCCGCGCAGAGAATGACCGGTCGAAAGAAACCACCTCGTTCGAAATTCTGTATGGACGCCGGTCGGCTTCTCGAAGCCGCCATATTATTAATTTATCACGAGATCACAAGACGAAAGGATGAGGACGACGACTCGGTGGTAGCCGAGGGCTGCGTCCGCCACAGAGCTCCGCCGCCCTCGTCGTGAGGTCGGGCTGAGCCGTGGGTCGGAGAGAGACAGCGAGAGAGCAAGTTTCGAGCACATCCCCCGGGACGCTTCCCATTATTTGTCAAGGCGTGAAATTCACGCACGACTGTACGGGTGCGCCGTTCGGAAATACAAACCCGATTGCCTCCCCCCCCCTCTCTCTCTCTCTCTCTCTCTCTCTCTCTCTCTCTCTCTCTCTCTCTCTCTCTCTCTCTCTCTCTCTCTCTCTCTCTATCTCTCTATCTCTCTCTTGCATGCGGCCATATCGCGGTCGCCCTGAGTGGAGCTGTTGAGCCGGAAACCATAAGGTAATAAGACGGATAAGTTTTCGACCGCAAACCAGGAGTGAAAAGTGTCTGCCCCATTCACTCCCTGCTTCATTCATTCACCCGTTGGTTCGTTCATTCATTCGAGCGCTGCGCTCCTGCTTCTGCTGGTGGTGGTGGTACGGCAGGCACGTCCGACCGCACCTCTACGCGGCACCGCAGGGAAACGCCTGGGCACAACTGGAGCAGCAGGCCCGACAACGCTGCAACACCACCACCAGAATCATGAACACCATCACCATCAGCAGCAGCAGCAGCAGCAGCAGCAGCAGCAGCAGCAGGGAGTACAACAACAGCGGCAGCAAAAGAGCGACGACAGTGCCACGACAGCGTCTGCAGTAGCAGAAAGGAGCTGACCGCAGGCTGAGGTGGGCTGAGCTGGAGTGTGCCGCGCGTCTGCGGGGCGGCCCTCACGTACAGTACCGCACGGTGGAACCACACCACAGCAGCAGCAGCAGCAGCAGCAGCAGCAGCAGCAGCAGCAGCAGCAGCAGCAGCAGCGTACCGGAGCTGTGGCGGCTACCGGCAGGACACGGCTGACCGGTGTCCATTCACACAGCCAGGGCTGCTGTGGCACCGCTCGACCTGGCATCGCGAGCAACCTCAAGAAAGTCGCCAGCACTGCTGCGCTGCCCGGCGCTGCCGCAGGATACTACGGCCCTCGGACATCCGAGCGCAAACGACGCGTCGTGTTTCCCTGTTTTTTTTTTCCCCCGTGTATTCGAGCGAGGAGATAGAAATTTGTCGGTAATTTTATAGGACGACCTGGCGGCTCCCCGCGGCGCGCACGCCCCCCGCCATGCCCCGGCCCTGCCCCCAGCCCCCTGCCCTGCCCCCGGCCCTGCAGTCCGAGGTGGTCCGTCGTCCTGACACTCCTCGAGCTGTGAATGGAAGCGGAATGGCCGGACGGCCGCCTCCGAAACAGGCGCTGTTCGAATCAAGCAGCCCCATCCCAGAGAGAGAGAGAGAGAGAGAGAGAGAGAGAGAGAGAGAGAGAGAGAGAGAGAGAGAGAGAGAGAGAGAGAGAGAGAGAGAGAGAGAGAGAGAGAGAGAGAGAGAGAGAGAGAGAGAGGGGGGGGGGGACCCCATGAACCCCACGCCATATACAGCCCAGGGCGTAGCTCAAGTCCGACTTTGGATCAACGAACGAATGAATGAAGGGAGGACTGAATGAATGAATAAATGGGAGGCGAGAAATGAATGGTCCGAGGAGGATGAAAAACAACGACACGCGTTGTAGCACCAGCGGCGGTGGCCACCGCGGCTGCCTCCGACACGGTAGCGGAGCGGTGGCGGCAGTGGTGGCGGTGGCTGCCAGTGAAGGCAGCGGCGGCAGTGGCAGCAGTGGCGGCAATGACACCCGCCGCCGCACTCAGCGGGTGGCAGCACTGGGGCAGCGCGTGACGGCATGCGCGCATTCGCCCTGGCGAGGCAGGAACAAAAAACCCGTTGTGCCGAAATTTGAATTGATATTGCACCGCACGACGCAGGGGAAACTCTGCGCCCGACATGGAGTGCGTCAAGGCTTCGGGGGTACGCTGGGTGTCACCTGGTGTCACCTGGTGTCACCTCTCAGGAGCGAAGAAGTGGTCACTATGTTCCGGGAGGTTGACGGCCCGGGCCGGCCTGTATCACATCACGTGACATCACGGGCGGACGGGTGCCATAAGTCTGTTGCAAGGTACGGTTCCCGGAAGCCGCGCGGAGGTGGCAGCAGGACAGGGCGGCCGGTGGCGGCCCCTGGCGGCGGGGGGCAGCAGCTCGTCAGGCAAGGACATAAAAGAGCATCGCCCGGGCGACATGTTGATGAGAGCCGCAACAATATTTCCCTACCTTACGGCCCCAAAAGCCCGACGTGTTTTTATTCATCGGCGCGAGGACCTCAACTTTCGTCGGCCGGAAGACTGATGAAGATGCTGTAGACGAGGGTGCGTGTGTGTTTGCAAACTAAAATCCTGTAGCTGATTTGATGGACGCTGCTGAGCGTTCTCTCACGTCACTTGGCAGAAGAGGACGGCTACTGCCCAGCTCAGCCGCACCCTATTCCAAAAGGTTTATGGAACGACCCAACACCTCGCGCGCACGCACTATCACACGGAGCCTCGGCAGCCAGCGTGGTGAGTCAGCCACTGGCGGCCACTGCCTCAGCCGGGCTGCTACTGATTGCCGAAGGCCGAAGGTGTCGTCCAAATTTATTTCATTTCGAAGTGAGGGAGAACCGGCACGGTACAACATAATATCTCCTGACGATGCCCGAGCCGTCCTCCGGGGCTCCTGTCGCATTTGTTCCAATGCCGGGGACGATAACGGTGGTGCCGCTGTATGTCCGGCCTCAGCCCCCGCAGCCGATGCCCCGCTCTCGAGTGCCTCATAGTATGGTCTTTCCGTGAGGCACCCACACACTGCAGAGTCCGCATGGTGCTCCAAGCCGTTCACTCCTCTCCTCTGGTATGGGTCACTCGACACGCAGAACTGTCCTGCTCAGTGCGTGTGCGTGTGTGTGTCTATGCGTGCACTCCCACACATGCAACACCAGGTGCGCGCGCACACACACACACACACACACACACTCACAGCCGCCCACTACGCTGTGTGCCATGAGCCCCCTTGTGATTCATGGGGTGTCGCGTTATGCTGCTCTTTCTTCCCTCATTTATTACATCGCTGACCATCGGATACATTTCGGTGCGTTCTATAAATCGTTGGCGACCCGCGCGCTCCTGGTGTTACATTATTTGACCGCGCTGCCGGGGCCGCCGGGGGCCACAGGGTCGGTAGCGACGGCCGGTGTGAGTTTACTTATTGCATCCAAGAAAGGATAATCTCGAAACCTCCGAGTAAAAAAATACCCTTTCTCTCTCTCTCTCTCCCTCTCTCTCTCTCACTCTCTCTCTCTCTCTCTCTCTCTCTCTCTCTCTCTCTCTCTCTCTCTCTCTCTCTCTCTCTCTCTCTCTCTCTCTCTCTCTCTCTCTCTCTCTCTCTCTCTCTCTCTCTCTCTCTCTCTCTCTCTCTCTCTCTCTCTCTCTCTCTCTCTCTCTCTCTCTCTCTCTCTCTCTCTCTCCCTCTCCCCCCTCTCTCCCTCTCTCTCCAGGTGGATGGAGGGGCAGCGCGCCACATCTTGACAGTGCTGGACGGGGGGTCCGTCCCGTCGTGGCCAGGAACAGCGCGAGTGGAGAAAAGAAGCCTCCACGGAGATGGCCGCCTCGCGTGCTGTCTTTGCATCCTTGTCGCACCGCGGGCGTGACCGGTAGGTGCGAGGAGGACGGGAGGCCCCGCAGAGCGGACCCCGAGCGCCCCCAGCGGGGCGCCACCGGAGCCCTCCCCGGGGACCCGGCGGGGACCTGGCATGGACCGGACCCGACCGGACACCCAACCCAACCTCCCCGTTGACACTTTTCAGCACGGGTTACACACGATCTGCGAGAACACATTCCTTGTCGGGGTGCTGGAACTGCCGCTCGGCTCACACATCTGCGGGCACAGCAGAAATACGCAGGTTGAAAATTGCTTTCGTACTATGTGAACACAATAAAATATTTTACAATCATTTAAAAAAAAAACTCGTTACGAAAAAAAGAACATTCTCGTTAAATAATTGTTTTTTGTGCAGAAATTTTGTTGTCATGAAATTTTTTGCCGGTGTAAAGACTTTTTTCGTCGTGAAAAAATATGGTCTGACATGAACGAATATTACCGCCCCAAATCACATGAACCGTATAGGGGCCACTTGGAATGTATTTCCAACACTAAGTGTTGAACAAGTCTTGTTCAGACATAACCTACGCTGATGGTTACAGCGGCTGCCCCGTGTCCACCTCGCGCACTCCTACGCCTCACATTCACGCGTGCGCGTGCGCGCACACACACACACACACACCGCGTGTGTCACGTCGTGTTTCCCGCAAAAGTACGTGCGGCACGGCCGATGGCGGCAGATTTTCAAGCTGCCTGCACACAAGAGGCCCCATAGCAGCAGCGGCCAGTGCCGTGAGGATTTGCCGGATCCTTGTTTATGCGTCGTAAAGTGCAGGCAACAAGCGAAGTCCTCTCCCGGCCGACTTCACGACCTCACAAGGACTCCTGGCATGAGTCACCTTCCCTCGTTCCCCATACCTTTCTCCCTCCCTCCCTCCCTCCCTTTCTTTTTTGTCTCTGAAATTCTTTTGATTTCAGACAGAGGGGCACAACGCTCGACTGATAAAATGGAATTATTAAAGGCTAGGAGCCGCGCGCTCGGCTCTGATAAGAGTGGTGTGCTTTATCCGCATCAGGGATAGGTGTCAAAACCGCCGACTGACACCCCGAAGGCGTGACCGCGGCAGAGGCGGCCGGGGCCCTTTTTCGGTCAGATCCGACCAGACAACGCACACACACACACACACACACACACACACACACACACACACACACACACACACGGCTCATTCTGAAAGGCAGGAGGCAGCGGCCAGGGCAGGCATGAGGCGCGGCCATTGAGTGATATGATTTACAGGCATTTCACCTCCGATCAGCTCACGATTCACTTCTATCTGGACCGCGGCGGCATCAAGATAAAAACGTGTGCGGGTGTCGGGGCTGCGGCCCCAAGGCGCCTGAAGGCCGCCGCCTGCCTCACGTTTGTCGGCTCTGGGGCCGCTGGAGCCGCTGGAGCCGCTCTGGCGTGTGTGGTCTGATAAGTATCCGCGCCACTCCATCTCCCGACACCTTCTGACGGGTGCAGCCCCCCGCCAACGAGGGAACCAGAGGGAACTTGAACGCACTAAACTTTCTACCGCGGGCTAATGGCCCCAATTTGTGGGGAATAAACCCGAGGGGTGCGGTCCCGCCCCGGGCGCCTGGGAGGTAGGCAGTTCTGTTAAGCACGGGTGCGCTGCCGTGTGGCCTACCCTCCGGGCGCTCACAGGGGCGCCTGGGAGGTAGGTGGTTCTGTTAAGCACGGGTGCGCTGCCGTGTGGCCTACCCTCCGGGCGCTCACAGGGGCGCCTGGGAGGTAGGCAGTTCTGTTAAGCACGGGTGCGCTGCCGTGTGGCCTACCCTCGATGCTCTACAAGACCCGCGCAGAGTCGTGCAAGCTTCCAAATGAATTGAAAAAGGGCAGTTCCTTCCGTGTCGTTGCCGTCCCTTCCACCGGGGGGGGAGAGAGAGGGGAGAGAGAGAGAGAGAGAGAGGGGGGGGGGGCAGACGGGACGGCTCCGCGGGTGATCCGACTATGACACGGGCCCCACCAGCAAATGGACATAACCGTTGTTCAAATGGATGTTTCCTGGACCGAAACAGATGGCGGCCTGCTCTGCCCACTCCCACGTATCCCGGCAGAATGTTTGGGGCCCCGGACGCAGAAAGGGCTGAAGCGATAAACATGTCGGAATTTCGCAACAACAAAAAAGGACACGACGTGAAATGCGGATTTCCTCCGACGTACAGCCTCACCCGTGCTCCCGTGCTGTGCCCCACGAGGTGACGTAGTCTGGGGTGACATGATGAAATTTTTGAGAAAAAAAAACCTACGTAGTTTAGTTGAAAGTTTCCGGCCTGAACGGTCAAAGCACACAGAAAAATGTTTTCTTCGATCAAGGTTAGACTGACCTTAAAAAGTCTAGTCTTGAACTTACCAATGTTACTGACTTTAATCCAAACTGCTTTAAATCTTCCTGCAAGACTGTGAAGTTTATTAACCTTGTTAAGTTCAAGGCTAAGACTACGTTTTTCTGGGTGAGCGAATGAAATTTGTTCGTTGAAGGTTTTTGTCTTCTTCAATTTTTAGTTGTGAGATTTCTTCCTCGTGATATTAATTGCTCGCCATTAGGCCCCCGTGCGGTGTGCGTCATGCGCAGGAATGTGATCGCGGGGTCACAGATGCATGTAAACGTCACTCGAAACAAAAGGGATGGAGCGGAGTCTGTTTATTGGTTCGGCGCTCGCGGCGGGTGGACGGCAAGCGGACGGCCAGCGGACGGCCAGCGGACAGGGGGGCATTACTCACACTCAACGTCATGCTAGGAGAGAAATGGGATGATATCTGCTCAACAAGTCACAAACGGGACGTGTTGTCCGCTGTGACACACCCACGGCACCAGGACGCGCCCTTCGTGCCCAGCGACGTCTTCAGATCACGTCACTAAGGGGCGTCTCGTAATTTGCGAACAGCTCGTGCCGCCTTCATTTTGTACACGCAAAAAAAATTGTTAGTTGTCCCAACTAATCTGTGAGTTGATTTGGAGACAAACAATTCATTTAGTTGTGAGAACTGCCAATTTGTTGGACCAGCAAAAAAAAAGCAGTAAAGGAGCCTTTTGCTGATCCAACGAAATGTCAGATCTTGCAACTAAATTTACTGCTTGTCCCAAATTAAACGAAGAAATTAGTTCCGACAACTAACCAATTTTTCGCGTGTACTTTGCACGGGGATAAACCTTGTGTCACATTGGTGTGTCGCAGCCGGGCGCCCGCAGGGCTCGCAGAGTGCGCGGTGGCTGCCTCGGCTTTTACTTCTGAGTTTATGTCCTGGACGCTCCAGCCGCTCCAGCCACTCCAGCCTCTGCACCGAGTGTCATGGGCCCCGGCCTTGGGCCTGGAGGTGTTAACTGGATGATGTAGCTAAACGGGTCGCCCTGTTCAAACAAAGTGATGCTGGCGGTGACTCGGCGCTGCTTGTAACCGATAACGTGCTACGTTGTCAATCAAATCCTCTTAGGTCGTGACGTTGGCATTACGGCACACTTCCTATTACTGCGGCGTTGGGAGCTCCATGTGCAGGGCGCGGCAGCGTGGTAGAGGTGTGGGTGATCCCTGTGCGAACCGAGGGAAACCGAGGGCCAAGCCGGGGGCAGCAGGCAGCCCCTAAGGGGGCCGCCGGGGCCACCGCGAGAAAAGTGCTGCATCACGTCACATCGACGGCAATTCGAGAACCTCGAATATTTGTTTACAGTTCTTCAATATGCTGCGGAATTCCTCATGAACATTCGGTATAAATACAAATATTAATACAAACACACATTTTTGATTTATGTTTTTTCGTGTGCGTGTGTACACCTGCTCCTGGTATCGATCACATCTCTTGTCCTGAGTTTCCTCTCCTATTCATGCCCCGCCTGCCTCAGTATGACAGCCATTGTCTCATCGTCGGTGTCCCCTCTCTGCCCAGTAGCACTGCTTCGTCTCTCTGCCCAGTAGCACCCTTCCTCTCTCTGCCCAGTAGCACCGCTTCCTCGATGCGGGCACGACGACAGGCGGAGTCACTTTTGCCGCTAATTACAAAACCGCATCACGCGTTAGTCAAACATTTGTCATCGGCCGAACGGGCAGTCTTCGTCACTCGCGTAAGTGGAATGCCGGGAGGAAGCTGTGCGCATGCGTAGCAGTGGCTGCGGCTACTGGTGACTGATGAGCCCCGCAGCAGCGCCGGCAGCGACGGCAGCGCCCCCCGCGGCGGGCCGCGCATACTATTATCTGAATGGGGTGCTGGGAATGTGGACGCGGGCATGAAGCTGCGGGCCTCCCATGGCTGCTTATGCCGCGTGCGGTTTGTCATGTGCAGCACCGCCACTCCTTTGCCGTGTTTCCGGTTTCAACTTTTTGAGCTGCGGCGTTGTCCGTAAATTACTTAGCGCATCTTGGCGCAGAAGTCTGCAGAATCTTAGCATTCCGATCAATTAATGATGTATGTACTTTGAATATTATAGATGCCGCTGCCGCTTGGACAAGGACCCCCACTCACAACAAATCAATGCCAAACCTCTAAAAGAAGAAGGAAAAGTGAGCGAAAAATCAGAGCAACAGTCAGAAAAATATCAGAAACAAATAAGTGAAAAAACAAGTACAAATCAAAAGAAGAAAAATCGCGCATATCGTAAGTTTGTGAAGGCGCTGCTGTATGGGTGGTAGGCCGCGGGGCAACGACACTCAACACCGCGGACCGGCGCGCGGATCCCCGGACCGAGGCCCGAGGCCGTCTCCCTCTGATATGCGAGAACCCTGAGAAGTGGTGACTGGCCGTGTAATAAATCGGGCCCACGTTTACATGCGGCGGCAGTAGCCGGGAACTACCGGGAACCGCACTGGCAACGCTTTCGCGCGCTCAAAGGCAGGATGGATGTGGTCCCCCACGGCCACCACCGTGAGGTGGGTCATCGCCTCGCACACGCACACGTACCCGCGCCTGCTGTACGATTTGAATTTTTCGGAACGAGTGGTACAGGTCACGAATGGGGGAGTTCTGTGAAGCTCGGATGCACTTCTGTCCAGTGTTCTCAATCGGGCGGGCAAGCTCAGGCAAGAGCATCTTCTATCTCGGTCACACTCTTGCCGGTCTTATGAGGAGAGAAATTGAAATTGAAATTGTTTATTTAAAGTTTCTTACAAGAGAGAGAGAGAGAGAGAGAGAGAGAGAGAGAGAGAGAGAGAGAGAGAGAGAGAGAGAGAGAGAGAGAGAGAGACAGAGACAGAGAGAGAGAGAGAGAGAGAGAGAGAGAGAGAGAGAGAGAGACAGAGAGAGAGACAGAGAGAGAGAGAGAGAAAGAGACAGAGGATTTCCGGGCAAGACTCTTGCCTGCCGAACGCAGCTTGTCTGGCCCGGCATCCAGGCTTACAGAAAGCTCACCGCCTGGGAGGTAGGCAGGTCTGTTAAGCACGGGTGCTCTGCCGTGCGGCCTACGCTCCAGGCGCTCGTACGCGCCGCGCATTGGGAAACCACTTTCGGGATCACGTTTCGGGAGCCGAGAGCGAACATTCTGCGCGCAGCGGCCGCACCCCGCGAGGCATATCAGCACCAGCAGAGGGCCGGCCGGGCCTCGGACTCCCTCGGACTGCTCTCGGACGCACCCCGCGAGGCATCAGCACCAGCAGAGGGCCGGCCGGGCCTCGGACTCCCTCGGACTGCACTCGGACGCACCCCGCGAGGCATCAGCACCAGCAGGGCCGGCCGGGCCTCGGACTCCCTCGGACTGCTCTCGGACGCACCCCGCGAGGCATCAGCACCAGCAGAGGGCCGGCCGGGCCTCGGACTCCCTCGGACTGCACTCGGACGCACCCCGCCGGGGGCTCGGCCGCCAGACCGACGTGGGCCGGCAGGACAGACAGAACAGGGATATGAATGGAGTGTGAATGTGAAGGGGCCTGAAATGTGAGAGCCCAGCCCAGCCCGGCCCAGCCCGGCCAGCACCCTCAGGCCCCGGGGCCCAGACCTTAGGCCCGGGCCGGGCGTCACTCTCCGCCGCTGCGTCTGCCTTCTCGTCGAGCCGGACCGCCGGCGTGCTGTGCACGGGGCCCCGGGGCGCGCGGCCCTTGGCGGCCGGCAGGGCGGAAACGGACGGCGGTGATACGCATGGCGTCCTTGTCTCGTGCCCCTTCGGAGGCGGCGGACCCGGTGGTGGGAGGGAGAAGGGGCGAGTTATTTTGGAATCCAGAACGCGCGCGCGCGCTCGGGCGGACGCAGGGGGTCCTCGGGCTCGGCCCGGCCTGGCTGTGCCTCTGGGCTCTATCCAAAGCTGTGGCGTGGCTTACACATCCTCTCTCACTCTCACACACACACTCTCTCTCTTTCTCTCGCTCCCCAAATTACTCCCGACGATCTTGTGTCGTCGATTTTCGTAATGGCCGCCGTCCGTCCGGGTCCACCGAGTGTCCCCGCAGCTCTCCCTCTCCAATCCGTTTTCTCATCCCCCACCTGCTCGATAGCAGATAACTCGACGCACAATGTGATCTTACGCTGCTGGACGATTTGTCACATCGATCATCTCTGCTCTCGCCAGATCAAGCTCGACCCCCGGGACAACTTGGCCCGGTGCGTCGGAATGTCACCTGTGCATTCATTTACGTCCGCGACGCTCCAGCTGCACCCCCGGCCCCACCGAGCACGTCGGGAAGCACTACGCTGCTCGCCGACCTTCACAACGGCGTGCTCCACGACGAGGACGAGGAGCCTTCCGGAACCCCCTGCGGACGACGACGACAGCGCTGATGGCAGCTTGGCTGCCGGCGGCAGCGAGGAATGCAATTAAAGACGAAATAAAACGTTTACGGTTTCGACAAGGTAGAGAAAATAAACCAGACGACACACACACGCGGTATGTGTATCCATTTATATATAGTACGCAAAGTATATATATATATATGTACTTTGCGGGGAGCGGTTTACGAGGTCTCATTTTTGCCCCGTTGAACCGCAGACCCGTGCGCCAAATTACACTCGAACGCGACGATAAAGGGGGAAAGGGATTTTGGGTCGACTGAAATTGAAAAGGATTATTCTGTCACCTTACCCTTCCGAGCGCGCGTGCGTGTGTGTGTGTGTGTGTGTATGTGTGTGTGTGTGTGCGGTGGGTCTTGTCGACGGCCGCGCCCTCTACGACATTGTAGTTCGTCATGTGATTGATCAGATGGGAGTGAGAGGGCGTAGGGCACTGGCGCGCGGCCGCCACCTAACCTCACCCTTCGCTTGGGGCCCTGCCGGACCCCCCGGACCCCCCCTGGGGGCCCACGGCCTGGATCTGGCTGGGCGCGGCCCGGTCACGAGGCTGATCCAGATCACAATGGCAACGCCAGAGCGCAGCGCGGCGCAGCGACGACGCCCCCGACAATCATGACTGTCATTCGTCTAGAGACAACGGCCGCGCCCGATCATCCCCGCCGCACGCCGCGCGGGAGAATTAAATCCCGCCGCGCCGGCTGGATTTCTCATACAGGACGCGGGAGTCAATGGGCCGTGAACACTAACAGGGAGGGGGTGTCCGAGGTGTCCGGCCGGGGACCGCACCTGGGCGGTAGCCACCATAAATCACCGAGTCACGCCCTCGTTGAGGAGCTGTACTTCACGACTGTCTCCGCAAAGCCGTTCGTCCTGCCGTCAGGCGCTCGGTCAGAGACGGCGCTGCGATGTCAATTGTTTTATTTTTTATTTGTTTTTCTCGCGGCGAGCGGCACGTGGTCGATACTCCTCGAATAAGAGGCCTGCAGCCAGCCCAGAGGGGCCCAGAGGGGTACGGCTGCCCTCGGGGGCTCCGCACGGCTCCTCACGGCTCCGCACCGCTGCTGTGTTGTGTCAGCTCTAACGAACGGCTGTAATCTCAGGTTAACAGCCGCAAATCAGCCAATTTCAGGCGTTTTCACGAGAAACGCAAGCGGGGGGACCGCATTGTGTGTGCGTGCCCCGTGCACAGGAGGGGTCCCGGCACACCAACCCGGCCGCGGGCGACCAGCCTTCACCCCGGGGGGCCGGTACCGGGGGGGCAGGGGGGGCAGGGCCGGCAGGGCAGCGGGAGTCCAGGGGGCTGCAATGGGTGCGAGCAGTGTGGCCAACACACTGGCACTAATGACCCACTCGAGAGGGCAGGCGTGAGCCAGGTGTCACAAAACCATGGGGACTGTCACGTGATCAGCAGAGGGAAATCATTTTCGGAAAGTTGGTCACGGGGAGGGGGAGGAGGGAGGGGAGGATTTATGGGGCAGTATTGTAAGTGCGCAGTAAGGATCATAAGAAATCCAACGCGTAAACTGCGGGAAGTGGAAAACGGAGTTGGCAGCAATGGAAGAAAACGACTTGAAAGTTGGTAATTGACGGACATTTACAGGCCGTCCCTAATGGCCCCGTGCCCACACCGTGCCCACACCGTGCCCACACCGTGCCCACACCGTGCCCACGGCGTGCCCCGGAGGGGGTGGCCACAGGGCCAGGGGGTGCTGCTGGCGTCTGTCACCCCAAGAGGACAGGAACGGCTGGCGAGGCGACTCAACACTTGCAGCCGCTTGCAGCCGCTTGCAGCCCGCATCCAGGTGCAGCCGCGCAGTGATCCCACCCGGAGCGGCGCCCTTGGCACAGCCCTCCGCCTCGGCACAGCCGCTCATGGAGTCCTTGAAAAGACCAGAAGTCGCGGCCATTCATCTCAGCCCGCTTCAAGTTCAAAGTTTTTCTCTTATTCGTCGGGGCGGTTTCTGGTTTACTTTCGAACAGCGATGAGCTGCATAAAGAAGGCCGTGGAAAGATGAAGTGGCTGCTAATACGGAAGGCGGTGGGAAATGGAAGCAGGCGGCGCACGGCCGAAATGCACCGGGGTCTGGCACAGAAGCGGCCGTGGGAAAGCGGCGGGTCGGGCTCATGTCAAGGTGCTGCTGCTGCCACACGGCCGGGCTCGGGCTAACCAAGACATACTGCTGGGAAATTAAACCCTGAGCAGTCCTAGCAGCGGGAATGTATATTTCCAGTTCGGCTGTCCACGCGTGACGCGGCGCCCTCTCGATTTGTAATGGATTCTCCTTTGCATGCCGCAGATACTGATCGGGGAGCATCGCTGTGCCACCACTACTTTTTCAGAGTGTGTACTACGCACTGAAGCTCATTTCCAAATGGCGTGAGTAGATATCCGAACGTTTATCGTGCTTTACAATCTGGGTGGCGTGCGCAGGCGTGCGCCGCAGAAGGGTAACGCTGATAGCGAGCCGTCCCCGCCCGAACGTAGCTCTAATTTCTCCCCAGAGATAACCATCCAACGGGCTGTTGTTACAGAATTGACGGTTTTCTCTGACAGATTTTTATTTTATTTTTATGAGGGACACTTGAGACCTCTTTAATGAACCCGTTCGCGCCATTGGTTCGCGCGGGAACTCTCGTCTCACACTGCCTGCTTTCCTGTGCTCACCTTTTCGCGGTTTCTATTTGCGTGCTTGTCTAGTATTCTAGTCTGCGAAAGAGATAAGGCTGATGTTCTCACAAAGACGCGCGCGTGCACACACACACACACACACACACACACACACACAAACGCGTCATGGATGAAGAACAAACTGATGCGTCCCTGGACGCGAAATTCGAGAAAACAGCCAGCAGCATGTCCACGTCAACGTCCAATTATTATGCCGCACGACACGCGAGGAAACAGCCAACGAAAACAAACAGGAAGGAAAACGGAAAAATGTTTCGCAAAAATAATTTGCAGGGAAACAAAGAAAAATGCGGGGGGAGAGAGAGCGCGCTGGCATGTATACGTCCACCGAATTTCGGCTGTCGAATGGTCACTGACAGCATCGCAGGCCGCACACACACTCGCACACACACACATGCACACACACACACACACACACACACACACACCGGGGAACCTGTCATTGCGGCCGACCACGGCGATGGGGGTAGGGTCAGGTGGGGGTGGAGAGAGAGGGTGAAAGCGAGGCCCGCGGGCGCTCGTTTCTGTCGGTAACACACTGTTGTCTAGAAAAAAGATAACACATATGCAAAAATACTAATTGGAATTTGACAGGGATACCTATCAACTGGTCCAGTACGTACATCTCTCTCTCTCCCTCATGAATAAATGAATGAATAGATGAATGAATGAATAGATGAATGAATAGATGAATGAATGAATAGATGAATGAATGAATAGATGAATAAAGGGATAATGAATGAATACATGAATGAATACATGAATGAATACATAAATGAATGAATACATAAATGAATGAATACATAAATGAATGAATACATTAATGAATGAATGCATAAATGAATGAATACATAAATGAATGCATGAATGAATAAATAGATGAATGAACGAATGGATGAATAGATGAATGGATTAATGAATAGATGAATGGATGAATGAATGAATGGATGGATAGATAAATGAATGAATGGATAGATGAATGAATTAATGAATAGATGAATGGATAAATGAATGAATTAATGAATAGATGAATGGATAGATGAATGAATTAATGGATAAATTAAAGGATGAGTAAATGGGTTCAAAGGTGATGTCCGAGGTTGATTTCGAGATGTTAACTGGAGGTAATCGAGTTAACTGTGAGGTAATTTGTGCTGGAAGTAGTGTATCGCTGGGTAAGTGTGCCGCGTGTTGCCATGGCCGGGCCGCGACACCGGACGCGCCGTGCTGCGGTCCTCCTTCACCGCGGCGGCACACACAGGCCGGCCGGAGAGCGGTGATTGGTGGAGCGGCCGACCGGCGGGCGGGGCTTGAGGCGCGCGCCAAGCGCCAGGCCACGTCAGGTAGCGCCGTCTCGTGACACACGCGTGCCGCCGCGTGCCGTCGCGTGCCACGCACGCAGAGGTTGGCACCTCGGCCATGTTGGCACGCCTGAGGCCACGCCATGTTTGTACACCTGGCGGCGCCTGCACGCAGCTGCGCCTGGCTGCGCCGGGGAAGTCCCGCCCAGAGAGTGCTGCGCCCGCCGCCCGCTGCTGTGTTTCGGCCGACAGTCGGGCAGCAGGGCGGCGTATCGCGGCGCCAGCCGTCACTTCCAGCGTGGCGTGTATTTTGACAAATCATGACGGGAACGTGAATATGCCCCGGCGCGCGAGTCGTTTTGCGGTCGGGCGGCCCCACATTGCGATTGCGGCGCCACAGAAACGACATTCGCGTGATTCACGTCCCGTGTCTTGACGGGGGAAGTAAGAAAAGGCTCCGAGTTTTGCGCCAGCCAGGAGATTGCAGTCCGGGGTGGATGAGATCTTTGTTGGCAACGGAACGAAACGGAAACATTTTGCAGAAAACTGGCGGGGAAATCCAGCAATATAATGAGAAAACGTTGGTGGTAGTGGATGTAAGGTGATGTTTGGTTGGTCTGTCGGCCGGCAGCTCCGCCAGCTGCATCTGATCCCCGACACATATTTCTCGGGCGCGTAGCACCTGTCGACCGACTCATAAAAGTCAATGATGTGCATGCAGTGGCGCGCAGTGCGCTGCGCATGCGTAGCCGGCACGGCCCGCGCTGCGGATGCTGCCACTGGGCCCTTTGCCTTTAAATCTTGATACGACCGCATATCGTATCATATCTTTCTTCATAAGCGTTATAAGCATATTTCGAGAGGGGTTAGGTGGGGGGGGGGGAGTATTAATAAAAAGGCCACAGAAGCCCCCCATATTGGTCATGTGAGCCGTTGGTGCGACGATTGTTGTGTAAACAGACCACACAACTGCAGGCAGGGGCTGTCTGGCTTATTTGAATGCTCACCCCCTCAGCCCCCCCGCTACCTTTCGGTCAGCTCATCCGGTTTGCCCGCTGTGTGCAGGGACATAATTTCCAGCCGCATAGCTATTCCCAGGTACCCGCCCGCGACAGAGTCCGTGGGAACTCGATATCGGTGAGCTTACGTCGCATACACCCTCGATTTTGTATATTTGACTCGAGAATTTTTGCTTGGTACAATGGCAAAAATTCTCGAGTCAATTATACAGAATTGAGGGAGTAGGTTGAACAGATAATTAAAACACGCTAGGAAAACAATCACATGCAGGTAAAAAAAAGCAATCGCACCCTTCTCAGAAGCGAACTTTTTGCCCAAAACATGCTAATTGCTATTGGAGGGTGTCATTTATTTTTATTTTTTCACATCGTGATTTTTAAACCTGCTACTACACTAGCAGCTTTGGTGGGCAGTTGTTAGGGCGCGCCTTGTTAAAGAGTTAAGAGCCGCGTGGCGCCGAGCTCAGCGCCGCCGGCCGCGTGCAGTTTGAGGTTATCCGTCGTTCTCACGGGCCGTGTTGACGATATGCGCCGTCAGACGGCAGCAGCGGCGGGCGCCGCGCGGGCTAATAGCTCCCACGGCTATCGCACTTCGGTTGTGTCGCGCGCCTAAAGAGAGAGAGACATTGCAGCAGCGACGCGGAGAATTCACGAATAATTACTTAATTTTCCATAGCACTTCGCAGAAGCAGCGGCAGCCTGTCGCGCCGTGAAGGGCGCACGCTACCGACAACTGCCGCGCGCACGCTCGTTGATTTTGCCTCCGGGAAGAATAAACACGCGACGCGCTACTTTGTGAAAGTGTTGCCTTATTATTCCTTTCTGACTGTTGGTTTCGACTTTTAAGTACGGAGAACGGGTCGCGTTTTCCGAAGGTAGGAGGAAACAGCTTTTGAGACAAGGCGCGCGTCTGGTGACTGCGCCCTTCGGATCTCGACGACCGAAAACGTTATCTCTAGTGCCGGGCTCTGCTGTTGGGCAGCCCGCCGGTGCAGCAGCAGCAGCCGACACCGCAGCTCTGAGCCGTTGTCGGCGCCCCCAAGCCACAACCCCCATCTCAGCAGGCGCCGAGGAGGGGACGACTAAAAGCCAGACACCTGCAGTCGAGCAAGAATAACAAAGTCACGAAAGCGAAATTTTTATGTGTTTCGGTGCTATATATCAAAACGGTTCAGCCGATGAATTTCGCTTGCGCATTTTTTTAAATTTCCGTTGTTATTTTTATTAATATTATTATTATTTTTCTGGCACATCGGGGCTGCCGCTCGTGCTGCCGGCGTCTCGCTCGGTACGGCCACGGCTCCGGGGAGGTCCGAAATGCTGTGAAAAATGTGCGCCCGCTTAACGGCCCATTATCAGAATAAAAAAGTAAATCATGCACCACACAACAACAACAACAACGGCAGCACGGCGCGCGCTGCCACCACGTGATGCTAATCCACTTAGTGTGTCACGCCGCTCATTTCTGCGGTCAACAAATACGGGTAAAAAACGGTCGCATGACAAGCCGAGGGGAGGCTAATCATGTAGACAGGACATGGACGAGGGCTGAATGCAGAAACTTTTTTTTTTCAGTATCCTGCGATGTGACTTTGGAAAATTTCTCCTCGAAATAGTAACTGTGGATATTTTCCGAAAAGATTTGTTTGAGGGTGGCGGTGTTCGGCAAATAGTAGCTCTGCAGTCAGCAGCACGCGACGCTCACCGGGATCATCTCGACGGAATAGGAGACGGATAGTGTCGTCAGACGGCTTCAGAGGGCGCGGCGAGCGCGGCGGGGTGGCAGCCCCCGTTAGCGCCGCACGCGCAGCGTATTATGCCGTATTTACCCCCCTCCCCCTCCGCCCTCCCCACGCTTCGTCACGCGTAATCATTGAGATATATCGCGCGGAAAATGCGATCGCGTCGCCGGGATCGGCACGGGGAAAGCCTCTTTTACAGATAATTCGTGTGTCCGACCGGGTTTAGTGACGGCAACGCGTGCCTGAAACAGCCCGCCGAGATTCTCATAGGGAAACTACTGCGGGGTGGAAGAACCCTCCTCAGCGCGAACTGGTTAGCTAGACTTCTAAAATGACTACAAAGGAGTCCTTACTTATCTAGTGGTTAAGTTAAGGGTGTGTGTGGATTTTAACATATCGCACGGCAAAAATTAGACTTTTCTTTTTTAATTTTCTTATTTTGGATAGATGTGTTTTCTTTATTACGGTTTTTTTTTTAAATGCGTATTTTGGTTTTTAATCGTCTGCACATCCTTCCGACCAAGGGGTAAAAGTTCGGTAAAAGAAAGCAATGGCGTAGTTAGTTAACTAATATCTGCTAAAATCAGATAATCAGCTGCTGAGTCTGATTTGGAGGGCAGCTTTCTTTTTTTTTCGTGCTGCTCTTGCGGTCCAGTGTTTCCCCGAGGGCCCGCCAGACAGTTTGACTTCTCTCTCTCTCTCTCTCTCTCTCTCTCTCTCTCTCTCTCTCTCTCTAGCTCTTTCTATCTCTCTCTCACTCACTCACTCACCCTCACGAGACCCCCTCACGGACATTTGTTTCAAATCGCTTTCGTTTTGCATATATTTATTGCCCGAGCGGCAGCCGATAATGTTGAACGCGTCCGCGCGCCGCGGGCGAGACAGAGAGAGACAGACAGAGGGAAGGAGAGGACGACTGGGACGAGGATCACGGGGGAGAAGGAAGCAGCAGCAAGGAGAGGGTGGCGGCGAGGGGGTGCATCAGCGCGAGGGTTATGGGATGGGAAAGGGTTGCAAAACGACGAGGAGGGTCCGCAAGGAGTCCAGAGGCGGGGAGCCGTGCCGGGCCGTGCGACACATGTGGACAACGCGGCGTGTAGCAGTGTGCATAATTATGTGGGCAAACACAAATATTTCACGGGTGCACTGCTCGCGGGAGAGAATGCGGTGCTGGGATCACTCCTCTGGCAAGCAACGCACCCGACACACGTCGCCGCGTCCCGCACCAAGGGGATTAAAAAGGCAGAAGGTGCAGCAGCAGCAGCAGCAGTGGCAGCGGCAGCGGCGGCGTGACAGAAAGCAGAAGAGTCGACTGCTGGGCCGAAGGGGGTTGCCGATCGCACCACTTCGGCCGACGACATGCGCTCACTGCGGGCCACTTGTTCTCCTGAACCCCACAGGTATATAGGTTTCCGAGTCTCACAAGTGGATGCCGAAAACAAAAACACTTTCAGACCGGGAACTCTTGATAACCTCCAAATTCACTCCGAAACGCCATTCAAGTTTCTCACACCTGCCCTCGAGAGTTCCCGGTCTGGGAGAGTTTTTGTTCTTCAGCTTCCGTTTCTAGGTCTCATTGGAAACCTCCTATTCGGGCGCGGGGCAGTGCGGGGCAGGGCAATGGAAGACACATTAATATCGTTTCGGAAACGCATGGCTCTCACACGGCTGCGGCCCAGCCAGGGGCGCTGCCCCTGTGGGAATCGTCGCACGGCACGGCATGGCGACAGTCCACGGTAACGGCAGCAGCAGCAGCAGCAGCAGTGGCAGCAGTGGCAGCAGCAGTGGCAGCACCTCTCTTGGGGGTCGCCGGGGGACAAAGCACTTGAGTCCCGTCACGGCGACGATAAATCCCGACGACGCGCGTTGTGCCGGGCTTATGCGAGTGACAAATCGTCAAGCTACCGGTAGCGAGCCGAGCCCGCCGGAGCCCACCGGAGCCCGCCGGAGCCCGCGCAGCAGAACCTAACCAGGGTCATAGTGCGGCCGTCCTAACCTCAAAGCCGCAGCAGCAGCGCAGCCAACGATGTGCCGGGGTATTAATGGGCCTATCCTTTAAGGCCGTAGGAGCGGGGACCCGCTGAGAGCGAAATTTGAGGTTCCTTCGAGAGCACAAATCTCGAGAACCAGACGTCGCAGCACCCCCGGGTTTTTTGGGGAGCGTAGGTAATGAGTCCGGCTAGTGCCTAACACTGTTCAAATTTGCCTGGAGATTCCAGGTGCCCTCCTGGAACGCCTTGAACATAGCCTTACTTTGATTGATGTTTGCGGGGCCACCAGACATTTCTCGGGGAAGAGATTTATGTTAGGCACTAGATCCATCTTTCCTCTATCACAGTCTGCGATCAGAAAAAATCTAGAAAATTTCGTACGTCTAGGGTGTGCTCTCGAAGAGGGCATGTTTTGCTAGTTTCGGCATGATTAGAGAGAGACAGACGATCCTGGAGCACACCGTCTCTCTTGCACAGCAGGTAGAGGCCTGCCGGGTGGGTCTGGGCCGGGGGGACGACTGGGTCGGTTCATTGTGCGCCCCGCTGCAGCACATGCGGCTGTGATAGTGCCATTAGTTCCGGATCCATCAACGCACTCCAGACAGTCAAATATTTGAGATTTGAACGTACTAAAAAATGATTACGTGATTTGACATCCTCGCCTTCTTGCGATAATAATGATACCAAATTTGAGGTAGGTCGTACACTTTTGAGGAAACGGTCGTATTTTGTCATTTTCTTCACTTTTCGGGACCAGAAATCTCGTAAACCAGACGTCGCAGCACCCCCGGACTTTTTGGCGACCGTAGTCAATAAGCCTAGCCAGGTGCTAAGTATGTTCGACCGGACCTAGAGATGCCAGGTTTCCTCCTGGAACACCTTGAAGACGGCCGAAAACCAGAAGTTCACCGGAGAGGACTTGGCAGGACAGCGCTTATACACCGACCCAGTAGGAGAGAGACAGTGCGCATGTGTGTCTGCGGGTGCGAGTCAAGCAAAAGATACAATTCTTTGTTTACACAGAAAAGGACCAACTCCGGTGGAGCGACCCTAACGGGACTCTTTGCGGAGGGCCCAGTCAAAATTTCTAATTTCTCAAATACATCTCTGGTGCTAAAAGACACTACGTAAAACGCTCTATCGCTCTAGTTTCAGCTGGGTTTGGCGTTTGAACGAAGTTTCTAGCCTCACTAGAACGCGTCTTTTTCAGCGCAGATACACGGCAGGAGACGGATGGAGACGGTCCGGACTCCATCCGGACTCCCGGTGGAGCTGCGATGAGCCAGGCTGCACTGCCTGCAGAGCGGGGGAGGGGTTCGGAGGGTAATAAATATTTTCACGGTCTCCACTCGGCACAATGTCATCCAGGTCCCGGCAGGGCCGGCCCGCCGGGGCCAGCCCCGGGCCCGGACCTGCGCGGCCCTCGTGCTCAGAGTAGCAAGCCGCTCCTACGGCCTTAACACACCCACGGCCCGGCCGGGCCCGGCCCATGCCATGCCATTCATGAGTTGGCCTGATCCACGCAAGTGCGCGGCGGGGGCGCCCAGCTCCGGCAGGCTGCGAGGCTGCTCCGGCATTGTGCCCGCTCCTAACCGCGGCTGTGGTGTGAGTGTGAGTGACCTCGTCGACCCGCCACATGCTGACAAATTATTGCGTGTGGGAGTTGTTCGTGCCGTTACACTTCAGATTTGAGACCTGAGTTCGACCCGCCTTGGCGCTTGGATTTCAAAACTGGGTCCATTTCTGATACTGAATGTGTAGATGCGAGTTTAGGTGTTGACGCTATGAGAGCTACCGCCAATAACTTCCTCATTTTCGTTCATAAAAGGTAATGTGGCCCAGTTTTGAAGTTCTACCAGCAAGCTGAGTCTAGTCTTACTCAGTTTCTCAAAACTAAAATAAAACGGCAAGCTTTCAAAACAGCCTAGTGAAACCGACACTTACTGGGGTGAGGTTGGGGGAGAGTTTTCTCCTCGCAGATTGATGAGTGGGCAGTGCATACAGTGTATGTGCCGTACTCTCACTAATGGTCGTGGAGTGGATAACGACGCAGTCCTGCCAACCACGCCGATGACGCAAACCGAGGTAAGAAAAGGTAACGCGGTGGGGCTCAGCACTCCATATAACTGTCCGGTTGGCCACCCTGCGAGAGTCGTAATTCAAAACGACCGCGCGAAACGGCCGTGTGTGTGTGTGTGTGTGTGTGTGTGTGTGTGTTCTTCAAATGTTGCCAACTCTGTAAGAGAGACAGAGAGGGAGAGCGGAGAGAGCCTTGGCATCACACCAGTTCAGAACGCCGCCCCAAGGTCGTCCGAAACCTAAAAGTCGCCAATCGACCCTTTTTCATTTCTGCGTCTGCTGAGTAAACAGAAATCATATTGACAACGACTGTCCCTTTGGCAGGTGCCTCCAACAGGATGCATAAGACAAGGAGCTGCTTATCAGTAGTTAATCCTTCCGGGCCGGTGCAAGTGGTCACGTGGTTGGGACTAATGGACCGCGAGGCTGCGGAGGAAGCTGTCGGTCAGCTTATCTTATCTCGCAGCGCCAGACACCCCGCGGCCATACAGCAGCGGACCCGCGGGATGGATATGGGGAGCCAAGATGTGGGGACCTGCAGAAGGTGTGGTTGTCAGTAAATATACAAATTTAAAAAAAAATAACTGAAAATTACTTTTTGGAGATTTTCTTTGTGACATTGTTTCTGTTGGTCAAGCTTATAACATTTTTAATGTTTCATAAAAAAAAATTAAAATTTCTTCTTGGCATGTTTAGCTGTGGGATCAGGGGCAGCTGCAGGATGTGGGATCAGCCACAGAGTGGGATCTGGGATCAGGGTTGGGGTGTAAGACCAGACAGATTGGGTGTGTGCTGCGGGGTGGAAGTCGCAGCCAAAGCAGGCAGGGCGAGAGGCCTGAAGGGGTTCGTGGGGGACTTTTATAGGCGTATCTAATGGGCCCAAGGCCCGTGCCGCGCCGGGTAGCGGCTGCCTCACGTTGCGGACATTTGGTCCAGCTCATATGTGCCGAGGGTGTAGCGTCGGGCATCGGACTCGCATCCCACCAGCCGTGCCGGCCGTGCCACACATACCGTGCATTTCCTGCGCGCCGGCAAAAATTGCATACAAACTGTGCGGGCGATGGCCACACAGTGTGTTTCCCATATTCAATATATCTTTGCAGTTTTCAGAAAGTGCATACTCATTTTGCTCTCCAGGCGTACGTTAGGGTGTCCCAATTCGTAGAAAGATTGAAATTTTGATCGGCGTTTCGATTTTCTAGTTTCATTTCTGGAGAAAAGAGTTTAAAAAAATTGTACGGGATTAGTCGGACAATGTTTAGAGGTGCCGTCCGTAAAGTGAGGGGTGTGTAAAAACTAAGTGCGATCTAAAAAAAAATAATTAAGTACCGTAGTAAGGGATCCCTGATTAACATCCGTAGAGCGTAAATTTTGTTTGTTTTGCTCTATCTCTTGGCGTTTTTGAGTTGTGAGCAAAATATAATTTACTTCAAATTTTACGGCAGGCGTACCAATTAAATTCTTAGGCCGCTGCGGCACCTCTGAACATTTGTCCGACCAAACCCGGACGTTTTTTTTAAAATTTTATCTGGAAATGGAACCAAGAAATCAAAACGACGCCAATCAAAATTTCAACCTTCTTGCAGACCCACCCTAGTACGTACCATCGTAGCGCCTGCGCGACGAGGAACGCTGTGTGCATTTCGAGGGTTCAAAAGCTCCTGCTTGGTTTCAGAAAGCGTAGAGGTAGGCGTTGTTGTGCCGGGTGTGTTTGAATTTGAAGAGGGTCGCTTTCTCGTGCGCTGCTGTTAGGACTGGAAGGGGAAGAGACGCTGGCGCCTTGTGGTCAGAGGGGAAGAAATCATGAGGGCATATAGTATAGCGCGCAGCTACTGTTTTTCCACCCACGTCGTAAGGAGTATGGGGTGAGGGGAGTGAATCCCCCGTAGAATGCCGCACACACACACACACACACACACACGCTGCACCCCTTAGGGCCCCGCCCTGCCTCCCCAGGCGGCCGCCCTTCCTAACCGCACAAGTTATGCTGCTTATTTCCAGGCAGATGAAGTATCCCCGTAGATTTTCTCCCGAGCACGATCTTGCCATGTAGCGAAACGGCCGCAAGCGCATTCAGAATAAATCCAAAAACTTGGCCGCGGGGAAACGTGGAAAGAAAATCGGGTTTGAAAATTGCGCGGCTCCCGGCCCCGGCCGGCGCCAGCTCGGTTTGTAGTCAGGTAACCTTCAGCCCGGGCCCAGAAAATGAGACGAGAGAGAGAGAGAGAGAGAGAGAGAGAGAGAGAGAGAGAGAGAGAGAGAGAGAGAACCCGAAAAATGAAATCAATCTCGCACACCAACACCCTCGGCATGGCGTAACGAAGCGCCTGGGTGCCCCCGTGCACCCCCCCCCCTCCACCTCCACCTCTCCACGCCCACTCTCCACCCCGCCAAAGGGAACACAGTTCTTCAATGATTTCCCTATCAAGGTGTATGAGAAATGCCACAGACATAAAGTACCATCCGAGCGGACACAACAAAATTACGAACCACGCGCGGCGGCCGACAAGCGGGCGGCACATGAGTGAGTGAGAGAGAGAGAGGGATCGGACCTCTCTCCCTGTGACCTTTTCCTATCCCGTCGCGGCGGTCCGTTTTCGTAGTACAGCGCGCAGTGTGTTATTTGCAGTCCCGGCCCGATTTCAGGCGGACGTGTTTCTCCCCGCGCGGCGTGCGCAGACGAGGGCGGCAGACGCGCGCCCGGCGGCGGGGCGGCGGCCGAACGCACGCCAATCGGTGCGTCAGGCCTTTGCTGCGGTCCAGCGGAGCCGGCCAAAGGGCCCTGTGCCTCGGCCTGTGCATGGTGTGGTGATTAACAGCTCTGCGGCTTCTGTGCGGCCTTTCATGTTCGCCGCCCTCCCCGACCGGACGGCCTGGCCCCGACCCCGCCCCCGGTCCGCCCCCGGCCCCCCGCCCCCCTCCCCCAGCCGTGGCCTCGGGCTCCTATCGCTCGCCGGCTGCACCAGGACCCGTCCGGCTGCCCCACCTGTATGACGGCCGACGGGCGTCATCGGATGTCCCCGTCGACGGGTGGGCGCTCACCGCCGCAAACCTATGAAGACGTGTTCAGGGTTGACAGGTACACCGCCCAATTCAACAATTTTCACGTCGCAAACCGCAGGAATAGTCGACTAAAGAGTAGCAAAAATTTGATTTAAATTTCTTGTGTTGAACTTTGGCCTCGTCCATAAAGCACGTCCGGATCTACTCGTACCCCAGGCCGCGAATGGCGACCCCGGGCGCCTGCGAATGCCAGGGTAGGCCAGCCCGCACGGCACGCGTGCATGCAGAAGTCGTGGTTGCCTACCATCCAGGCGCCATGTTGTGTGCGCGCGAAGTCGCTCCTGCGACAGTATCAGCCCTTCTCTCATGGACAGTATCGAGGACGTTTGCCTCATGGATGACCTCATTGAAAATTTACTAAAATTCCACGCATTGAACGCCGGCGCCACCTCAATCCGGCTACTCTGGACCAGAATCGAACCGGGCTCAGCGAGACGGGGCGCATCAATCAGACAGCGAACCCTGGCCACTGGCAGACGGCCGAGCCGTCGGCCGCACGAAAGGCGACCGGCCGGCGACCGGCCGCACAGTCACGCGTCTTCATCTCGGCAGTGTGACGAAATCGAACCGGCGGCGGCGGCGCCTTCTAGCAAAAGCCCCGAGCAGCAGCAGCCGATAGAAGAACGTTCATCCCATTCACGCAGACGGCGGTGTCGGCGGCGGCGGGGGCAGGCAGTGCCCGCAAGGCAGCCGGCCAGCGCCTTGTATCGAGCGCGGCACGATGATTAGAAGGCGGTGCCGTCGCTCCATGTGAGCCATGTGATGGCCGTTTAACACTTCTGTTCATAATTAACCGGCTCGGCGTGGAGCGGCGCGCCGCTCCATCTGTTGCGCGAAACCGAACCCACCCCGCGCTGCCCACACTGCCCCGGCAGAGGGCGCTGCTTGTCGTAGCCACCGCCGCCTTCTGGTTGTCCCGACGCGGCGAATTTGAAGCACGGGCCTACCGCTGCGACTTGTGTCCGCAGCCACGTGGCGACACAGCCGGGCTGCCGGCCGCCAAGGACAGCCGCCGAGGTCGCCATGTTTAGACCACTGCGAAAGGGAATGATTGGCGAGCAAAGTGCTTTCCAGGGAAGGCATCCACATCCACGCCCCGTCCATTGTGAGGAGTCTCAACGCGGAAGGCCACGGAGGCTCCCAGCCGCCTTCAGCGGCCCCCGGAGCTGCCGCTGCCAGTGCACCCAGACCACATACAGGTGTCGAAAGTAGCAGTGCACGGGGGCGGCGGGGGCCACGGGGGCGGCTCGATACCCACCGAGTGATTTGGGACCGGCGGCCAGGGGGGCCAGAGGGGGGGGGGCGGGCCCTAGATACAGTTTCCGGCAGCACCCCACCGCACCCGTGCTATTAGTACCCTCGACATCACAGGACCACCTGTGCCGCCGCCGCCGCCGCTACCGCCCCGGTCCAGGTACACACCTGGGGGTTTTGCGGGGCCCAAAGGGTGAGACTGTACCGTATTCAATAATATTGTGGCGTTTATATCGGTTATTATGTTATTACTGCATTATGTTGCGGCCATGCGCTGCAGCGCGCACAGCGGCGGCCCGGCCGATATATAAAATTAATAAGTAATTACATGTTTAGGCCCCGGCGGCCCGTCCTGATTAGAGGGTGTAGTTTTCAATGAGAACATTAGGCGGCATGTATATAGCGAGTTTCGGACGGTGATGTATCAGCCCGGAGGTGTTACCGAGGGTGTTACCCGGGGTGTTACCGACGGCAAACCCCGGAGGACTCCGGCGTCCTCACCAAGGCGGTCGTGTTCCTGCCGGGGGAGGACGAGGCCTGAGCCGCGGCCGCGCTCGTGGCGCCACCTGTCGGTTCTCAGTCACACTAGGGCGTTACGGCGCTAACGATGCCGGCAGTGATAGATTGCGATGGCATATCCTGGGAGGTCCTCGCGCGGGGCGTGGCGTGTTGTCCTGGGAGGTCCTGGAGAGAGGTCCTGTGGGAGGAGCTGAGAGGCGGGGAGGTGTTGGGGGCTTTGAGTAACGAGTGCGAGCGGCCCGCCGGTGCCGGACCCCACTGCGAGCCGAAAGGCGGCGGCGGCAGCGTGAAGCGGAGCGCCTGTGCCGCCGCCGCCGGACAAAAAATACAAGCGAGTGTCCGATCGGGGCGCCTAACACCCGTCATAAGTCACAACCGTCCAGCTGCTGCTGCTGCAGCACCCGTTAGGGCAATTACTGCGTCATTCGCGGTATGAGAAATTTGAGCCAACGCCAATGGAAGTATACGAGAACGGGACGGATTTTGTATGCAAGACGACAGAAGAGAAGGAAAGGAGAGAGAGAGAGAGAGAGAGAGAGAGAGAGAGAGAGAGAGAGAGAGAGAGAGAGAGAGAGAGAGAGAGAGAGAGAGAGAGAGAGAGAGAGAGAGAGAGAGAGAGAGAGAGAGAGAGAGAGAGAGAGAGAGAGAGAGAGAGAGAGAGAAGCACCCAAGAGTCGCCGACGACGTGGGGCGCGGGGTATCGCCGATTACAGCGGCCTAGTTTCTCTGGCCACACGTCTGCGGCGGTGCCAGCGGTGCGGTGCGGTGCGGTCCTTTGTGTTCCAGAGGCGGCGCCGACTGATGTGTGCCTTCACACCGGTACGGCACGCGGCGGGGAGGGGCCGACGGGGGCCGACGGGGGCCTCGGGCGGCGCCGCGGCCTGACATCTTGTGCCGCCACGCCACGCCACGCCACGCCCTGCTACGTCGAGGATTCAGCCGCGGGCACGACAGCCAAAGGACATACCGCCAAAGCCCGGGTGGGAAATCACAGAGCGGCAGGTAAAGCGGGCCCACAGGTTCGATCACCTGACTGGAAAGTTGTTGACCTACTGGTCAATCACTATGGTGCTCACTGGACCCATTACGATTATATACATAAAACTTTTGGTGTACAGCCAAGTGAATTTTAAATTAGTCGGAAATCTTTTATGTTTATTGGTTCTTGTTTTTTGTGCACTTTTTCTTCTTTTAGTTGTTTGAGTTTTAGGCACGTCCATGCAATAGAGGTTTCCAATAGAGACTTGGGAACGGAAGCTGAAGAACAAAAACACTTCCAGACCGGAAACTCTCGAGGGCAGGTGGGAGAAACTTGAATGGTGTTATGAGTGAATTCTGGTGGTTAGTTCCCATATTGGGCGAGGTGTACATCGATATTTTTCATAACTGCACTCGAGAGTTTCCGGTCTGGAAGTGTTTTTGTTCTTCAGCTTCCGTTTCTAATGTCTCATTGGAAACCTCTATTTTGTGTGAATTTCGAGCTTCAATTTCATTTTTGGTGTCAGTTATACGGAGTTCCTTCTCCCACGACCTAACCATCTCATGTCAATCCAATTGACCAGGTCCGTAGCCTACGGTGAAGGTTGTGGTGACGAGGGTGGTGGTCGTCATGTCACGAATGTCCCTGTCTGGCATAAGCGCGGGCTGCCACTCACACCTCTGCTGCAGCCGCCCTGCTCTCTCTCTCTCTCTCTCTCTCTCTCTCTCTCTCTCTCTCTCTAGCGCCACGCCGGGCACCTTACATCCTGGGTGGCGGCAGCAGCGCGGCGTCTAATGGGGCTCCAGTTTAATTATTGTTGTTATTACGGGCGCGTTTCGCTTGTTTTTTCCGTGTTCGTACAGAGCGCGCGGCGTCGTGGCCCGACCCCGTCGGGGCGCCCGGCTGCGCCCCCGGCGGCTGCAGCGGTACGAACACCTCCTCTAGGGCGAAAACAGTCTGCAAAGACCCGCGGAAAGAGTGTGTCTGAAAGCTAAGTTCCGTTTCGGGTGTGTGCACGGACGGCACAGCGCACGCGCGGGGTCTATGCACACAACTCACACACCCATTACGGAGATGGGGACTAATGCCAGGGTGCAGCTCTCGCGCGTCTCCCGCGCCGCCCGCCCACCCGCTCGCTTGGAGGTCCAAAGCCGTGGGAAATTTCTTTGAAGTACACATTGTGGTGTCGGCATGGCGAGGCGCTATCCGAGGTGAGAGGGGGCGGGGGGAGTCAGAATTTTGTGGTTAGAACGGGTGATAATCGTGACGGATGCTCTGGCGGCCGGTTTGCGCCCGCCGCCGTGAGGATCGCTTTTTATTAAGCCACCCGCGGGAGGGGTAATTCCTTTGATAAAGTCATTACGAGTACTGAGGGGAAATGTTGTACAAATACATTTCCGTACACAAGTAAATAAAGGTTGACGCCGCCGCCGCTTGCCTGACGTGGCTGACGTACGTGCGTGCGACTCTCCGCAGGCCTTGTATCCAAGATGCAGCGTTATTCGCATTCCGACCCTCGGATGACTTTGCTCCGCGTGTTATTTGCAGATGCTTCAGTGTCACTATTCGCAGTGTGGTCGAGAGGGGGGGGGGCGTGTCGGCTGAAGCTCGGGGAGGCTGTATGGCTCGCGCATTCCACGCCGGGGGAACCAAAGCAACAAAATAAGTTATTGAGAAAAGAAGTAAGTAATTGAACAAAAAATGAGAACAACAACAGCAGCAACAACAAGAGCGCCGAGTGCGGAGGCATGGCGAGTGCAGCACGGTCGGCCGTACGGCCAGGCGGCGTGCTGAGAAGATTACAGGGATGGAAGTGTTAGAGAGTTCATTAGTCTTGCTAAGATATATATTACAGCGGCGCAAAGGCGCGCTCAGGTGCGAGAAAGAGGGAGAGGGGAGAGAGGGCGGCGGCGGCGAGACAGAGAGAGAGAGAGAGAGAGAGAGAGAGAGAGAGAGAGAGAGGCGGTCATATCGAGCGATCGATTGGTGACGAGAGATCTCGCGCGCGAAAGCAGCCAGGCGGCAGCCATCGGCGGGGAGATAGCCATATTATGCAGATCGGCCATTACGCGGCTGCGTCCGAACCGAGCCGGCCGGAGTCTCTCCCGGACGCAGCCGCCCACCACCCCCGGCAGCCGCGCAGAGACTGCACAATGTTCCTGATTCGATTCCTCGATTCGCTGCTCGCCTCGGCCGCTTCGGTATTCCTATTTCCGCGATCGGATCCGAATAGGAATCTGAATCTAATAATCGCAGCCACGCGTCGTCGTCGGCCGGCAGGCGGACGCACCGCGCTTTCCCCAGGCGCTGTTTCCTTCCACTCGGGCTCTTAGGCCTCAAGTAAAAGCATCCGGAACGTAACCTGCGGCCCCGTCGAGCAGTGGCAGCAGTGGTAGCAGTGGCAGCGGTGGCAGCAGTGGTAGCAGTGGCAGCAGTGGCAGCAGTGGTAGCAGTGGTAGCAGTGGTAGCAGTGGTAGCAGTGGTAGCAGTGGTAGCAGTGGTAGCAGTGGTAGCAGTGGTAGCAGGGGGTGGGTGGGAATCGAGGCAGCAGCCAGAGGGGAACCGCGGCGTTGTCTCTCATACGTGCAATTACCAAAAGGCGCCTTTGCCTTCTCCACCGAACGCCGCCGCTCACCCTGACGCGGCCGGCCGGGCGCAGCGGGCGTAGCGGCAGGGCACCAGATTGTTATGTGGTGGCAGGAAATAAATATAGCGCTCGATACACACAACTACGAGAGCTCCGCCCTCTTTGTAGCGCGTGTGTGTGTGTGTGTGTGTGTGTGTGTGTGTGACCACCGCGGGCCCGCGAAACCACGTTAATTAGGTACTAGTTACTGATTTATTGCGGTCATTACCAGTGATTTCACCCTGTGTGTGTGTGTGTGTGTGTTTGTGCTCGCGCTGCCGGTCTAAGTCAGTCTGCAAGCGCGGTCAAATAAAAAGAGGTGGAGGCGGCGCAGCGAACACCCCGCCGTGGCCGGCCGTGGCCCCTTACAGACGTGCGATAGGCAACCCGTACGCACGGGCGCGCTGCGGGCCGGCCTACCTCCACCAGAGCACGGGGTTTTCTGGCTCATTTCGTCGTCCTTTGCTGCCCCCCCCCCCCCCCCCCATCCCTCCGGGCCCGGCGGGCTCGGCACTGTACGGTACCCGGTACTCCGCGGCCCTTGGCTTTGTGCTGCCAGAGATTTATGCGTCTTGCCCAGGGTTTTGTGACTGGCAGGCGGCCGAGGGTGGACCCGCGGCCCGGCAAGCGGACGGCAAGCAGACGGCAAGCGGACAGCTCCGGCCCCACTAGATGTATCGCATGTTTGTGCAGCGGCGCGAGCGGCTTGCCTACGACTTTCCTTTCCTCTCAATACAATGCCTCACTGACTGCTAACCAAACACACACACACACACACACACACACACACACACACACACACACACGCACACGCACACTCACGCGCGAAACAAGAGTCAACGCGGGATCAGCATTTTACCGATTCAAAAGTCCCGCCCCGCGGACCAGGCTGTTGGTTGCCGGGGGGCGGGGCCTTTGGGGGCGGTGCCTGCTCTCGTTCTCGGTGTCAAGGCGGCGCCGACTTTTCAGGCTGCTGTCGGAAGCCGGCCGCGCGTTGACATGTTGACATGACAACATGTCCATCACCGGCCCACCGGCAGCCTTCAGCACGCGGCGCTGGCGTGTGTCGCGTCCTCGCGCCTGCAAGTGCCGGGGTAGGCCAGCCCGCGAGGCACGCGTGCACGTAGCAGGCGTGGCTGCCTGCCCAGCCGGCGCTATACCTGTGCGCGCGCTCAGTTCGCCCCGACTGGCCCGCCGACGTTGGTCCGTATCGTGGACGTCCTCAACGCACGGGTCCTTTGTCGAGGGTCCTGGATCGGTGAGTCGGGGTGGTCCCGCGGTGGATTATAGGCACGCCGCGCTTATGTATTTCTTCCCCCGTCCTCTTCATATTTATCGTATCCCTTTCATGCCCTCCGCGTTACGCCTACGTACCCCGAGTGCCTCGCCGCCTGTAAGAGGGCGGCGGCGGCGGCGGCGGCTGGTTAGACAGAGGTGACGGCTGACGGCTGCCCAATGGGAGTGGAGTATCGACAGAGCTCGCCCGGGGCAGGGCAGGCAGGGCAGGCGGTGCAGTGGGCGGCCGCGGGCAGGGCCAGCAGGGCATGCAGGGCAGAGAGCCTATTACCGACTCTCAAAATGTTTTGACCGGCCGCCTCTCTGTCACTTCCTCCTCTTCTCTTTTCCTCCGCTGAGCCACGGACCGCTGCCCCTTCTCTCTCGCTCCCAGGTGGGGAGGTCAGGTGCGACGAGGACGGCACGACGAGTCGTTGTCGTCGTGGATTCAATTATCCCGGCGCCATATTTATGCTCCCTAAATCTAGCGGCGGCAGCAGAGAGCGCCGCGCCGCCGACGGTGGCCTCCGTGACGTGGGCGACGATGGTGATGCAGGCCGTCGTTAAGAACCCGCGACCTCCGCGGCGGCGGCGGTGGCAGCGGCGTTCTGGGGTCCGTGAAGTCAGCGACGCGAGGATCTGCGAGCATCGCGAGCGTGCGTGCGAGTGAGCTGGGGCTACTTTCAAACCACAATTTATGGTTTCTGGATATGATGGACTAATGGTCTGTTGATCGTTGGTGACAAAACCTATGTCGTTCTGGATTTCACCAGGACCCCTGCCTTCAACTTCGGGGATCTTACGGGAACCGGCACTTAACGGCTGCTAGTTGGCCCCGGGGCACTGCTCTAGAACGCGCTACCCGGCACAGAGCTGGACAGAGCCCGGCAACCCCTAGCCCAGCCCGCGCCACTCTGCGCGAGGCCTCCTCCACCAAAGCACGGCTTTCCGGGCTGGGACTCCACAGTATTGTAGAATGCTTCAAACACAGTCTGATTTGGATTGACCCCATTAATCACGGAGGTTCCGCCCCTGCGAATATTTGGGGTACATAGGTTCCCTTCGTACACGGCCGAAACTGCTGTACTAATCTACTCGCTACACTCCGAGTAGCGGCATGACCGAACTACCGAACCTGCCAGATTCGGAGGGAGAACCTCCAATCTCCAAACCGCAGAAGCTTTCCGCAGCATCTCCCGAGCATCGGCGCGCGTTGCTTTGCCAGCTCGCTCGCAGATACACGCGCCCCTAATTTCACAGGCCCCCGGCCGATACCGAGTCCCCCGTCGGGCGACGGGCTGGCGGGACGCTAACTAGGCTTCCGGTGGGTGCTTCGTGGTGGCGAAAATGTGCCGGCGAAGGATGATAATAGAGCTCATTTCGGAAACGCGCGCGGCAAGCTGAGGAAAGGATACGCATTGGAGCGAGAGAGAGAGAGAGAGAGAGAGAGAGAGAGAGAGAGAGAGAGAGAGAGAGAGAGAGAGAGAGAGAGAGAGAGAGAGAGAGAGAGAGAGAGAGAGAGAGAGAGAGAGAGGACGTGCGGCCGTGCGGGGCGGGAGCAGAGAGAGCGAGCGAGAGGGACAGCGAGAAGAGGACTGTCGGGTCGGGGGTTGCGACGACATCTTGCTAATGAGCTTCAGACAGAGAGAGAGAGAGAGAGAGAGAGAGAGGGCAGACGACGGGACGGAGGCCACCGGGGCTCTGACCTCATCCGGCCCAGCCTGGCAAACGGAGCACTACTTGTTGAACACCACGAAGACATCACTGAGAGCGAGTGCAGTCAATAATCAGTCAAGAAAAATACCACTTTTTGAAGATTGGTGATGAGGATCTGCCTAGCTGTCTTCACGCACCCCATGTCCACACACACACACACACACACACACACTGCAAGAAAAAAGAAAAATTCCGGTGTGGCTCTACGAGCCAACTAGGGGAGATAGGAAGAATGTGAGGACCACCGGCGAGGTTTGCCGTCATCCGGAACTGTCACGTGACACCCACCCACTCTCGCGACGCAGAGCTGCGCTACCTTTTTCGCAATAATGAAGACGGTCAGAGAGAGAGAGAGAGAGAGAGAGAGAGAGAGAGAGAGAGAGAGAGAGAGAGAGAGAGAGAGAGAGAGAGAGAGAGAGAGAGAGCTGCAGTTACGGTGACAAGTGTGTGTGTGTGTGTGTCTGTCTGTCTTTGCGCGCGGAAGCAGAAAGGGAGGCAGTCGGGCGGGGAAAGGGGGCGTTTTCGAACTCATCTCTGCGCATCACATCGTGCGCCCTAGCTCTCTCTCTCTCTCTTACACATACACACACTCTCTTCCTTTCTCACTCACCGGACGGGGTAGCGTGGGGTGGGGTGTAGTGGTGCGATTAAAACCCCGGTTTTATCATCTGATCTCACACACACACACACACACACACACACACACACACACACACACACACACACACACACACACACACACACACACACACGATACCGCGGCTCGCATACTCGCGCTTCGTGTGAGAAGCAGGCAGGAGGAGGAAGGGCAGGGGGTATGAGCAGGAGAGGAAACAAGAATAAAAATATGACGTGATAATTGGCATGTAACGCTCAATGAATCACTAACGCGCCCCGCCCGCCTGAAAGTGAATAGCAAATATATCAAAATTATTGCTCAAATTAAGGCTAGAGGAGACGGGCAGAGAGGCCCTGCCGGAGGCATTGTGTCCGCCATATTTCACTTACCCCCGCCGTCCGCCGTGTCCGGCGGCCGGGCGTACCGTGCGCACCCACGCAGCCCCACGCGGCCAGCTAGGGACTTACGTGGGCGCGCCCGCCCGCATAGGGTCCGGGCCGTGATAAGAGATAAGGAGAGCAGAAATAATTACGCGCTTCCGACGTCGGCGCGCCAAACGTTTTCACGTCGTGCAGCGCCGCGGCGTTCGTGCGTGCGTGATGCACAAGAGGGGGGACAGAGCGTTTGAAAAGCGCACGCCCGAATTGTGCGGGCAATGGGGGAGAGGGAGAGAGGGGGGGGGGGAGAGAGAGAGAGAGAGAGAGAGAGAGAGAGAGAGAGAGAGAGAGAGAGAGAGAGAGAGAGAGAGAGAGAGAGAGAGAGAGAGAGAGAGAGAGAGAGAGAGAGAGAGAGAGAGAGAGAGGGGGGGCTGTGAAATGCATCATGTGTGGGAATAGCGGTGGCGGGGAGGGTGCTTCGTCCTCTGAGACCCTCCCCGAGTGAGTACGGCGGGTGGCGGCTGCCGGCCACGGAGTCGGAGGTGAGGTCCCCGAGAGGAGCGGACCCCCGCCCCGCCCCGCCGCATGTGTTCCAACCACAAAATGTGGCCGAGATAAAAATGGAGCCGGCTGCGTCGTGCTCCTAATATGGTCGCGACGCAGCCATCTCGGCCCCCGCCCCGCCCCACCCCAGGGGGGACGTCCGGCGTCGTCCAAGGCGGACCGCGCAAGCCGACCTTCTCTCTCTCTCTCTCTCTTAGGGATTTAAAAATACCAGTAAGATTCAACCTTACGGTAAGTTACGGAAAGATAGGTAAGTTACGGGTATTTTTGGTAAAAATGAGAAAGATTTATTTACAGCGGGTATTTGTAAAAAATAGAACGCTTTAGTATGTTTTTCCACATAACAGTAGTCATCCCATCGGTTCTGCTCTCTGCGGGACCACAGTAAGCACCAAGAGCGCGCTGATCTCCATCGGAGCTCCGTAGCGTAGTGGGCTAGCGGACTGGTCGGTGACCACAAGGTTCGGGGTTCAACTCTTTGCCGGGGCGAAATTTTTTCTGAAGTCTGCCGACCGAGGATGGTGGGTAAAATATACCAAAAGAACGTGTTCAAAGTGTGTTGTCTGAGTGACCGCGGACGTTGGGCCGCGGCCATTCCCCGGAGGTTGAATACACTGTTGAGGAGCAGTGGTTCGACGCCCGAGCAGGGGAATGGTGCTTGCCAAGACTCGGCAGAAGTTAAATGTAGAGGCCTAGGGTTCGGCCTTCTACATTTTTCAAGCGTAAGGCCTCGGAATCTGGAGTATTCGGGCAACACCTACTTGGATACATGGCGTAGAAGAGTAGAGTACAATCGGCTTCGGCCGTGTACGATCTGGGCATCCTACCTCCCTCTCAATCCGCGAGGGAGTGGCCTCACGGCCACAGACCAACTGGCTGGTCGAAGGGGGTTGACTCCTGAAATCTAGTCAGCGGAAGGGGCGATGTTGGCCGTTGCGGAAGCCTGCCTACCAAGGTGGCTGCGTCGTGCCTGTGTCTTAGCGGCGGTCAACTCCTGGTACACCGGTTCCCATCCGAACACCGAAGTTAAGCAGGAACGGTTCCGGACGGAAGTCTGGGACGAGGTAGGACCCACCCATTTTTGCCGTTTTTTTACACCAAATGCAGCTAATTTTCAGAGTTTGAAAATCTGAATATTACCGAAAAATACCACATTTTTAAAGGTCGGGTAATATTACCGTAAGTTACGGTAACTTAGCGAATCTTACCGGTAATATTACGGGCCTTTAAATCCCTGCTCTCTCTACTCCACCTAGTGGAGAGGGGAGGGTGCAAAAGGCGTCATGAGATGAAAAATCAATGGGGTGCTTTTCCTCATATCCCTACTCCTATATTCGCGCCTGGAAACCCCTCCTTTATTTTCGCCACAACTGCTCGGTCCGGTGCTTTTGTGTCGTCACACGGTCATTCCTGGAGGCGCGGGGCGTTGTGACGGGGTAGTACGTGGGTGTCTGGCCGCCAGCCGTGCGGACCATGACGAGGACGCGAGCCCCTCACACCTCGGCGACAAGCATTTCATTCATAAGCCCATCCCATCCTGAGCCGTGTCTCGGCCCCTGGGCCCCGCTCCCCGTCCCCCGCACCCAGGCCCCCGCCGCCCCCGGCCCCATCCGCCCAGTCCGCCGGTCCAGTCGTCACCAGCGATGACTCCGGGGAAACTGGAATCATAAGGCGCGCTAGTTTATGGCCTCGTTGACACCGGGACCGCGGACACGCGCGGGTTGCGCGGTCCGAGCCGAGCCGAGCCGAGCTGAGCTGAGCGGGGGCCGTGCCGGAGCCACGTCACACGTTATCGAGCTAACTTTGGTATATTGTTCCGGCTGCGAAAACTCGGCGCCGCGGGGGTAGTGCGTCTGGAACCCAACCAGGCCTCGCCTTGGGAGGCTGCTCAAACCCGCGCCATCGACAGTTTGCTCCAGCACCACTCGCCCACAACGCCTTGCAAGGATTGGAACAAAGGTCACACGTATAGTTTGTGGGGATACCACTCCCGAAAATATAGGGTATTCGTGTAGTATTTAAATTGGAATGTGAGGCAGATTGTGTCAAATAAGATACAGTTTGGCTGATATTGCTTCGGGTGTGTCATTTCGCCTCAAACGACCACGTCGATAAGTCGCGAAGTCGAATAAAAGGCCGGTCGACGATGATTGTCCGTCAAAACGAGCCAATAAATTTCCAGATCGCGCAGGGAGCAGCGGAAGGGAAGAGGGAGGAGGCAAACAATTTAATTAATGAGCCAATTCGGCCAGCGGTACCTCTCCTGTGGAGATAGGACCACTTTGGTAGCGGCTGAGCACAAGCAGACCACCGCCGCCTTCCGCTGGGAATGACGGACTTGTCGCGAAATGACTATTATTAGGCGGCGGTGCAGGCCGTACTGATCGATAACGGCGCAGTCACCAAGGCCCCGGCCGCGTCCGTCCGCGTTCGAAACCACATCGGTGCGTCTCAGTTTGTCTCGTCGGGTCGGGTTGACTCAGGAGCGGGTGGGACGAGGTTGAGGAACGCGGTTGCGGACGCAGCCGCAGCAGCCGCAGCCGCAGCAGCCGCCATAACTCGATTACTCCAAACAGCACCTCGATTGTGCCGCCGTGTGAGCCCGTAAGGCCTGGAACGCGCTGTGGCCAATCAGGTCGCGTTGTTTCGAAAGCGGGCCCTCTGATTGGTGGGGAGAGAGAGAGGGAAGTGCGAGGAGCGGCAGCGCAGCGTGGAGGGCGCCGAGCGGCGCCGAGCCGAGCGCGTACTGCAGAGGCTTGTCAACAACCGCCACCAGGCCCGATCCTCTCTTGTCCTCTGTGGCGTCCAGGATGTTGATGTTGGCGTTGTTGACCAATCGCAAGCCTGGACAGGGAGATGATCCGTCTGGAGCTGATGTTCGCGCTCCGCCGGACGGGCCAACCGCGGGGCGCGGGCCGTCCTGGGCCTCCTGGAGCCCATCAAGGTACCGGAAGGCGCTGGCCTTCAAGAAGTGGCCGACGAGGTGACAGGGCAGCCGAGCCGAGGTGCCGCGGGTTCGAATACCGGCTCCCTCCTCGATGGTGCGATAGTGTCCGCTGACCGCGGCCGTGTTCGGCAGGGTTACCAACCTGGCCATTTACCTCCGGCGGCAGTGCGCTGGTCCACCCACCAAATTATCTCCGCCCTCGCTCCCGCTCCCTCCGCGCCGAACGCCACTATAAATCTGATGCAGACAACTCGCTCCAACACACGCGCGCGCGCGCACGCACACAGAGCTACCAAATTGTTTTCACAAATTGAAAGGGTTGATAAAGGATACGAACCGACCCACTCACTGACCAGCCAATGCGCGAGACCAAACGATGTCCAGCCCAGCCCAGCCGCGGTACGGGGCCAGCAGCGGCTGCAGCAGCAGCAGCGGGGGGGTCAAGTACGGGCCGGAGCTCGGCAGTTGCGCGGGTTTCTGCTGATGAAGCAGCGTTCTCAGCAGCGGCGCGGCCTGCGGCCCCCGCAGTGGACAGGACCTGGTTAGGTCGCAGGCGTGCCACTACACGGGCACAGTGGGAATACCACACACGGCAGCAAATAAAGCCATAAAAAGGGGCAATATTTCTGCGCGGCGTTTTGGGCGCCCCGCGTACGATAAGCCAGCCAGCCCAGGGCAGTGCGCTGGCGGCGCGGGCAGCGCGGGGCTGGGCTGGGCCCCAGCACAGGGGCGCTCCCTGTATCACCATATCATAAATATGTCCGTCCCTGTGGTGTGGGGGGCCGGTGGGGCCGGGGCGGTGCCGGTGTGGACCCGGCCTCGGACCCCGCGCACCGCGCCCTACACCTGTCCGCGTCGCACTGGACACGCCGCCAACCAGGAACCAGGCCGGCAAACCACCAAACCAAGCAAAACAAAAACAAAACAACAGGCGTCCGAAGTAATGTGGAAAAGTGGTAGTATGTGTAGTGTGTGCCGCTAGGGCCGCTCCGATTCGATCATACCTGGTCGTACCTGGTCATACCTGGTCGTACCTGGTCATACCTGGTCGTACCTGGTTATACCTGGTCATACCGCGTGGCGTGGACACACCTCTCTCAGGGCTGTTGCCGCCCGCGGGTAGCTGCCCCATCGTTTCCATACGAAACAATCACGCCCGGGCGGCTCTCTGTTCTTTTATTTTTATTGTTTCCTTTTTTTTTCACCCCCTCGTCAGTGGCTGGGCGGGACCGTGAATCATGTGGCGCCCTCTCGCGGCGATAAAAGTGATTTGTCGCTAATGAGCGACATGAGCTGGCCACCGGCTGCCGTCCGGTCTCGTCCGCGGGGATGAAATCGTTTCCTGGACCGGTGATATGGGCGGCACGTGGCAGGCCCGGGTTCGAGTCCGGCCAGCGGCAGGTCTTCGCATCCCCCCTTTTTTTTTCGTCGCCCTTCGCGACGCCTGCTCGAACTCCGCCACGCGATCGCGTCGAATGGGTTGCCTACCTGCCCGGCGGCTGGCGGCCCTGGATGCCGTTTTGTCTGCCTCTGCCTCCCGCTGGCCCCTCCCCTCCCCCTTCTCCGTCTCTGTCTTTCTTAACTCGTTTATTACAAGGCGCAAGGAGTCCAGCCGCCCTCTAATCTTGGTAATTTACCTGTCTTTCGAGTGTTCGCAGCTCTCATTCTCATCTCCCCTTTGCCGCCCCATGAGGCTCGTGGAGCCCCCCTCCCGATGCCGTCCGTCTGTCCGTCTGCCTCACTTATTGCATCGCATTGGACGGGCGGTACGGGGCGCGAGCGAATGCTTCAAGATCTCAAGCCGACCGTGTGAATGCGGATCACCTTAGACCTGAGTCGCTATCGCTATCTTGCTCTCGCTGCAGCGAGTCTCTGTCTCGGCTCTGCTGGCTGCAGGTGACCAGGGGTCTGTAAAGTCAGCGACGCGCGTATCTGCGAGCGTCGCGAGCGTGCGAGAGAGCTGGCCGAGGTTTTTTAGCTCTCGTTTTTCTGAGTCGTCCACTTTCCTTACTACTACACACTCTGTTTTCGCAGATGCGCCGGCCACTTTTCGGGGTAGCGTGGCCGGCCAGCACGAGGCTTATTGCCTAACTTCTACATATTTTTGAGAAAACGACTCCGCAAACTTAAGAACCTCTTTCCCCTATCGGAGCAGGGGCGGGAAAGAGAAAGGGGGAGGGGGGAAGAGATACGGTCCTCCGGACTCCGATCCCACCGCGGCGGACTTTCGCGGTGCCAGGAAAATAATGCCGATGAGATTTTGTCCGGCCGGGCTGCCGCTGCCGGGGCCGGCCAAGCTAAGGCTGTGTTAGCCTCTGGCGGTCACTGTGGTCATCGGGGTCCTTGCCAGGAGGACCGTCCGGGCATGTCCGTGGGGTTGCGCGGGGGAGACAGCCGTAAATACTCCGGGCCACAGAGCTGGAGCAGCGTATAAACGCGATTACCTTTAATCCCCGTTTGATTGGGAAACGGTCGACAGATGGGGTACGCGGGGCTGCGCGCTGCGCGGGGTGAGGGCAGCGAGGGGGTTGTACGGGGCGGGGCGGGGCGGGGCAGGGCGGCTCCCCTAGGCCAGGCTTGAGGCAGCCTCCTTGGCCGCGGGCCGTCTGCTCGGCTCAGCTCGGCTTCGCGAAGTAAATCGAGGGACAGAAAGGACCAGCTCACCAGCACGGTCTGCGTCCACACCGCACAGGGGAGGGTGGAGGGCAAGAAGAGGGGCTTGAGTGCGCTCGTCGCAGGGGGGAGGCTCAGGTGCTAGCCGCGCCGAGCCGGAGCTCCGGAGCCGAGGAGGCATTCGCGACCCACATACTGAATGGGTCTCTGCTAATATCGCCCTTCCCCTACTGGCTGGCTGGTCCGTTCTTTCTCAGAGCGGTTGCGAAGGATTTCTGCCCGTGTCCCATAAGTCGAAATGCATTCACCATGCATTCACATAGCGAGACCCGAATCAGCGGTACATAACGGCTGCTATGCTCAGGAAACCCAGTGTGTCGCTCGTTCGGCAATTACCCCCCCCCCTCCCCTCCTCCTACTGGAAATATCCGGGGCAAAAAGAAGCACATGATTATAAAAAATGTCAAGTGGATTTATTCAACAACCAAACAGTTGCAAGACACTCAGCATCTTTTTATTTAAGCCTAATCTTCCATAAGATATAATAACTGACTTATAAGTAGATGGTGCTGTCATGCAGCTCCACTAAATTCTGAAAACTGGTAACATAAGAGTTTAACTCATAACTGATCAACACATAACAGTAAGTTAATGCATGCAAACAAAAAAGTATTTAACAGTTCAAGGGGAGAAAATAATAAGATAAGATGAATACTATTTTATATCAATCTTAAAATTTTAGCCCAATAGCAAAGGTATAAAGTGTGAAGTTACATTATAACAGGCATATGGTGTCAGGGATTCTAGATCCCAATGACATGTTACTAATACGAAGAATATCCCCAACCACCAGCGGCTTGGAAAATACAACAACAGCAAACAGAAAGATTACAATTATGAGGATATGAAATGAAAAGCATGAGAGCAAATCATGATAGACAAGCAGCACCTATGACACAAAAATATGATACCCTTTAACAACTAAAACATGAAGTAGGCAAAATTTAAATTAGTTTTAAGGTGTTTTAAGGCTTAACAAATTTAAGTACTTCAGTAAAACAATAATAAGGAAAAAAAAAATTCACATAAACAGGTTACTTGGTAACTGCAAGGTTAGAGATAAAATGCATTTAGAAAATTAAACAAAAGAGGGCAGAAGTAGTTCAAGCAAGCAATTCTTTAAAAACTATACAGTTTTAATAATGTATTCTAAATGTCGGAATATAGAAAACGAAAAGTAAAAGCTGTTTCTGTTGATGCAAAACTTCAACAAAATGACAACACAAGAACAAGTACTACCAATTTGCTTCTAGAAGTTTCAACAATGTTGGGCATTAATGTTTTCTATTCACTGTTTTAATAGTACAATCTTACTGCTTTGAAGACAGTGTGTCAAAAATAATTAGCTCATATAAAATACTTTGTTGTCGTTTTTGATTAAACAAAATAAGGATAGTATTTCAGGTTCATTGAAAATAGCACAAACTCAAAAAACTACATGGATGTTGGAGACCAAAAATTCATTTCTCGAAGTTCAGATGGCTTGGGTTTAGTTTTCTTCACAGCGTTTTCTGTTCCAGAACTCCCCAATTTCACCAGGGATGCTGCAGATCTTGACTCATGAAGTGGTGAAGCTGTTTTCTCCTTTTTATCATTTCCTGATTCAGACTGAGATTTTTCAAAGGACTGCAATTTCATTGAAGAAGAATTGTTGCGACAAAGAGCTTCTGGAGAGTGAACCTACAACCACACAAATCTTTTCTGTTAGGTCTGTTAATTAAATCTATTAAATGATATTTACTAATCAACATAACGTTTTTTACCTTCATGTTTTGAAGGCTAGCATTGTTATTGCTGTCTGAAGCTAAATCACTTTGACTCTCACTGAAGTTTTCTCTGTGTACACCCAATAAGCCTGCTACCAGCCATCCACCAGGAAACTTGGATGACTCTTCAGAGGACTCAACAAATGCTCCAGTGAAATACCTGCCGAAGAAAGAAATTGACAAACATTTGTGGCAACCAACGATGAAACCACACTAACAGTGCAAACTGGTACCTGTTCTTTCTATGGATCTGTGGAGTAGAATCTGGAGTTGACAATGGACTTGCAGGTAAAGATTTGCTTCCACGTCTCACCCTTTGTTTCATGTATGACACCTCTGGGTCACCAATCTTACTCTTGTCAATGTCAGTGTTTAGCTTATTTGGTCTGCCAATCAGTCTATCTGCAATCATTTGCTGTGCCACCTGAAATCAGTATTGAGGGTTAAGAGTATTTCAGTTAATGAAAAATACGACACAAAGTAGTTAAGTTTTTGAGCATACCTGCACAACTGAGTGGCCACATTGAGCAGCTTCACTTTTAAATCCATCATCAGTCCCAAATGACTTAATGGGCTTTGAATCTCTTTTGCCATCCTTTGTGAATCCAGCCAAATTAGACATGTCTAGAAGTGAATAATTGTTGTGAATAATTTTTATTTAATGTTTCATGTTTATTTGTAATTGGAATTGGAATAACCCAAACTTACCCATATTTTTCCCTTCACCCAAGAATTTTAAACAGGGTTGCGTGTGTTTGAATGAATTTGATGCGGCTGCACTTTCAGCAAAATTTCCCAAGGGTATCTGCGAGCTTTCAGTAGTTGCTGTGACAACTACAGGTGCTACAGATCCAGCTGAACTAGCAGTAGGTTTTGTTAACCTTGAATATGGTATGTAGAAAAATGAATCATCCTGATTTGGAGGGGAAAGGGTGCTGATCTCTGTATCAAACCTGTTATAACAAAATATTTCAGTGGGTTAAATTTCTCAAGAATTAAGCAAAGATCAGGCCAAACATGAAGAAACTCTTGTTTGAAGGAAGGTGCTAAGTCAAGTTAAAACAAAATTAGCACATGCTCTGCATGCAACCACATGCAAAATTATCCTAAGATCTTAGGGAATCCACTTAGATTTGAAAGGATCAGCTAAAGTTTTAGAGGATCCTTTGAACTGATAGCAGATACCCAGAGATCCATACAGTATCTGCTAAGGCAGTAGCTTCCTTTATTTTTATATAAACAACATAAAATCTCACCCTTCATGAATTCTCGGCTTCATCCATTGGGGAATTGAAATGTTTCTAGAAACTGAATGATCTGAATCTGCTGAGTCCATGATTGTTTTCCAAAATCACAGAGCCAACCAGATTTGAGGTGGATTGAATAAAGATGATACTACAAATATGTAGGAAACACAGATGCAATGCTTCCAAACCTCTAATTTTGAAGTCACTGAGTTTGGTAGGTTACTTTAAAGGAAGATAGTTAAAGATTTTATACAGAGAGACAAATAAAGTGAAAGAGACTAGAAAAATCACTCGTCCTCAGAAACCACAGCAAGATCTCCCCTAAGAGTATGGTTTGGCCTTTCTACTATTCTGTAAAGAAAAAAGAAAAAGAAAACATTAGTGGAACATTAAATTTTTCATTACAAAGAAAACCCATCTGTGCTACATATTTCAGCTTAGTGGCCAAAAACCAAAGGGTCATCTCTGCTGCTGTGCCCTCGTACAAATTGTGAATCAGTCTCGTTTGTTTATCAGCATGAAACTTTTGCTGCGGCCGTCTGTTTGAAAATTTCGGAATGGAACTAAAAATGTATTTGAAATTATCCACAATCTGGGCTAATGAAGATCAAACTTCAAATATAAGCTCTTTCCAGTGGGTAGAAAATTCCATGAAATAAAAGATCATTAATTAGAAGGGAATGTCTGTGATTAGCTGTCACAAAGAGACAACAAAAGTAACAGGTTAAGAAAAACGAAAGGTCTTTATGGGGATTGGATCTGCTTTGACATCTGCTTGTTTATGAGAGTGGTTGTTGTCATGGTCAATCTTGTTATGGACAATTAGAGAAGCATTATTTCCAAGAAAAGAAAATCTTGACTGGAATCAGGAAAATCAGAGACCCGTAAATAGTAAATTTGGGAGGAAAACAGTGATCTCTGCAATCACATAGCGAGAATTAAGTCTGACAAGACCACAAAGGATAGGTGGCATTGCAACCTGACAACCTGACCTTCCTGAAATGAGTCACAGCTGATTCGTCTAGTCTGGTCATAGTTAGGCTAGGGACACAGGTGCATCTGTTGAAACAACTACGTCATACAATTCAGAGGACGAATTTCACCACAAAAACAACAATTTGCACTCAACTACGTACTATAAACTGCTTCTGAATACACGGTGATTGACAAATTACACCCATCTCGTTGAAAAATGTCAAATATTGTGGTGTTCTTGAGGCCAAGATCCACCCAAACAATCCACAGCCCCCTCTTTTCTTAAACTTCAGCGGTCGGTATCAGTACCAACCCAATGTAGATAAACAAAATCTTAATCGTCGAATAGTGTGTGTAAGAAATGCAACGCCTCGTGAAATAGGGAAAGAAAGAAAGTACGTTAGTGAATAGAGTTCTTTGTGCAAATAGTGTTTGAACAGGAAGGGTTTGTTATTTGATACCAGTGGTCCTAAAGGTTTCCATCTGGTAACAGCGCGAAAAATTCAGTCTCCCAGAGGTGCGATGGGCTTTAAAATTTTTCATTTAACCCAGTAACAGACTGTGCAGACTGTTAGATAACAACCATAAGTGCATTTTCTCTTAGTTTTAATAGTTTTCGGTTTTTTTAGTAGATTGATAGTGAAGGAATATACTTATATGACTTGTTATATGACGTTTTAAATGTAAACATTATGTGCAAATGGTGAGTAACGTGTTTGACATTTACTTGGGGTTATGTTTGGGTTGTGTGTGTGTTTTAAATTCACACAGCTAAAGTATGTTTCTCTGCGTTCAGGAATGTATTTCATCAACGCACATCTGACTGAATGATACATCTATGTTGTATTTCTTCTAAACAACTGTTTACTTGTGGTGCCATCTCAATTCAGAAATTTAATATACATATTTGTTGTTGTAATGATTTAGGTGTCACCCCCTCCAAAAAAAAACAACAACAAATATTTGATCTTTGATCTCCGAAGATGTGGTGATTGTCGTCCACTAACATCAATATTTATTTAGATCATTTATAAAATTCATATGACTGTCCTTGACCTCAGAATGAATAGTGCTGCTACAATGCCCTTGTGTCTTAACAGAATAAGGTACTGCTTACATCCCTTATCTGTGTTGTTTTATTGAAATAAGTGCTCTGCAGTGTGAATATTTAATAGTTTTTAGCTCCTAAAACTGGTTGCATTCTATGTTGCAGTTGTGACTTCCCTAGAAATATGCGCTCCTGGAGACATCCCCCAGGTTTTTTAAGCATTTTTCGATTTTTGTCAACTGCAGAAGTGTCAACTGCCTTACGCCCTTTCTATTTCTCTGTTCATCCAGACCTATTTGGAAAGCACCCTAATGAGAGAGTGTGTAAACTGTATTTTGAAAAGTCTGCAACATCTTTAAGAGATGCCCTCAAAGATCTTTTCATTACCACCACTTTCTGCTTCTTGTAATAATGTTTTAAATTTTGTCTTACAGAGTGTAAATGAAAATTCTCTCAAGCAGTTAAGTTCTTACTTAGAAACTCTTCAACAGAGACGGTCTGTACAACCAGTATCTTTGAAGTTCTTTCTAAGATCACAGGGTGTATCTGTGAAAGGTATTCTTCTTCTTCTTTTCTTTCCTCCACTATTTTATAACAATTCAGTTTTATAATGTCTGTATTTTATTGCAGGAACATTTCGAATGGTTACACTTAATTTAACGGAACATGATACAAGAAATGTTGTTTTAAGGGTGCTAAAATCATGTGATCTGCCAACTACATATGTAGATAACATAAGTCCACCTCCCAAATCTAAAACATCAGATCCCTTCACTAAAGCAGAGCAGCAGACAGCTGCTTGGCAAAAATATGAACGTATGTTTCATGACAGTGATGATGCATATGGAACTGAAGTTATAAGAGACATGGTGCGAAAGGCCAAAGAGGCTGAATCTCTACTGTATGTCCATAAACTGTGTTATTGTTATTACTTTCCATTAAATATGTACATATCACATTACATTGAATTCTGACTGTTAGGTCATGGCTGAAGAAAAATATTGATGATGCTGCTGAAAAACAAGCTGCCTGTTTACCTGTGCAAGAGGAAGTCAAAAGATTGCAGATGGAGCTTGCCAAAAATCTTAGTTTGAAGGAAGTAATCTGGGATTGCGGCTGGAATATAACGCATTTTAGAGGCTGTTTGCAAAGTTTCCAGGCCTTGGCTCGTGACCACCCAGAACTAGTGCAAGTTCTCAAAGGTAAAATTTTTCATCTCCTTGATACCGTAGAAAATAAACCATGAAAATATGTCCATTTGTTTTTAATACAGGAAGGACCCTAGTCTTTGGCAATGACACTGGTGTTAGTTGGAAAGGTGATCTCATGTTGAGCAGTGGAGAAGTGCGCCACAACTGGCTTGATGTATGTACAACAGATTTAGCAACCTCGTATGGTTTAGTATACATTCATGTTTGTTCCATTAAGCGACTCTTTCTTCCAGTTTTTGAAAAATGTTTGGAAACAAGATGCTGCTTTGTTAGCAATACCTCCAATGCAAAAGGCTGTCTCCAGGGTACTGAGAGACATAAGAGTGGTTCACAGGTTGGCATTTTCCTATTCCTTTTAAGTCATGTAGTTATCAAATTACTTGAACATTTTCATTGGTGGGGTTTAGGAAATTTCAACCAAACATCATGGCAAGAAGTTATGCTAATCAACTGAGGAGACTAGTCACATCTCTCAGTGACCACCAGGGAAGGCAGGGGTACCCCAGGTCATGGCCCCAGAGCTTAGAGAAATATGAAATTGTTGTTGAACCGTAAGTTCAGGGGAATCAGTCACAAGTAAAGCACAGAAAGTCGGTGATGAGACTATGATTTTACGGACACTGTTTGGTTTTTCACTTTCTAGAGAGGCCGGTCCTCTGATGTTATCACCAACTGGTCAGTTTATTGCACCATCATCATGTCCTGCATCTCTTCTAGTAAGTTACCTTAGTGACCACATGGCAGAAGCAGAGCGTTTGTTAAGTAATTATCAAATGTAAGTTACCACCCAAATCTTCTTGCCATGTCCAGATTGTGTTAATCATGACATTTCACTTGTACATTTTCTGCACAGGAATAAGCATGTAGAGCGGAGATTGCACAAGCAGTGCATGGAGGAGTTGGGATTGGTGTCTCTGCACAAAGAAGATAATATAAACCCCGATTTGATGATAGCATGCTGTACAAAGTTATTGGAATTTAAAGGCCAGCTTTTACCAATCTTACAGGGACGGTGTCTGTACATTACAAATTATTACTCTGTAATGTCAGATGGACAGATATGCATCCCTTGGAATTGGAAATTGTAATGGTCAATCAGTAATAAATCAATACCAAGTCCTTTCAAAACTCAATTTGTATTTACTCATCTCTTCTGATTCAGTAACAAATTCCATTATTCAATTGATGATACAGATGAATACATGAACGGGCCCACATGAAAACGATGATGACGGCCATGTTACTGGGTGATTCCTTTTAAAAAGTGCAAATGACAACTTCAAATTCATGGAGCTTGTTATTAATAGAAGGTTAATAACGGTAATGATCAGGCTTGTAGGGTCCTTCAGCAGGAATGCCTAAATATGCTGCTTGATCATCAGACAGTTTAGTGAGTTTCACTCCCAAATGATCAAGATGAAGGGCAGCAACCTCTTCATCAAGCTGTAAAAGAACCATAATGGTATTATTTTTGTCTACATTTCTTTTCTCTTAAAAAAAAATGAGATAAGCTTTACTTACCTTCTTGGGCAACATGTGAACTCCTACAGAATAGTGACCTGGTCTGGTCCACAATTCAATTTGAGCCAGTACTTGGTTGGTAAATGAATTGCTCATTACAAAGGATGGGTGGCCCATGGCACATCCAAGGTTTACGAGGCGGCCTTCAGCAAGGAGAATCACATGCCTTCCGTTGGACAACTTGTAACGATCCACCTGCAGTAATTACCATTGTGAATAAAACCCTCACATTCAAACTGTATTCAAATCCATAAAGAATAGAAATTGACCTGAGGCTTGATGTTAATCTTTTCTACTGCATTCTTCTCAAGCCATGTAACTTCAATTTCACAATCAAAATGACCGATGTTACAAATAATAGAATCGTTGCGCATGTTGGAAAAGTGAGTTCCAGTGATAATGTCTTTACAGCCAGTAGTCGTGACAAAAATCTGTCCCTCCTTGGAAGCCTCATCCATAGTAGTAACCTGGATTTCAGAAAGGCAAAAATTGGAAGCATATTAATACCATGTGTCGAGGGGGATGAATAAAATAGACCAATCAAAAGCAAGTAAAAACTCACTTCATAACCCTCCATTGAAGCCTGCAGGGCGTTGATGGGGTCAATTTCAGTAATTATGACACGGCCACCAAATGCACGCAGAGACTGTGCGCAACCTTTACCAACATCACCATATCCAGCCACAACACACACTTTTCCAGCCAACATTACATCAGTTGCTCTTTTGATACCATCAATGAGGGACTCACGGCAACCATACAAGTTGTCAAACTTGCTCTGAAAGAAATAAAAATGATGGTATACTTTGAAAAAGGTGTCATAGTGAGTGAAGCCAAAATATCTATATTCTATATCGTACCTTGGTAACAGAGTCATTTACATTGATGGCAGGAACCTTAAGTTTCCCATCCTTCATCATTTTATACAGATTGTGGACACCTGTTGTGGTCTCTTCAGAAATACCCTTGCAGTTTGTGAGATACAGAGGATACTTCTCATGAACTAAATTTGTCAAATCTCCTCCATCATCCAAGATCAAGTTAAGTGGCTGCAAAGGAAGGAAGTTCTCAAAGTCTGATGTATTCATGAAAACTGTTAGACATTGGAAATGAACCAAACTATCATACCAGCCCATCCTTGAACACCAAAGTTTGTTCAATGCACCAAATATATTCTTCATCGGTCTCTCCCTTCCATGCATAAACAGGGATACCTGTTTTGGCAATGGCAGCAGCAGCATGATCTTGGGTGCTAAAAATGTTGCAGCTGGACCACTGAACCTGTGAGGAAATAAGAATCTTTGAAAGCCCACACACAATAGGGTATACTCTCATGAATAAGATATGACAACTGGCTTTCCCTCAGGAAACTAAACACAAAAAAAGAGGACTGAGTGGGCAGTGACAGATAAGAAAACAAAAGAGTGCCTTGTGAAGTCTTCAAGGTCAGCTCTCTTATCAGTAAAACTGAGATCATTTTTATATTTATAACACATGAGCAAGCGCTAGAATAACACAAAATAAGATGATCCATACCTCAGCACCAAGAGCGACAAGTGTTTCAATAAGGACAGCAGTCTGAACTGTCATGTGGAGGCAACCAGCAATCCTTGCTCCCTTGAGGGGCTTTGAGTCTTTGTACTTACGCCTCAAAGACATCAATCCAGGCATTTCATTTTCTGCCAACATGATCTCCTTTCGACCCCAGTCAGCCAAGCTGATGTCAGCTGGACAAAATAGAACAGGAAACATTGCATGAAATACTGCCACATAGGGAGACGAGGGAGATTCGCTCATTGTGTGCATTACACTCTAGCAATGCATAACAAAAATTTGTTCATTTATCTTGTTTACGCTTAGATAAATGTTAAAAAAAGCTTACACAAAAAGAAATGAGAAACACATAGCTACTGGCAAAAACATAGAACAATCATAGCAAATTGGGGGAAATCATTTAAATCATTTAAAGTAAATTTAAATCATTTAAAGTAAAAATTTAAAACGTTGGGGGAAAATAATAGTGTATAGGGAGAGGTTAAGAAAATAATGTTGAAGTGAGCCTTTGTAAAATTCGCCGGTAAGCGAACTATGTCATTCACACTTTACAAGTTAGAAGCACCCAATGAAGCTAACGATAAACCGACATAAAGCCGCAAGGGATCTCACCTCGGGAGGTTACTCTCCCACGAGAGTTTCCGACAAAACGATTAAAACTGCATAATAAGCTTGACGACTGCAGAAAACGAAATAATCACTTACCAACTTTGAATGCTGGTTTGCCTGACATGATGAAGATGTTAAGTAGCGTTTCCTTCAAAGCGAGCGGGAGAAACACACGCGGTGATCTGTACGTGCGTGCTGGGCCTGTGGAGCACTTGGAAGTGAAAGAGAGAGAGAATGTAGACACCGGGTTGATGGATGCACCGGTTCTCCCGTCCTCGTCCCCCCACCGCCACAGTCTCCCGCGGCCCAGCTGTCCACGGCCCCCTCCCTTCTTTCTCCTCCTCCTCCTGCCTTCTTTTTTGCTCGTTTGCGTTTGCGCTGGTTTGCACACTTTTCGCGATAAGGACAATTTTGCATTACACTGTATAATTTATTTTTAGCAGAGAGGAAATTTGTTTCATCTAATAATATTTTTCTTTGCCCCTCTCCGCGGCAACCATAATATCAACATCACATTAATATTTGTGACTGTAATCGACATTTATGATAAAAAGGTTTCGCGTATTTTCTTTACAAAAATAAAATAAAATTAGACGCCCAAAGAGAGGTCTGTCTGGTTGTGGTGATCAGTGGTGATTGTGGTGATGTGCGAGTGAGGAGTGAGTGGCAGTGCGCGCCTTGCGCCTTCTGCTCCGTTGTCGTTGTGGTGTTTGCAGCATTGACAGTGGGGTAATCGTCTAATATGGCGTCAAGTAGGAAGAGCTTGTCCGATTTTTTCGGACAATCTTGGTCTACTTGGTCAGAATACACTGGGGAGTTTACTAATTCAGGTTAGTTTGAATCCCAGGTCATCGATTATTCATATGCTGGCGGTCTAAAATTGATGTGTGGTCGATATAACGTTTGTTGAAGATCAAGTTTCTTCATGTGCTAGTTGGTGACAAGCTCAATGAACCGCAATGCACATTGTTACCAACACATCTTATGACAGTTTTCAGAAGGCTTGTGCCACTGATGAACAGCATTTCCATATAAATTTCATAAATTTTAGTGAATCTGCTGTCCCACCTTCAACGTTCACCCGAACATTCTACCTGTCAAATGCTATCAATAAAGTTGGTTTCCAATGTAGCAATGCCAATTACTCAAGTCCTTTGCATCCACAAGTCCAAGATTATAATTGTAATGTTTGATACTTTATCAATTTTTATTTATCAGCTGAACGTGTTTCTACGTATCCTACCTATATCCTCTATAACCTTGGTTCTCAGTATGGTTATTTATGTATACTGGTTTATTCAACACCTAACTTTCCCTACCATTGAGGCAAACGTACACACATTTTACCCTTTATTTTGCTCTCTACGTTGTTGCCTTTGTTTCTATTTATCCTTGTCTATGTCCAAACTGAAGTAAATACTTAATAAAGCTAATTTAATGTGCTATGAAACCTCAGCTGTATGAGATGACACTTATCTAACAAAATCTTATTGGCTTCATCACTTATTTCTGGTGTTGCATCTTTTCAGATGGAGATGAAGAAGATAATAAAAATGATGTTCGCAGAAAAAGTTCTGATGTTATGCGGCTATTTTCATCAGGTAAATTCAATAAACACCTTTCATGTTGTTTGAAACAAATTTTGCATAATTTCCTGCACTAGTACAAGTTCTGAACCCATTGTCATGGATTCCTTTGACCAGTATAACTGGAGAGTTTCAATTCATGGCAGTCTGTGTGGTGTATGTCCAGTTGGCCTTGGGACGTAAATATTTTTTGCCTCTTGGCCCTGGACCCGTGCTGAGTTTAGAATGTTTGTAATGTGCTTGGCAGAGTTTTACTATTTTTAGAGAGTTTAATGCATGGATTGTTTAATGAAAGAGGTACTCTTAAGGTGTTTTTCCCAAAGATATTCCCTTGAAACTAATGACATTTTAAATCAAGTTACTTCCATGGTTACTTGGACTATAACCAAATGATTTAGTTGTATCAATGACTTTGTATTTTGCAGACATGCAGAAGTTTGGATTATTCCCAGAAACAGATTGTTTTTGCACTGTGGTTTGTAGTGAATGCAATGCATTGGTTAAGCCTCAAGGTCTCCTAAATCACATGCGTAAGCAAATTTTTTTTGTCTTCTAATTCTTTTATCTCACAAAAATAAACTCCTGTCTTTTCAACCTTTTTTTTCTTCTTGACAGGGGTGAGGCACAAAGAGTTAGTTCCAGGAAAAATTTCTCATGATAAAATATTTAAGTTGGCTGACAGCTCATCCATTAAGGGGTCTGGAGAGAAGCCCTCTGCAAAGCATGTGCTGAATGAAAAGCTTCTCTCAAAGCTCATACTGAATGAAAAGCACTCCAACAAGTCATCAATTGATAAGTTGCCAAGCTCTCCAAGTGATAAACATAAATCAAGCCTTGAAAAGGCTGGTAGCAAGTATTCCAGTAGTGAGAAAACTTCATTGAAAACAAATGAAAAACTCCTTGGTAAATCTTCAAGTGAAAAGTTTTCACGGACTTTAAGTGATAAGTTAAAAGTGCCCTCTGATAAAGGTCTAGGATCTACATTGTTTGTCGAAAAAGCAGTGATAAAGACTGAAGGTGACAAATTTTCAAAATCATCTAGTGATGTTCATTCAAAGCAACCTGATGTGGTAGCTTCAAAGACAAGCAAGTTTGGTGACAAGCTATCACCCAAATCTACTCCTAATGAAAAACTTTTATCTAAATATGCATCGCCAGAAAACAAAATCTTTCCTCTTGGTGAACGCCATTTGTCAAGGTCAGGAGAGAAAATTAGTGTCAAATCAGTTCTGAGTGAAAAGTTGCTTTCAAAGGTAGCAGCTAGTGAAAAGAATGTCCCTGTCAATGAAAAGCTTAAAAATGCTGACTATCCTAAGATAGATAACTGTTCAAAGAAAGGTGACAGTTTACTTAAAACAGATCGGACAATTGTGAAACCTGTCATGAAAAGTTTGCTCAAAGAGAAGGTGTTGAGAAATGATCCTACTAATACTATAGTGCCAGGGACCAGTTTGCTGCGTCCATTGGTTCTTCAAGATAAAGAGGTAGCTGTGTCAACAGTTGCAAACATAGGCTCGACAACTCTTTCCCCTCCAGTGCTCACACCTCAAAATTTGACCCCAGAACGTCATCAGTCAGCCACAGATATGCCAGTCTTGTCACGGAAAAGGAAGTATAAGGAACGAAAATCTACTCCTACCCAATATGATCCTGATCGTCATTGTGGGGTCTGGTGTGAATACTTTAACAAGTTTTGTGTGAGATCATTGACCTGCAAAGTGCATTCTGTGGCTTTGAGGCGAGCTGTGGTTGGTAGGAGTAAACCTTTCGACCAGCTCCTAATAGAACATAAACGCGCCAAAGAAGATCAGCGTCTTTCTAAGGAAGATCTGGTAAGGTTTTGAAAAATGAACTGGTTTCATTTATAAATATTTTTTGCATTCGTCTCAATGAATTTTCGTTTTTGCTTTGTTTTTCAGGATGAAGGATCTGAATCATCTATGCAGATCCTGGATAGATTACAAAGCCCTAGTGAGCCCAGCAATAGTTCATTCCTTGGTAGTCCTTGTATGAGTCCTGCATCAAGCCAAGCCCCAAGTCCTGCCGAGGTTATCCCAAGTGGTGCTCCGGAGCAAGATGAAGTTGTTTCTCTTTGCACCCCATCCACAACCACAAACTTCCCAACTCCACTGCCTTCATATCAATACCCACCGTATCCACCACCTGATACTGCCCTCTCATCTGCTCCTGAGAGTATGGTGATACTTTCTCCTCACCTTAGCTCACCTCTCCTTAATGCAGCTTTACCTAGTCTTAGTCCAAGTCATGCTCCTCGACCACCAGATGGTGCTGAAGAAGATAACTCCAAGCCTCGAACTGTTGCTCGAGCAGTTAATCGATTACAACTCAATAAAGGAAAGCAGTTCAATGTAAAACATACTGCATTCCCACCCAAACCCCTACGGGTGAGTGGTGAAAATCAGTCTGGTTGAACCTTTTGTTTAAATTTTGCCAGTTTACTTAATATTCCTACTTTGTTTCAGACTTGCCTTTTCCAAGGCCGTAAGAGCTCTGGTATGTTCTTCCTTCAACGAGAATTAGAATCTATGCGTGCAGGGTTCCGACTTTCTGTGGTTAAAGGCAACAAAACTTTACCATTGGGTCATGCAACCAGTACCAGTCAGTCCCTCCCAGACAATATGGCATCTCATGCATTAATGTCTGCTCATGCATTAAATGATCCTATCCTTCAAAGCCCAGGGATGAGCTCATCTCAAGTTGCTACACCATCTAGCTTAAAGTCTGTGCTAAGTACATTGTGTTCTCCCAAATCTGTGGGACAGCAAAGAGTGCAAAGAACTCAAAAGCTGGCTGCTAATGGTCCAGATGCAACGATACAACAGCCAATATCAACAGATCCCCCATTAGCGATTAGCAGCGATAAATGTGAGTTACCTTTTATGACAGATGTTTGTGTTATTCACCCTTTCAATATTTTTTTTTCTGGTTTGGCTATAATGTATTTAATTGTGTGTATTTTCAGTGGCACAAGGTATGAGAATCTCTGTCCCAACCTCGAGCACAATGCCACAACAAATAGCTTATTTAACTACCTCAACACCAGTCACATTTCAACAAGTTCCTATAATCAACTCACAGGTAAAGAACCCCTGGAATAATTTTTACTTTCTGCACCAAATTCATATTAGCATCTTGTGATTTATACTAATTTGGTGTTTTGTTCATTTCTTAGGTGCTAGGTCAACTTCAGTTACAGTCCAAGGGTGCTGGTGGTACTTTAAAACTTTTAAGTACTGGTGGACCTGGGCGTACATTACTGGTACACCAGTATCAGGATGGTTCTGGAGCAGAATCCTGACATAGGCCAATACCTATGTTTGCACCTCTGCCTCCTCATTTGCCACATTCTTCCTTCATTTCAGTCAGAAAACGCAGTCGGAATAAGTGTTATGAAGCTACAGCTGTCCATTGACAATCTAGCTTCAATGTTGTTTTGGGATCAATTTTTTTTAAAGGTTATTATTACTTTTGAAAGAAGAAAAGTAATCTTGAAATTTGGTGTATTTGTGGGTTGTTACAAATTTATAGACCTTAATGGCTAGGTCATCTCTGGAGAATTTTATTTTCTTAATTGTAAAAAAAGGTATGTTGATGTTCCTGTGTCTTTGACTTTCTCTCCAAACCAAATCTTTGTTCAAACTGCCAAAGGAGGCTGAAATAGCTTCTGATAATAATTATTGGTGTAAATTTAACGGAAAAAATCCTTTTCTCTTTAACTATGAATTCAAACCCATTTTGGTTCTATGTAATTCTGAATGCTATGGAATTTTCAAATGTTAATTGAATGGTTAAAATTTAAAATCATGGGAAATCTTTCTCTTCAATCTGTTTTGATTCTCATAAATTTTAATGAATGAACTTTCTTACCTGAACCTTTGTGTTCTGAATGGCCGAACTTCCTTTGGGTATGCTAATGTACATAGCATTTCTTGCCCATTTTCTTTTTGACCTTCAAGATCTGTCTTCCTGTAGTTGTTGATGAGACTTGTGACGTCTGACACATAAAATGTATTTGAGGGTTTAAAACCAAAATAGAATTGTTCCCACCTTAATTGTTGACCCTGAGTCAAATTTCAGCAAAGATGCTATGTAGTAACTAAACGTGAAACACCCCTTCCCCCAAAACGAAATTAAAGGTGAAGGCATACCCCTGGTTATCCATTATTTAGGTAACTGTGTACCTGCCAGTTTCTGTATCAAAGTAGGTATATTTATTCATATCCACAACAGTATTGTTTTGTTTTTTGTTATTTCTGATTAAAAATTGTTTCTTGAATCACTGCCTTACCCCACTCATCAAGTTTTAGTTTCTCTATTCTTAACATATTTTTCCTGTCATGTGAAGTATAGTCAACTCACATTTCTGATCAGTGAATATGGGTCATTTTTTTGTTTGATGGTCCATTGTATGCACATTTTTTATGAAATAGTTTGTGCTCTCTACAGTCCTTTCTGTTTGTTTCATGTTTCTTTACCAAATTTCAAGGAGAAAACCATCATCAGCTTGTCCCACAACAATGCAGTTAATGTGACCTATGCAAATTAAAGAATCAGCTTCCCTTGTTAAGATCAGTTCTCTAGCAATTGTCAATTAACATGTTGACTTCATTTAGAATATTCGGTGTTTTAGATTTCTTAAACCTAATAATTAATCACCTCGTAATTTTAAAATGGTTGTGAGCCTCTCTGTTTTATGCATGGAAGGTGAAGACTGTTGCTTTCCTGGTGTGGAGTGTAAATGGAAACATTGTGGATACAACTGGAAAGGTAGATTAAGACTGTGAAGCTGAATGTGAAGGCAAAGCCCTATGCTGTTGGAAACTAAAAATTCAGTAAGCATAGGACTTCACCCTCACAGTCTAAATGCACCTTAACCTAGCCTGGTAAGGTGTTGTTGGCTTGGGATTTTGGCTTAGGACATCATGGTTCACCTTCCCAATACATGCAGGTCTGTCATGGTATTTGGACCCCTATCCCTCCAGGGAAGTGCGGCCGTGCTATAGTTGCAATATTCTATTTTGTTTGACTGGTTCAAGTAAATTAGGAGTATATTCCAAAGTAGCCCTATTTTGAACTGTGATTTAAAAAATTAGCATCAGCTGTCCTGCAATTTGGAACTGAATATCCCAAATGAAGTTCATGAAATGGTAGATGATGATGAGGTTCAAAGTAATGTCATTGTTTGATATGAACTTGTTGTATAGATATACTTCCTTTTGACATGTGTGCTGATCCATATGAACTGCACTCCAATAGCATTCTTTATTCTTTTTTTTTCTTCAAAGATGTTAGGGTACCTCAGAAGTCCTGTGATCTGTGTTGAATATTTATGAAACAAATTGGGGAGATGGGTAGAGAAATCTTGCAGAGAGATAACTTCTACTATTCTCTCTGTGCTGATGTTGAATCTGTGATCCTCAATCAATGAGCTACATTGATAGAGAACTAGTTGTTTAGTGAAAGGGGATGTGAATGTAATTAAGCTTAAAGTTTAAGGTAATATTTATTTCAGTTTTGACAGGTACTATTCATTTGTCTGAATTAAAAACTTTTGAAAGACTACTTCTGTACAACCTTACTATGCAAGTTTAAACAACTACCTCATTAAAATGTTCTCTCATTTTAAAGAAATGTTTTGGTTGTCTAAACGGAACACAGCAACAGAACACAAACTCATTTTATCCTTCCTTTCCATTCAATAAGAATTTTAAATATGTGCAAGATGTTAAAAATTACTGTAGAATCTATCTGTAGATCTAATTTAAAAAAAAAATCTCACTTGGTTCGTGTTCGGAGTCTTTTCCTGGGAGAGTGAGATTGCATAGGCTGCTTGGAAGGTGATTTTCCAGCACGTTTGTTGGGTGGCTGTGAGGTAACAGCAACAGCAGTAGTACGGCTGCTGCTGCTTCTTGCTAATATGTCATCAGGGTCCACTGATGTTAAATCATTGGTGGACTCGAGGAATTTTTTTCTCAAATGCTCGGTGGCTCGTCTCCAATTTAAATACATCATGAGCATAGGATCATCACTTTCCACTTTCTTCCAAGCATTTTTCAAACAAAATATTTTATAAGAATCATTACCATATTCTCCGATCCCATACAATTCAATAGGTAGCTTCCAATCTTTGGTGAGGTATTCATCTAAAAACAAAGAAACAGTAAATTAAGAATCGCCTTTAGTTAAAATAATGATCCACGGCTCCTGATATACTTACGGGAAAAGCGTAAAATGACTGCTGAACGAGTACGTCCAAATCCAAGGGGCTCGATTATATCCAAAATATCATCAACTTTAGCCTGACGTGCTAGCTCTGGCGTGGGCCAACGCTTTAAAAATTCTAGAGCCAAGGGAATAGCAAGTCTCCCTAGATTTACAATAAACAAAAAAAAAGGCAAATCACAATTTATCATTATATATTGGAGTAAAACATAACATAGGTACTCAGGCAAATCAAACAGGAAAACTCACCACTAGTACTGTTAAGAAATATTGTAGCAATTAAAAGCTGCCATGGATCATGGAACAGATCTTCCTGAATAAGATTGTAAGGGGATCTCGGAGGAGCATCATCGATATTTCTTTCCCTTCTCAATCCAGCAAGTGCTTTCGGTTTATCAACTTTGTTAACAGTTGAAGAAAAATAGACACTTCTTTTCAGAGGCTTTGAAAGAATTCTTACTGGTTCTTTATCAGTGGTATCTAACTGTGGTGTGGAGGCTTTGAGTGGCTCCACTGTAACATGTTTTTTTGGTCTTCCCCTGGGCTTTTTAGGTGGGGACATTAAATTATTCTCAGTACATTCATTACTGAGAAGTTCAGGCGCTGTTGCCGACCTTGACCTTCTATTTGAAACTTCAGGGACTACTTTTAAGGCGGCATCTGGAGACAGTCTCTCTGTCTTTGCAGCTCTCAATCTCCTACTTGAAACTTCAGGGGTGGATGATTTTCCTTCCGGAGACAGTTCCTCTATTTTTGCAGCCTTCAGTTTTCTGTTAACAACTTCAGGAGATGTTACTCTTGATTTAACAGCAGGGGAGGGATCCTCGGTTTTTGCCGTCTTCAATTTCCGATTCACAGCTTCAGGAGAGGCTACTCGTAGTTTGGCAGCAAGAGGCTTTCTAGATTCTAACTTGGTCTTCAACTTGTTTTTCAACTTTTTCTTTAAATTGGTTTGTAACAATTTTTTAGTTGGCTTGAAGGACAGTGGTTTTCGTGAGCTTAAGGTTTTCCGGTGTGGTTTTAGATTTTCACTTGTGTTCTGTTTCTGGCCTTCACTATTTTCTTTTTTCTTTTTTCTATACTGGAAAATAGAATCCAGAGTCTTGGTATCACAATTTGCTGTTACAATTGTTTTGGTATCTGCATGTGAAAAAAAAAAAGTTAAATAAATTACAGCTAGGGTCCATCAGCTTGAAAGTTGTTCTGAAACATCTGCATATTGACTAGTTGTCAAATTACTATGCAATACGAGCTTTACAAGACACTGAAAAGATACTTTACCATAATGCTTCAGGATTCCCATTTCCAGAAGGGGTTCGATATCGTTCCTTCTAAAGAATAAAAGTGGGTCGTAATTTAAGCCTTTCCTTTGCATATACTTCAAAAGTTCTTGACGAGATCGCAATTTAAGGTATGGAGGAGGCCTGAATAAAAGACGATCCATTACATACAGAGATCATTTGAAAAGTACTCTCACTGCAGAACTGTCCAAATTTCTGATACTCACGTGATATAATACATATCAAAAGCTCGGACACATTTTGCAACACTCACACCACTTTGACGAATAGACGCAAAAAATACCCAACCATCGGGCAGAAAAAATGACAAGTTTTCTAAAACAAACACAATAAATTGGAATAAATGTACAAAGTTAGAGGCAATCTGGTTAAAGGTAAATGATTAAATATAACATACCTCTATCAACCTGTTCAATCCATGAGAGAAAATTCAATCAGTAAGAGTGAAATAAATTTTTAACTGATTCAAAAGAAAAAAATAAATTAAAAAAAGCATTTACCTTAGTTCTCCCAACTCGAAGCTGTGGTCGCTTATCTTTGCTCTCCTGGAAAGGTATGCACCAATTTGAAACCACTCTCTCAAAGGTATATATGATTAAGTAAGACATATACAGATGATTAAGTTCAAATTAAAGTAACTGGGAACAGACAAATGCTCACATTATTTTCTAATTGCTCATTAGGTGTTTCTTTGGAGTTAGATGGCACAACTGCTGCAGCACTTTTGTCGGTATTTTTTCCATCAATCTTGAAAAGGATAACAAAACATCACAAATGTAAATGGATTTCAAATAAGGTAAAACAAATATGGTTCATAATAAGAAAGGGTTGAAAAGGGTGGTACAGGCCAGATGTCCCAACCTTTGTGGAAGGACGACCCCGTTTTTTGGGTGGTCTATTTTTGTCACTGCTACCGGCCAGTTGCTCATTGGAGATTAAATTTGAATCCTGCAACCACAAAAGGAAAAGAGTAATTATAGATTTATTAAATTTTCTTTTGAAGGAACATTTTTTAATGAACTCTACTACACGGGTGTAATTCACTTTGCCGACCAGGCATAGTGACAACCTATATTTTCCTCATTGCCGACCTCCTTTTTGGAAGGTACCTAACCCAACCTACCCATTAAACCAAGATCCAAAACAATGGATCGGCAAAGGGGAAAAGATAGGTCGGCACTATGCCTGGTCGGCAAAGTGGATCCTGACGTACTACACGCAGTAATTTGCATGGATGAAGTACGTAGTGTTCATTTTCCAACCATAACATGAAAATGTAACGACATTTAGCATCAGTGCCATTATGCACTGCTCCTCCCTCCAGCCAAACTCAATAACTACACTCTGATTACTGTAATGCTTTGATGCATTTATCAAGAGACTGATTGGTAGGACCACAACACACATATGCGCAGCACTGACCTTAGAATTGGAACTCTGGTCTTCCTCCTGGTCTACTTCAGAATAATCAATATCCTGAAAAAAAATAAAAAATATTTGTCACAATCACATATAATCTGGTTGTTAAGTATCACAAAACAAATTGTTGTATACCGCTTACCTTTAAAGATGCTCTTTGTCGCTTCTTTCTTGGAGAAAAAGAAACGGCCCCATACAAAGCTTCATCAATGACCTATAATAACAGAAGCAAAATATCAAACGCACATGATAAGTACACTTTCATTTTTTACACACTAAAAATGGGAAAATGAAAGACCCAATCAACTAGAGATATTCCAACAGACCTTGAAGGAAGTTCTATTTTGGCTCTTTCTTTGAGTGAATGAAGTGATAACACTCTCATCATCATTTTTATCTCTTTTACTACTGGACAACTACAAAATTTAAAAAAAAAAATCAAAAAAAAATCAAAAAAAAATCATAACATTAAAAAAATAGGTGCTTTACATTACACAAACTGCAGGCATACTTTTCACATGAAAACCAAAGCAAAAAATTCCACCAGTCACTGACCTCAGCATCTGCTGTACCATACTCTTCATCTGATGCAGACTGATCTCCTGTATTAGAAAATTTCACAGAAGTCTTGTTTTGACACTTGTCTGAAGTCAAGTGGATTTCTTTCCCATTAAATGTTGCTATTGGTTGCCTGTTATGATCCACTCCGGGGCTTAGGGAATCTTCAGTATTATAACTTGTGGAACCAATAATATCCTATACAATCAAGACAAAATAGGAATGATTATTTATTCCTCATTAAGTTAACCGTTACAAAAGAAATGCCTACAAGACAAAAAGACCTAGACCGTTGCATAATTTTTTTTCTTACATACCTTGTAGGGAACTTGGTTCTGGTTTTTGTTTGGGGACAGTGAAGTTTTCTCAGTACTCCGGTCATTATCACTTGTGTACGCAACTACCTAAAGGAGCAATAAAAGATAAAATATTGAAAGTACAGAACACACAAACGCAGCCCAATTGACTCACCATACACACCAGAGAAAACCAGACACTGACCTTAGTAGGTGAATTGGTATGCCTTGCTTCTGTCGTGGGTTCCTGTTGAGCCAGAGTTTCATCTTGATCTTTTGCGACGGCTGACAGGTTTTCTATTGGTTCTGGATTATAGTCTTTTTCAGAACTGTCGTTGCTGAAGTTACTCTGGTGACCATTATCATCCTACAGATTAGAAAACAACACAAAAGCTGATTACGATAACATGGTAATGTGGGAAGACAGAAAACAAACAAAAGTTACATCTCCTGGGGTGTATAAGTTAAAAGAAAATTACAGTTGTCTAAACATACCACCGATTCCTCAAAATCATCCCCGTCCACTGAAGCATCAGTCTGAGACATTGATGTCAGGGGATCATAATCTTGAACAGTCTGTCTCGATGTCACTGGATCTTCAAGAGATTTCTCCAAAGCAGAAATAGTGGCATGCAAATCCTCTTGATCTTCATCGTGGTCTTCAGAAGCAAACTGGTCTGAGGGATTATCCATTCTGGAAGAACGCTGAAACAGTCGAGCCCAAGAGGTTACGCGGCTTCTAGAACAACGACCATGACGACAAGCCCATCACCTATTACTTTTCGTTGAATAATATCGGTACCTACTTAGCGCTTAAGAGACGAACTGAAATGCCTATAGGCAAAAGTAAACCATGAGACGCAACAGCATATAAAACGGTCGAAATAGAAACCGGCTTACCTTTCGTCCTTTCACTCGCTGTTGTGACCAGTGTTTTGTTTGCTGTTGGGCTGGGCTGTTGTCTGTTGTTATTCTCGAACCGCTCGAACTTCAACCTCAGCCTGTACCTCCCGTGCCCCCCCCCCCCTCCCCCCGTCCTCTTGCTCCCCTCTCATTCAATTTTGTTTCCTGCAAGAGTAATTGAACCACAACTTACATGCAACTATTTAATATCTCTTAGAGCGTTTTCCATTTTCATAGGAACGTCCAAATCATGTCAAAATGTTCTGAATGTTCTTTTGAACTACGAAAGGCGAAGAGGTCGTGGGTTAATATGAAAAATTGCCGCATCCCTCTATTCAAAAACCACGCCCCCCCTCCTCCCACCCCCACCCCCTACGCAGGCTACAAATGTCATCATTGTATTAGGCACAAAGACGACAAACATTCCTGAGCCGAAAATTTATGATTACATAGTCGAAGTACTCTACGAGGCCAAACATGGAAGCCGTGCCTCGACTTCCTATGGTGTGCTTTGAATTGAGGACACCATCAGAGAGCACAAGTTTTGGCCCGAAACTGAAAGAGGTAACGTTTTGGAATTGCGATGAGACCGCTACGTTCGTAGACCGCAGTTTCACTTTTTGTGCTGTCCAGTAATGATTATAATTATTTTACAGTATGCCAAATCGTTATTTTTCAATCTTTATTTTACGCTGTACATCATTGGATGCAAACTGACGTGTGAAAATGTTGTTTAGCTAACCTCCTTGTTGTGTAACCGGGTGTCAGTGATGTTGCGGCCGTGTCCTCTAATTTGAAGCTCTCTTTTTTCTTTCAGTACATCCAAAATTTTTACAATGAAGATCCAGAGACCTATAATATCGAAATTGACCAGCTTGAGACATTACGTGCTGCTGCTGTCAGGCCTGGGAAAGATGTTTCGGGTGTTGCTAATTTGAAACGTTACTATTGTCAACTTCATTTCCTCATGAGCCGTTTTCCAATGTCAAAGGATGGTATTGCTGCTGTCCAGTTCAGTTGGTGAGAAATTTTCTTCTGTTGTCAGTGCTGTATTGTTTATGCCGGTACTGAATTTTAACAGTTATGAATTGCTTGAAGGCGGGACAGGTACATAGGTCCATCCTTTTCAGTACCTGACATTCGATATGAAGTTTCATCTATTCTTTATAATATCGGAGCATTACATACACAACTGGGCATGTCGGATACACGTACAACAGAAGACGGAATGAAAATGGCCTGCACCCATTTTCAGTGTGCTGCTTGGGCCTTTCAGGTATATAACCAATCAATTACCTATTGCAAGGTATTATCTTGTGCTCTTTTTTGTGTAATTTGTATCTATTTTGTAAAATGTTACCTGTACAGCACTTAAAAGACACATATCCTCCATCAACGGAAGCTGATCTAGCTCCGGACATAATGCAATTTGCATACCACCTGTGTCTTGCTCAAGCTCAAGAATGCATTCTGGAGAAAAGTATGATGGATAACCGGAAAGCATCTATTATTGGTACGGTATTTGACCCCCTTTAAAGCCTGATAAGTGATTCCTCACCCAAGTAATTTTATACCCATTATTCGTGTTGCAGTGAAAGTTGCTGTGCAAGTTGTTAACTACTACAGTCAGGCTTTCAATGCTTTGAAGCGATCTGAATCAGAGGATGTAGTTGGAACCAAGTTTTACGTGGTAACTTAAGTGATTTAAGTGTACCTCAAAAGGTTTACTGATTTCTCCTAGAAAACAAGCCATTACAAACATTTTCTTTTTCCTGGCTAGGGTTGGCGACGGTTGGCAAAATTCAAAGAAATTTACTATCGCTGTGTGATTCAACTTTTCCAAGGAATGCAGGCAGAAGAACAACAGAAGATGGGTGAAAGGGTGGCTTTCTATCAATTAGCTCATGACACTTTAGAAGAAGCTATAAAACTTTCCAAAAACCTTGACAAAGGAGAGGTCTCTACCTAACCCATTTGTATCATTCAATTTTGTTACAATCTAACTGTTTGACTTTATTTTAAATTCTGTTCAAACATCTTCCAGATGAATCCAAAGCAAGTGCAAGAGGCTCTGAGTTTTACCCAAGATGTAGTTGAAGGCAAGAGGAAAGCAGCAAAAAATGAAAATGAATTTATCTATCATGAAGAGGTTCCTGATAGAGATCAGTTACCTAAAGCTATGGGTGTCTCACTTGTGAAAGGAATACCCTTCAGTGTGAATGACCCTGAAGTGTCAGGTCCAGATATATTTGGAAGACTTGTTCCCATGAAAGCCCATGAGGCCTCATCATTGTACAGGTGTGGTACTTTCAGAACCTTGTTTTCAATGGGTTCTTGATCAGGAATTTCACTTGATTGGATATTGATTTTACTTATTACCTGCTGTTTGCTAAATTGTCATGTTTTTTGGAATTTTATTTCAGTGAGGAAAAGGCAAAATTGCTTCGAAAAGTTGGTGGGTCTATTGAAGAGAAAGACCAGCTCCTCACAGCTTTTTTATCATCTTTGCAGTTAGACTACCTTCATTGTTACTCTGAACCAAATCTTTTGCCCCAGGTAACATTTGACATAGTTATCAGAATGACAGTCTTTGTGTAACATGTAATCTGTCATACAGTTTGTGTAAGCGATACTTATTATGTTTAGGAACTGGTGGACCGCTGTGCAGCTTTAAGTGCCAAGCCCAATGCTATTCAGAGTTTAACGGAGTCTATGTCTAAACTCTCTGAAGTCTGTGCAGAAGTTGAAACCATGCTTCAAGAAATTAAATCATTACTGGAGGTCTGAGTCTATATATATTTGTTAGGTTCTTAGTGCTTCTGAAGGACCAATATTATTAACCTAAATTCCTTGGTTTTAAATAGGAAGAAGAAACGCAGGAGAAAGAATATCAAGTAATAATGGGTAAACGACCTCCATCTATTGTTGCTACAGATATGACACGAGAGGCTGCAAAATATCAAGAAGCTCATGCCAAGGCTAATGAGTCTAATCAAGCGCTTCACAAAGTCATGTCTACACACATTAGTAATCTACGTATTCTGTCTTTGCCTCTTTCTCAAGTACAACAACAGATCCCACCTCCACCAGCACTTGCGGGTATATAAATTTAAAATTGCGATTTTGCATACCAAATCTTTATTGTGATATTTTCTCATACTTTTTGAATGTCTAAATAGATCCTGAAAGTGAAAATATTGTGAAGGAAATGCAAAGTTTGATGGAGAAAGTGGAGGAAATGCGAACACAGCGTGCCATGTTGACCACTCAGTTACGTGATTCCATTTGTAAAGATGATATCACCCAGATTCTCATAACCCAACAGAATGGAAATTTAGAAACATTATTTCAAGAAGAACTTAAAAAACATCAGGATATTGTGAGTAATTATGTAGGAATGTGCATTACACGTGTATTCCCCATTAATAACTTTTTCTGATGACTTTATAACAATATTTCTTGCAGGTTAAACTGATTCAGCAAAACCTCTCTGCTCAGGAGAACATTCTAAAGGCTGTCACAGACGCTTACGCTCGGTATAGTAACGTGAGGAAGGCTACTGCTGAAGCTGTAAGGAAAAGGCAATCTGTTATTAATGCCCTCATCACTTGCTTTGATGCTTATGAAGATCTCTTGGCCAAATCGGCTAAAGGACATGAGTTCTACAACATCTTGGAAACAAATGTTATCAAGTTGCTGGGACGCGTCAAGAGCACCTGTAAAGTTCAGCAAGAAGAAAGAGAGCAGATGCTGGTAAAAAACAATTCTGTACTGCCCCCAAAAATTCCAAACAGAATTGCAAATGTTTTGGATTCAATGACCAGTTTACCTAAAGCTCATGCTGCTCCAAAACTCAAAGATTATCTGAAGTCTGATGGAGGTATAATTCTACCCACCAGAGCCAGCAACTATCTCAATTCTGATCTAGCGCCCACGGCCTATTCTGCACCTGTACTATACAATCAAATGCCTGTTGCCTCATCAGCCCAGTCGACTACTTATTATGATGCATCGGCAACAGTGGTTTCAAGCGCAGGTCTATCCACGATATCTGACAAACCTCAGAATTGGATGCCAGGGATACGGCCAGCTCCATTAGGATCCGAGGCTACAACATCAGTTTTTAAGTCAGAACCAAATGACGGGACAAATGTGGCATATTCCACTCATACTCCATACCATCAGCCTGTTTATAATTATGCAGGTACATGGGGGTATGGCAGTCAAGCATCCACTATGAGTACCTACCTTCCCACAAATGTACAATATTCTGTTGAGAATAAGCCTAGTGATTCGTCTCTTCTTGAAGCAACTCATCAACTCAGCACTTTAAGTGTGGATCAAGGGCATCGATACACCCCTGTTGGAGGTGCATCTTATCAGGGTAACATCAGTGAGACTGCTCCGAGCTGTACCCTTCCAACTTCACAAGCTAATAATTATTTGCCATTTGGAGGGTATAAGAATGTTCCAAGTCAGGTGCCATCTCCTATGAATCAGGCTGTGGATAGTGCAATTCCTGCCAACATGTACCAGGCACATACTTCATATGAAGCCTACCATCCCAGTGCTTCCACTGCTGCTGTCTCAAGCCCCCAGTATAATGTGCAGAACACACACATCAATTTCCAGAATCCCTCATGTTATGATACTGGTGCTATGGGAGTTTCTTCTGCATATCAAAGCGCTAGTGGTTATGGTGTTTCTGAACATGCTGCTGCAGCTACAGGATATGGCACTTTGCCTGGTGGGGCTCAAGGCACCAACCTAAGCCAGTATCCAAACCAGCTTACATCATCAATGAACAGTTATGATCAGCAATTGGTACCCAACTACCAGAATATGAGTAATCTAGCTGCCACTTCTGTGAGTCAAACAAAGTACCAAAACCCCACCCCTTCTCCTGGGAATCAATTACAGTCAAACTATCAAAATTTGAACAGCTCATCTCCTGCCCCCGCAAGTCAGCCCCAGCCAAGCTACCAGAGTATGAATAATACATCGACTGCTCCTGTAAGTCAGTCACAGCCGAGCTACCAGAACTTGAGCGGTATGACTGCCGCCTCGGCGAGTCAGCCCCAGATGTACTCTTATGAGCAGCATTATCAAGGTAACTGGCCTGCTGGCGCTCAGTCAATGCTGCCGGTGAATCCTTCTTATTCCAACTATCAAATTCCAGTATCCAGTAGTTCTCAGTCGTTTCAGTACATGCAAAACCAGAACACCTCATCATATTCAAGTGCCGGAGCCTATCCGACAAACCAAACATCTTCAAGCTACTCATCTCATTCCCAAAGTTATGACTTTAACTCTACCACTGTTGGTGCAGGTGGACATTATTATCAAACTCCTCACTATGGTTCCCAAAATTATAACAGTGTTGATACCAATGCCAGTCCCATTCCTACTGTTCCTGTTCCTGTTGTTGGTACTGTGGATCAGTGTCCAAACACAAGCAGCCAACAAGATTATGCTTCTCAAGGAATGTACATGCAAGCCCGTATGCCCAACTCTGATTCCTACACCACCGATAGTCCCAAGGCTTCTAAATCATCATCTGCTGAGAATACCTTATCATCAAACATTGACTTGTTGGCTGGATTAGATTTCACAGTCAACCAGCAACCGCTTGTTCCACAACAAGGACAAGTCAATGCTGCTACAGAAAGTAAGAATTCAGTCATACTAGCAGCTAGTACCTGTCCTGCTAGTGCAGGACTGCCTACCACAAGTGACGAGGACAGCTATTCATCAAAGGCTGATTGTGATTATGGTTCCAATGTCAGTACAGAGGTTCTTATTGACACAATGAGGGTGTTGCAGGTAAAAGAGATTTTTCAATTCTAGTGTGTTCTATTTGTATGCAACATGAGAAGCTTACACTCCCCTATTGTACAGATTCCTGGTGAGCAGACTTCAATTTCACAAATTCAGAAGGTTCCCCCAAGAGATCCATTTCAAGACAAAGACTATCTTCAGCAGTTTACTCAAGAAGTCGAAAAATATGCAAAATTTGTTGAAGGCCTCACTTTAAAAACTCTTAATGGACCTACCCCTCTTGATATGAAATGGAAAGAAATAGTTGAGCTACAGGTTTGTGATTCACAATTGCTTTCTGCCTTACTATAGCTATATTGGTTTCACTCAGCCATTTTTCTCATGTACCAGGAGAAGGATTCTCACCGAAGAAGTATCTCAGTTGCCAGATGTTATCCAATGAAGAACCGATTTCCTGACATTCTTCCCTTTGATTGTTCAAGGGTTGAGCTTCCATCCACCAAAGATGATTATGTAAATGCCTCTCATTTAAAGGTGACATTATTTTATATTTTTGTTGAAGTTACTGTGCTGTTGTTAAACTATCTCTTTGTTTCTTAAACTATTTTTGTCGTCCTTAGAACTTGACTCCATCCACACCACCTTTCATATTGACTCAATTGCCTCTACCTTCAACGTGCAATGACTTTTGGATTATGGTCCATGAACAGCAAGTTGAAGTGGTGGTTTGTTTGTTGAGTGACATGGAAGTAAGTTAATACTAGTATTCTGAAAGTTGAAAATGAACCTTCAAGAAGGTAAACTGCCATTTTGCATCTTTTGTTTTAGCTTGAAGGGCAGAGTTATTGGCCCGCTGAAAAGAACCAGGAAATGTCTTTTGGTAGAATGCGTCTCAGTTTGCAGGCAGCAAATGTCAAACAGTACTGGACTGAACGAATAATCTCTGTTTATGATGCTGAATCAAGAGTATCTCGTATAGTTGTTCATTTACAATTTACTGCTTGGCCTGGAAGGTGAGTAGTTGATAATAAACCAAAATTTGATGCCCAGGCTGATTTCAGTTCTAACATGAATATTAATATTTTTTAAAATTGCAGTTCATTTCCATCATCCCCTGGACCATTCCTGACATTTGTGTCAGAATGCCTTGCATTCCACAGTCAGCAGCGTATGACATCCCATCCTATTGTTGTCCATTGCCTGTCAGGAGTAGGACGAACTGGTCTCTTCTGCCTTACAGCTGCAGCTATAAGCGAAGTGCAGGCTGGCCGTGGATTAATTGATCTAGTAACTTTGACAGTGGCTATGAGTGAACGGCGCAAGTCTGCATTACGAGATAGAGAACACTTGAAATTTGCTTACCTCTCTTTGCTTTATTATGCTCAGGATACTTTAATGAAATGTGAGTATGCTATGCTACCATTGTTAAATGAGTTTTGTCTTTTAACACTATGCTGAAACTAATAGAGAAAGAGGAAGTTATCACATGCTCCAAGTGTGCACATTTACAAGTATGCTCATATCTGTTTTCTCAGGCGGGATCTTGACTAGTGGATCCAGTTTTGAGGACAAAAGGAGCCGTTCTGAAGGAAAATGTCACACTCGTCATCCCTCACAAGACTTCTTGCTTGGCCCTCCCACTGGCTTAAGCCAACTTCAGTCGGGAATTGAGAAAATGGGGTTAGGTAGCGCCTGCATTTTGCTGTCTAATGCTGATTTTTATGTTCTAAGCTTTGCAACTTCTTGTGTTTTGGGGGAAAAGCTTGGGTAAATGCTTTATAGTCCATGCTCAAATTAAACTATGACTCTTTCCATTCCTTTTTTTTGCTGGATTTCACATTTTCAAAGCTTCATTGAATTGTACAAAAATCATGTGCTTTGTACATCACGTATCATATACCCATAACTCATGGTGACATATCACCAATTATTTTACTATTGCAAAGCTTTGTTTCATAACCTTTTTTTTTTTTTTTTTTTGTCATTCTTTCATTCCTATATTTGATTCCTTACTTTTATTTTCAATATTTTCTTGCTAATAATGGTACTTTGAATTTCCAGATGCACTAAACCACAATGAGAGCTGTGTGTCAGAAGATGTTGAAAACTGTAGCGGAGAGAACCCTTCAGTTCTCCCTGTTGAAGCCTTCACACCAATCATTAAAACTGAAAATACTAAATCAACTGAGGTTATTAGCTCGCATCTCACAGATTTATCTCAACTGAGAGAGAATAGTGTTCCGAAGGATGTCAAAACTCCTCGCTATTCAGCAGAAAGCTTTAAAAATTTGGGCCAAGGACAACTTGCCAAACAAGAGCGAGATGCCGATGATCCATTCAAAGAAATAGATCCACTCTGGCCTCTGAAAAGAAGCTGAGTTAATGTATAGTGTTGTATTTTCCCTGTAATTTTTTGACTGATTTTAGTATGAATCCCCATCAAGATAAATTGAAATTCCACAGTTTATTATGTAATATTGTTAATTTTATATGCAGCTCATCAACCTTTTGAACTATCTCGTTTCTATACACCTTGTTACATTATTCTTAGTTTCTAGATTTTGTTGTGAGGCTGCTGTGACTGCAGGTGAACATCAGGTGCTTTTAATACATGATGAGACCGCTATTCAAGAAGGTTTCAGTGTATAGCAGCAGGAGTCCTCCGTAAATTACCTATTTTATTTGCTTTGCTGATAGCATTCTACATAATACTGGCCACTGTGATAATGCTTATACAATCTGTAATATTCCTTTTACTACATTCATAATCACAAATTGAAACTTTGATATCTGAGTGAAGATGTTACTTCCTATATATTGCTTTATTACCTGACAATGCTGATGTAAAGCCCTGAGTGATGACAAGATCGCTGAGGAGTATTCCCCTGAAACCCCTAATGATTGAAATGGCAGTGCTATCTGTTTCATTACGTTTTTGGTTTACGTGGATGTGAATCCTTACAATTGCATTGTCAATGTATGTAGATCAATTTGATGTGTATTTCATCACTACATTCTTATGTTATCTCTCTCCCCCTCCACATTTTATATCCCATGTCAAGTTGATTGTGTGCACATTCTTCTTGCAGATGTTCCCTTAGGGAGTTTCAGTATTGTATTCTTACAGAATTATTGTTAAAATTTTCATTTGACAATTACCAAAAAATGTAGTGTGTGTATGTGGTGTTGCAATGCTTTATATATGCAATATTTTATGTATTACATGGTGATATTTTTATCATTAAAGGAAAAAAAAAACTTTTTCTGTCTCTTATTTTAAATTAGCTGAACTTTACTTTTAGCTGCTAACCCTTTCATTGAGACCCGCCCAATCACACTGTGTCAGCATGCCATGAAATTTTCTTACTGTTGATACTGAGTTTTTCCCCCTTCATTGAATGTAAGATGTATCATCTGCTAAAAATTGGTGAAAAAGACACGACAAGTATGAACGTGAAAACGTTAAACCGTCAAGTCAAACTGGTCAAGGGGAAAGCGTTGTTGTCCAATTTGAAGGATTTGAAGTACTCGCGCTTTCATCTCGGTATGAAAAATTCCGAAGCTCGCAAATCACTTGCCTGTAAATAAGCCAGCGGAGCGGTCCGCACACACACCAGGGCGGTGCGAATAGTGCTCAGATGCCGCTTGTTTGGGGTGGTTTTGAATGTTGAAGATCCACCGGCGATTTGCAAGAACATAGCAGTAAGTGTGTTAATGAAATGCTTGTTTGGATCTTCTCACAACTTTCTGTGCTACTTTTGTGTTGATTACCAACTAAATAGTGGGAAAGACGACCATCATTTACTTATGGCAACATGGGCATAACCTAACTCGATTTGTGGTCGTACGAGATCGTGCACATGACGTTACGTCAATTCATGTAAACATATCATTTTAATATTTTTTTCAGAGTTCAAAATGTTTTTTTACATTAATTACACGAGTATTGTGTTCTCTCTAGGACTGTCAATCTGATGTCATTTCTTTTTCTTTCAGAAATGAAGTTGCCAGTGACTGCACCACGGGATGCTAATATAATATTTGTAAGTAGAATTTGCTTACTTTTAGAACATTTTGGGTGCACAAAAGTCCATGCCATTAAGTTTCCTAATTCATCAATTTTTAGAATGAAGAGGACTTGCCATATGAAGAAGATCTTTTACGCAATCCATTTTCTGTGAAACACTGGCTTCGTTACATAGATCACAAGAAGAATGCACCAAAAAATGCAGTTAACATCATTTATGAGCGTGCTCTCAAGGAATTACCTGGAAGGTACGATTCAGGCTCAGTTTATATTTCAGATCAATTGTTTAGCTAGTAAACAATTTCATATTTTGATTGTCCTGTCTCACAGTTACAAACTCTGGTACAACTATTTGAAACTAAGGCGAAGGCAAACCAAAGGCCGTTGTATTGTTGATCCTATCTTTGAAGAAGTTAACAATGCATTTGAGCGATCATTGGTATTTATGCATAAGGTTAGTACCTTCTCATAATAATTCTAATTAATCCATGCACACTGCTGTATTTTTAAAATCATCCTTAAATTATTTTTAGATGCCAAGAATATGGATGGACTACTGCCAGTTTTTGATGGATCAGAATGTTATAACACGCACTCGTCAAGCTTTTGACAGGGCTTTACGTGCTCTACCAATCACACAGCATCACAGAATCTGGCCTTTGTACCTCACATTTGTCAAAAAGCATGATATACCAGAAACAGCTGTCAGAGTATTCAGAAGATACTTGAAGGTACGTACCTCCATTCTCATGGTATTAATGTATTTTTCACTGACATCACTTTTCTGTTGGAATATCGTTATTGCTTTAAATCATTTAACATAATTCCGTTTGTGTCATTAGTTGTGTCCGGAAGATCATGAAGATTACATTGAGTACCTGACATCTATAGATCGATTAGATGAGGCTGCTGTAAAGTTGGCTTTTATTGTAAACCATGAAGATTTTGTTTCCAAACACGGTAAATCCAACCATCAGCTTTGGAATGAATTGTGTGACCTGATTTCAAAGAACCCAGACCAAGTGAGGTATGCTTGCATTTTTCCTTGTTTGCATTTTTATGTGGTATCTGGGAATGCGTGCTTTGTTACAACAGCTTTTTTAATTTTCTGAAGGTCTTTAAATGTGGATGCTATCATCCGTGGTGGGCTGAGGCGTTACACAGATCAGCTAGGCCATTTGTGGAACTCACTAGCTGACTATTATGTTCGCAGTGGTCTGTTTGAAAGGGTAAGCTAGTAATAGATGTATGTTATGTGGATGCCACGTTTGTGGTACCTTTGATCATTGTCCATTTGTGCAGGTACCTTGAAGTGACTTTTAACTGTGTTTTTGGTTTCTTGAATGTTAACAGGCCAGAGACATCTATGAAGAAGCCATTCAAACTGTGAAAACTGTACGAGACTTTTCTCAGGTTTTTGATGCTTATGCTCAGTTTGAGGATCTCAGTTTGATCAAGCGGATGGAACAAGCTCAGAATGATCCTAATCCTACTGAAGAAGGTAATAATAGATATAATACTCTACCTGCACTGCTCTTGCCTGAATCTCTTTTCCTCTTATTCCTAATTTATATTTGTTACCTATTTTATAATACTAGATAACATTGAATTGGATCTTCGTCTTGCACGTTATGAACATCTCATGGAACGGCGCCCACTGCTTTTGAATTCTGTTTTGTTGCGTCAAAACCCACATAATGTTCATGAATGGCACAAAAGAGTAAAGTTGAATGAAGGACAACCACATCAGGTATGCTTACTATGCTAACAGCTCTATAAAATTTAATTGGTGGTTCTCCTGATATTGTAAAGCTTTTATTTCCTTTTGTAGATTATTGCAACATACACTGAAGCTGTTCAGACAGTTGATCCAAAACTAGCTGTTGGTAAATTAAACACATTGTGGGTGGAGTTTGCTAAATTTTATGAAGAAAATGGTCAACTTGATGATGCCAGAGTTGTATTTGAGAAAGCCACTCAAGTTCCTTTCATTAAGGTGGAGGATTTAGCAGCAGTATGGTGTGAATGGGCAGAGATGGAAATCAGGCATGAGTAAGTATATTATGAAAATGCATTGTTCCATCTGAATGATCCTCAGACACCCGAAACGCTATTAAAGTTTCTTCTTTCTCTACCTATTCTAGTCGATCTGATGCAGCTCTGAAGTTGATGCACAAGGCAACAGTTATGCCTAGTCACAAAGCAGCATATCATGATGAAACAGAAACTGTTCAAAATCGGCTATACAAATCATTGAAGTTATGGTCTCTGTATGCAGATTTAGAAGAGAGCTTTGGATCGTTTAAGGTAAGAATGTTTTATTTGTGACTATGTATTTAAATGAAACTCCCTATCTGTCTGAAGCTTTATCACACTAAACCTTTATTTCACTGATATTTTCCAGTCTTGCAAAGCAGTATATGACAGAATAATAGACCTCAAGATTGCAACTCCACAAATTATAATCAACTATGGACTCTTCCTTGAAGAGCAAAATTACTTTGAAGAAGCTTTTAAGGTATGAATCAATTTTTTTACTCCTCATCTTATAATGTATGCTTGTTATGTTGCCCTGAAAAGTTTCGACTTTGAAATTGGTTGTTTGGTTTTGTAGGCATATGAAAAGGGCATCGCTCTGTTCAGATGGCCAAATGTGTATGATATTTGGAATACATATTTAACAAAGTTCTTGAGACGCTATGGTGGAACAAAATTGGAAAGAGCTAGAGATCTCTTTGAGCAATGCTTGGAAAAATGCCCTCCAAAGTTTGCAAAAGGTAAAATAAAATAAAATCTTGATGTTGATACAACTAGACATTTTTCTTCAAACATTACTTCTTCATTTCAGCCCTATATCTTCTGTATGCGAAACTGGAGGAAGAACATGGTTTAGCAAGGCATGCTATGGCTGTTTATGAGAGAGCGACCAGTGCTGTTTTGCCAGAGGAAATGTTTGAGGTGAATTTAACAGTGGACTCTCCAGGGATAAAAATGCTTTTAAAAAATTTACTAATACTAATATTTATCATGTTGCTACTCTAGATGTTCAACATATATATCAAGAAAGCAGCTGAAATTTATGGTGTGCCCAAGACTCGACAGATATATGAGAAGGCTATTGAAATGCTCGGTGACAGCAATTCTCGTGAAATGTGTATGAGATTTGCTGAAATGGAGACTAAGCTTGGTGAAGTGGATAGAGCTAGAGCTATTTATGCACACTGCAGTCAAATTTGTGATCCAAGAGTGAGTTTTCACAATTATCTTTTTCAACTCAAAACCTGCAAAAATATGTTATGTTCCCCCAATTTTCATATATATATATTTTTTTTTTTTAAATTTTTTTTTTTTTGACAGGTCACAGCCGATTTCTGGCAAGCCTGGAAGGACTTTGAAGTACGCCATGGCAATGAGGATACTATGAGAGAAATGCTAAGAATTAAACGAAGTGTGCAAGCCACCTACAACACCCAAGTAATTAATGATGTTGAATACATTCTTTCCTTATAGAGCATTGTGAATGTGGGTAATAAAACTTTTTTTTTCAGGTGAACATGATGTCAGCCCAAATGGTGAATGTATCAGGGTCAGCTGGAACTGTTGCTGATTTAGCTCCTGGTGTGAAAGATGGTATGCGCATGTTGGAGGCACAGGCAGCAGAAGTTGCTCAAATGGAGTCACGTTTGGGTATGTAACTAATGGTCTTTTCTTTAAGATATCTCCTCTATAATAGTTATGAAATGCTAACCATTGAATTTCTTTATGTTCTTAGTGATGCCTAAGGGTGGTAACATCCTCTTCGTTAGAGGAGAAACTCAGGGTGGAGATAGAGAGGGACCTAGAGTGGCTAACCCTGATGAAATCGATATTGATGATGAAGAGGAGGAGGGTTCTGACAGTGAGGGAAGTGGAAAAGAGGAGGAAGGTGAGTCTTTGAGACATTTTGAAAGAATATCCAAGCTGTGTTATTTGAATTAAGCTTAACTTGCTGCTGTTCTCTCTTTCCACAGTTCCCATTCAAAAGCAAACAGTGCCATCCGAAGTATTTGGAAGCTTAAAAAAGGATGATGATGAAGATGATGATGTGTAGGTTTATTATCATGATAACATATTCATGTAAAATTGACAATTTTAATGAGATGAAGCTATCTTTTCCCATGAACTTTGTGATGTTGAGTAAAGTAATGCATACTGGGAATGACTCAATGAGGAAGTATTGCTTCAATAGTTTATTAAGTATAGTAAAAAAGACAGCCGATTTATTGGTTTAGTATCACCTTAGTAATCAAATTCCTCACAAACAGTTAACAATCATGTGTGTTTAAACTCCACATGGCAGGGAGGATTACATAACTTACATACAAGTAGCACTGTACACAAAACAGTTAAAACAGGAACACATTTAAAAAATTGCGGGCTCAATGCTATAAAATTCCAACTGATCCAACAATTCATGACAACTCAGCCCAGAAAGAAACAATTATCGTTATAGAACGTTATAGAACACATGAGCAGACATTCTGGTGGTGGCAAAACAATTGATCATCTCTTGAAGAGTGGTGAAAATAAAATGAGATCGCATCTTCAGTCCCTATTAAATGACACCATGTGGGGCTGAAATAAAATGTAGTGAATTGGAAAGATTGCTAGCAGAATTAAGCTGAGAATTTGTCATGAGTGTCATAGCATCACGATGTATTCCTCCAAACATAATTAGCTCCCCTCTTCCTGCTACAAGAGTATACAATATTGTCTCTTCTGGACCATGATTACAAGCTTCAGAACTCAAAGTCAACCACCTCACTGAGCATTCATCTTCTAATACTTTAGTAATGTCCATGACACACACTACCATGGTCCTTTGTAATTTAGCAGAAGAGACGTCATCTCCATTTGTGGCTTCCTGCGCTCTAGCTTGATTGTGATATCTTATACGATCTTGAAATCGCTGCAGTGCCTGAAGTTGGCGCTCTCGGGCTCTTGATGGGCATGTTCGAGCAGCCTGTTCTTGATCCTGGAAGGCTGCCAAATGTATGCCGCCAGGCCCCTGGCCCAAAGGGTTTTCACCATTTGGAGATCGGTTAATTGGCTTTAGTCGGTCCCAGTTAATTGAATTGGGACTGGAAGGAGATGAGTTATTGCTTCGTGGTTCACTTTTCACGGGAGAACTTCCCGCACTGTTACCCACACCATTACAGCTATTAGGTGACGTATGGGCATGCTTATTGGTTCCACTTGGGCCAGGCTGGCAGTCTGAATTGACATTGGAACGTGACTGATTGCTCAAACCACTTGGGCCCGGTTCACAATCCATTTGTAAACTTTCACCTGCTTGAGTACTCTTTGGTCTTTTGGCACTGCTTAAGCCACTGGTACTAGGTCTGGATTCAGATTCAAGCCTATTATCTCCATTTGGAATATGTGGATTTGAACTTGCCCTGGAAAATGTTCCCCTCTGACCATTGACATTATGATCCCTGTCAACATGGGTGGATGGTGGATAAATACGTTGAGGAATATTAGGAATCGCTTCTTCATATTTGGGAGGAATCCAAACAGATGAGGTTCTTGGTCTAGGTTTGCTTTTAGCTCCATTCTGTGGCTTCCTTTTTAAAGGTCTTGGATCTCTACTCATCATGACAACTTGATTTCCAACCTAAAAAATGAAACACCACAGCAACTCTAAAACAGGGTCCTTATAAAAGTGCATGAAATATCCATATGTATGCATGATACAGTTTGCTTTGCAATTTTTGTATCTTCCTTACTTACTCGGCAAGCCCGATGACACCACATGTATGAAGCTGACCACTCACGGTTCTGCACCTCAACTTCACGCCACTGCCATACATCATTTTTCAGGGAGAGTAACCAAACATCATTAAATATCATATTTGGCCCACCACAACCACCTGAAAAAGAAGAAGCAAAAAACAAAATATATTAATATATTACACAAAATGTCCAAAGTAAATCACTTGAAATGAGTCCATTGGTTACTAAAGTCACCTATAATGAGCAAATGTTCTCTTCCCAGCCAGATCTGTGATTGCCCATACCGAGGGTGAGGTTTGACCGCTGAGGTAGCTTGTTTGTGCCACTCTTGGGTGTTCAAGTTGAAACACCAGACATCATTGCAACTGTTGAAAATGAGACACATTTTTAATTACCACAGTTAAAAGTTTAAAGCTATGGATGGTAAGACAAGCACTCATCAAAAACATAACCCACTAACCTGGAGTGCTGCCCATATGCCTCAGCTTTAATACCACCAAACACAACCATCATGTCAACATGAACTGATGCAGAATGTCCAGCCATTCCAGGTGGAGAGAATGCTGTGTTGATACACATCCACCTGTTTTTCACAATGCTATAAATATGTAGCTCATTGAAAAGCCTCCACGACTAGTTGAAAAATAAATGAAGGGAAAAAGAAGAATAAAACAGATTACTTTCAAAAATAATAAAAAGAGATAAAATCAGAGAGGTTTGATACATTAAATACATGGAGAAAATACCTGATATAATGGGTAAGGAGATGGTTGAGTCCAACCACCAAAGACAACGAGAGTATCTTTGTATTCAACCATGGAGGCACATGATTTAGGAGATGGATAAGTTCCCATTGTAAGGGGGCGAACCCATTGACGCTTATTCAAATCTAGTCGCCACAAATCATTGAAAGTAGTACTTGATGATGTACAGCCTCCAAAGACATACATGGAATTTTCTGAAATGTACATAAAAAGAACAGAGAACTAATGAAGGGACAAGTGTTAACATGAGTAGTATATTACATGGAACAAAGATTGTTAAAACCTACCATGATAGCAAGCTGAATGTGAATATCTTTTGGTTATACTGGGAGCCATTTCTACAGGAGTTATAGTTTGCCATGCAACATCCATATTGCTTATGGCATTGGTGAGCTTTAAGGTCAAAAGCCGGATAACATCTGCAACCAGGATAAATATACAGAATTAGTACATGAATGAAGTACACCTGTCTTACTCCAGAAATTACCATGAAATGTTTTGATTGGCAGCCACTATACTCAACTAATTTTCGAGTAAGAAATAATTTTCTGTGGTATTTGTCATTCGTGAAGGAGAAAAAATAAAATTCTCAGAGGCAATAGATTAACTACACAGCAGCAGACAGAAGTCAACAAAAGTTGAGGGTTATGTTCGACATTAGTTGACAGCAGATATACGGGGTTCACTTACTTATAACGATTTCGTGCCATCTTTTGCAGACTATCATACATTCTTTCAAGTCTTTGTATGGAGATACAAGACTGAAAATATATTCCAAAACTTCATCTGGAAGTTCATTAATGTTTTTCTTGGATAGATCATCATCTAGATTATCTTCTACCTCAACCTCCATCATAGCAGTGGTATTTAAACACCAATAAATGGAAGTAAAACCGATTACTTAAAAAGGTACTAGATATAGGATGAATCACGAAAGAAAACTTTATAAGTTCATTGTTAGAAATTTCTTCAGTTCTTCAGTTTTCTCTCTCGGGAGAGAGTGGCGCGCTCCCTCGGCAGATACTTATACTGCTACGACGGCGTGACGTCGATACTCCCTATGGATCCCCACTAGCGCCCCTGCGAATGCTGGGGTAGGCCAGCCCGCACAGCACGCGTGCATAGAGGTGTAAGGTTGCCAGGCCTCTAGGCGCCAAGTACATGTGCACCTGTGGCAACTATAATATGGGTTGATTTAGATGAAAAAAGGGACAAAAAGAAATTTCATTTCGCGGCTGTGCCCGTCGGCGGCGGCCTAATGGGCATAGGGGGAGCTCGGCCCAGCTAGGGGAGGTTAAGAACAGAGAGGTTTAACCACCCTTAAAGGAATGAGCCACCTACCGCATTGCCCTCATTCGCGCTGCCCGGGTACTGGCGGGGACGCGCGCCGAGGGCGGCTGCCAAGGGGGCCTACGGTACTACAAGACAAGGCTGTGGTGGGGACCGAGCGTCTACAACCACATGACTCTTCCCGGACTCCTTTTATCCTTTTTAGCAGATGATACATATATCATCACCCACAGTCTTAAAAGAAACAATAATACAAATATAATGTATCAGCTGCTTGTACTCTCATGCGGACCCACCGCCCGCACACCAGTGCGCGGTGCGGCATGGCTCTCGGGGTCGGAGCCGCGGAAGTCCGGCCGGAGTAGGTGCCCCGTCTGCCCCATCAGGCTGCAACCACCACCGCCAGATCCTGGCCGCCTCGTTGTGAACGATAGCTTAACCCCCCGAAGGCAACCATTCGTTTGGCCCGTGGATTTCGGAGCGGATGGCTGCAATCAGCATTGACAAAGAGAAAACGTGGCTACGACTACCACGACCCCAGCGAAGCCAAGCCGAGCCGAGCGTCTCTCTAAATTTGCGGTGACTGTCCTGTCCCGGACCCAGCGGGGCGGAGAGGCCAGGGGGCTCTTACTGTCCATTGTCCATTGCCCCTGTTTTTAAGCCAACCCTTTCTATTGCTTTCTATTCCCCCGGTGCCATTCTCATTCGCAAACCGCACCGACTTTCTCTCTTGCTATCCTGCTCCCTGCCCCCGCCTCAGCCTCAGCCTCAGCATGGCTGCTCTGCCCCCGCTGCCGAACTTTTATTCATTTCGACAAAGGCCCCTTGGAAACCTTTGGCCCGCCCCGGCCTGTCTGTGCCCTTTGGCTTTTGGCCGCATAGCACAGCACGACAGGCCACATCTCGAATGCTCCCCGAAAACTGGGCTGGGGCCGTGCAGTTGCCCTCTCTGCCTCTGTTTCGGGGGCTTGTCATTCGTCGTTGCTGTTGTGGCAGTAGTCGGTTTGTCGTATTGAGATTGGAACCAGTATCGCCAGCCAAACCGGCCAGCCGCCCCCGATGAGAGGGGAGCCAGGGGAGCCAACTCCCCGCCAATACTACACCGGACAATGATGTTCCTCTCTCTGGGTCCGGCCCGGCCTGCTGCGAGGCTGCTTCTACTCCTCCCCAGTTTTGTTCCGTACCGCTATTATTTCAAACGTCCCGCGGTCACAAAACCCCGCCCTCCAAATATCCCCATTCGCTGCTTGATAAAGGCAGGGGCAGAGCACTGGCAGAGCCGGCACAGCAGTGTGACACGGCGGGGCGGCAGGGCAGCAGTCGTAGCTCACGGCCGGGCTCCGGGCTCGCCGGGAGGGTAGGCAACCCACCGGTCACATGAGTAGGACGGGTGGTGCGCCAGGGACCCAGCACCCGGATGAGGCCGACACCACCTCATCATGCATCTAGATTTTCACCGGATTAAAAACGACAAGAACACACATTTTTGTATACAGATCACCTTTAAAATTTTTCCAGCACAGTTGGCGATGCGCTCATGTATACCAAGTGCGACTTGCCCCCGGCGGCTGGGCCCGGTCCCAGCCGAGGGTCCATCGCTTCGGCCGACTGTTGTAAACTAGTTCCGGAAACACATTGATGGTGTATCGACGGAGCGTATGGCACTATTCGTCATACCGCGGGCCTGCACCACCAGCCTTGTCACTGCCTCCGGACCGAGGGAGAGGGAAGGGAGGGGCAGACAGAAAGGGATATGGAGAGGGTGGGCAGCCGGATGATTTGCTACTACTTGAGCGAGGGACGGATGGGTGATGATGTTGTGTAATGGTGGAACGGGCGCCCCGTGATTCGAGACGGAACCGGACCAACTCCTCCCGCCGCCGGAATAGAGTGATTCGTCATCAGAACGCCGCGAAAAGGGCGTACATAAATTACTACCGCAGTTCCATGGAGTTGGAGGCCGAGGGCTGCTCGAGCGCAGCGGGTATCGAAGCGGCGCACCGAGACCGGCCACGAGCTCCGTACGTAATGCTTCTCGAGGATTTTGCAATTTCCCCATTTTTTTTTTTATTTTTAAATTGTTGCAGTTTTGCAAACGTCTCGTGGCCGCACGACGGCGCCACGTTATTTCTGGACGATCCCCAGGGATGATAAGTGCAAAGGGAAAAAGAGGGTGGGAAGAGTGAAAGGAGGAAAGCCGGGGCGGGAGAGGGTGAAGAGGTGAGCAGAGGGAGGGGGGAGGAATGAATGGGAAGGGAAAGGGGGGGGGGGGACACAAGGTGTCTCGGCGCCCCGCCGCGCCTCCCGCCTGTCACACGCCACGCCAAATATTAATTAGAAATCACCCGGGAGAAAAGGGGCGAAAGGGGAAGGGGAGGGGGAGGCGTTCGCGCTGTACTTACTCACGGCTGGCTTGTGCAGGAGCAGGCGCGGCGCCTACCTAGGGGCACCCCCCTAGCACCCCCCGCTGGGCGCAATGCTGTGGGTGCCACAAGCCGCTGCTGCCACTTGGACGGGGAGGAAGGAAACCATCGCCTGCCACACCCCGTCCTCGAGCTCGAGCCAGTGAGTCAGTGTGTGTGAGAGAGAGAGGCAACAAGGTGTTATTGACTGCCCCGGCGCCCAAATATTCGGCAGTGCACGGAGAGGACGTGTATAGCATGGTGGCCTCTTGTGGCGGCACAACACATGTCGCCGCAGAGGTTGTGTCGCATTGTGGCAGAATATTTGCATCATCGACTCCGGTATTGTGCGGCCGGCGCGTCTTGCCGCCGTTCGGGTTTGGAGGGGGGAGGGAGAAGGGCCGTTGTCATTGTGGTGGCGATGGTGGCGCCCTCTCGCAGATAAGCAGCAAACCCCCGGGGAGTACACACACACACACACACACACACACACACACACACACACACACACACACGCGCGCGCGCACACACGCGCGCGCGGTTTAGCAGGAGGGAAATCCACACCGGGCGCATTGAAAAATAAAAAAATAAAATAGAAATACGGCAGCAGCGAAGTGAAGGAAGAGGAGGGCCGTGTGCTGAACGAAAAGGTGGAAAAAAGAGAGGAATCGCGAAAACCTATAGTGCAGGGAAGAACACGGCGAAAGCTGTATTTGCATTGGCCTTTTCCGTTATTCGGGGTGAAAGGAGCGTGTCAGCAGCCCCCACCCCCCTTCCTCTCCCTCGCCAGAGGGGAACAGCGTTGTCGCATCACCTATGTACTCCGTCTTGTGAAAATTTATTTGTACTAAACCGCGGTGGCACACAGAACGTACACGCGATGCGATAACAGGGCGAGAAAAAAAACGGCCACACAAAGGGATGAAGCTCCATTGCGAACCTTTGCCGCCACACTCGGCTACAAGCCAAGGGTGTGGCCGACTGCCCAGCGTGGAGTGTGTGTGTGTCTGTGTGTGTGTGTGTGGATGCGCGCGCGCGCGCGTGTGCGTGCGTCGATGCGTCGTGAAGGGGCCGCAAGCGCATGGCGCTCCCACAACAACACTCACTGTATTACATAAATCGTTGGAGGTCATCACGAAGCCATTTTGCGATGATACGGCGGTGGTCGTGGCCAGAAGGCTTTCCTTCATCCTCATATCCGCCGGCAATTTTTTCTCTCTCCTCCTCCTCCTCCTTCTTCTTCTCGGCCCGGTGGCGCGGGGGTCGACGGCGGCCTCTCGCGCAGCGCTCGACGGCGACGTCCCGTCCGCCGGGGAAGCCCCTCGTAAAAGCTGTTAGGGCCGGATAGCGCCCGTAAATACACTGAAATCTCTATTCAACGCCGCCATATATCACACCATTGTGAGCCAGGCACTTCATGAGGAGGAACTGCGCGCAAACCCGCCCGGGGAGAGGGGGGCTGGACACGCGGGGGCGTGGCGGGCGCCACTACGCTTGTTAATGCCCATTCTCCAGGAGAGGGGAACGGGGAGGGGAGGGGCACGTGAAACCTACAATCTGCTCTACACGTCCTTGAGACAGACCACAAGCGCCCTCAGGGTAGGCAACTCATTCGGCCGCCGTGCGTGGGGTGTTGCCTGAGGGGCTGATGACCTGTTGACCGCCACTCCGCAGAATGTTGTCAGCGCTTCTCGCTCTGGCTGCTCTAGCCTTGCCAAACCCTGGCCACATTGGAGAGTCGCTCTCCAGCAGACGACACGGGACGGCGCCGCTCGTCGTCATTTGTTCCCCCGCGAGCGGCGCGCGCGAGTTTTCGAAACTCTGACGCAGACCATAATGGCGCCGACAAAAGCCGCAACTACCAACGGCGGAACAGCGCCAGCCGCCAGCAGCCATAGAGCCGTGCTCGGAGCTCGGACCTGCTCGGACCCAATAAAGCGAACGGCAATATGACAATATGGCTGATGGATAGTGGCGGGGCTTTGGGCTCTCTGACATTGAGAAAGCAGGCGGCGGGGCGGGGCGGGGCGGGGCGGGGCGGGGCGGCCTGAGGATGCGGGGCGGCTAGGCGGCACCCAACAGTCATTTGTAACACGCCACTCCGGGGGACCAAAACCACAGCGACAACACATAACAAACACGGCACACGCAGCTATAGCGCTCTCTCTCTCTCTCTCTCTCTCTCTCTCTCTCTCTCTCTCTCTCTCTCTCTCTCTCTCTCTCTCTCTCTCTCTCTCTCTCTCTCTCTCTCTCTCTCTCTCTCTCTCTCACACTCTCTCTCTCACACTCTCTCTCTCTCTCTCCCGCTAATGACGACGATGCGCAGTGAACCCGCACAATATACGCCATTATCTGTCACACAAATGACATTAACGTGACGACTGCGCCCCGCCAGTCTCGCTGAAAACACGCAAAAAGAGTCGCGAGGGCAGAAAGGGGATTTTTTGACAGCGGCACATGCGCCTTGATTAACAGCCTCGTAGAGATCTGCCGGAAACGGATAGATCTGCCAACGGTGTAAGGGCGCGTCGTGGTTGGGCGGGCGGCCCGAGTCCGCGGATTCTAAACGTATCTATCCTCATCGGCGAGAGGCCCGGCAGGCAACCTAAGCGGCAGTCGTGTAGGCTTGGCTGCCTACCTGCCAGGCTGTGGACGTCCTGTCGATGTCGATGCCCGCCCACGCCAACGCCAAGGCCGGTCCCACTCGTCTTCGCTCTCTTTTCTCCCTCCCGTGCTGTTGGCGTATAATGTAATTTTCCATAGTACTGAGAGTCTTGAAAAAGGACGATGAAGAAGGACCCTCAGCACGGAAATGAGGAAAAACGGCTGAGGAGGAGGAGGAGCAGAGACGGCGCCATGTGTACACGAGGCAGTTAGTATGCGCGTGTGCGTGTGTGCGTGCGCACGTGTGTGTGTGTGTGTGTGTGTGTGTGTGTGTGTGTGTGTGTGCGCGCGAGCGAGAGAGATTGATTGATATTGATTTATTGTTCAGAATTGTACAAAAGGACTTAAAAGCCCAACGAAGAGTACAATATGGCAGGTTAGAAAATCAAGAAGAGGTTCAGTAAGAACAGCACAAATAGAGAGAGAGAGAGAGAGAGAGAGAGAGAGAGAGAGAGAGAGAGAGAGAGAGAGAGAGAGAGAGAGAGAGAGAGAGAGAGAGAGAGAGAGAGAGAGAGAGAGAGAGAGTTCACGAACTAAGCAAAAGATAGAGGCGGAGGGGTGAGAAGGAGTGCGAGAAGAAGAATCTATACTACATAGTACCTTGGCGTTTCGTTATTTGCGTCGCACCGTTTTGCGCGCTCGAGCGAGAGAGAAGACTTGTGAGCGTGGAAACTCTTGCAGCATGGACACAACACAGCCACACACACGCGCGCACACGCACGCGCGCACACACACGCGCACACACCCACTCACGGAAGTTACGTGGATGCTGCTGACTTCCATCACGCACAGCATGAAAAGGCCAAATTCGGCATGTGATATATTTTGGCGAAGTGAGCCAATTAAAACAGTGCACTGGCTTGGATGAGGACCAGCCTTCCGTGCGGCTTGAGCCCTAAAGGGCGGCGTGTCGGTGAGGGCGTTGTGGGGAGAAGAGAGTAGAGAGAGGGAGAAAGGGAGGGCGGATAAAAAGGGGGAATTGGAGGGAACGGGAACAGCAGCCTCTAAGCGGACGGTGGGGGACACGGTCCGACACGGTCACGGGGACGGTTTGGCCCTCCGACCGATTTCCTTGAATCATATCCAGGCTGGCGTACCGATTCGAGGGTATTCCAGGGCGGAGATCGGCACCGGAAACCGGTAGAGAACGAACCACGACGCCGGAAATAACAGGTTTGCAAACGAGGTTCAAAAACGGAAGTAGAAGAACAAAAATGCTTCCAGTCCCTGTGCAGCGTCCAATTCTGGTCCTGTATATGTGTATTTATTTTTTCCCTGCGCGTCTCGCGGGTGAGGGATTTTGTCGCGATCGCGACATGCAATATATCCTGCAGCGGCAATGTGACACACAATATATTATCCTTATCGTCCATCAACCGACACCTGCACTTCCGGCACCGGTGCAACAAAGTGTGAATGTCAAGGGCATCGGTCCGGCAAGCTCTGGCAATCACCGTACCGGCGTGATGAGCGGCGAGCGACCTCAGACCCTCAGATGCCATCAACTTTCCGAACACGTTATAAGTCGCATTTCCATTTTGATTGCTCTATCAGTTCCATATCGTCTATACACATCGGGTAAAAAAAAGTCTACAAAATTGTGCGGAAATCTTTGGAAGAAACCACTTCATATGTGTATGTGGTTCTCCGTCTCGAGAAAAACGAGCGGCGAGTTATCCTCCAGTGCCTTGTTCGGTAACAAGACGCAATGGGGCTCGCTCACACATCCCCGTGTATTTTTCAAACTCCATCCCTCAAACATACAATTACTCTGCATGACAAAGAGCAACCTGTGCGGTTCGGCGGACAAGTGCTCCTCGCCTCAGCCCACCGGCCCTCCGTCTCTCTTCCACTCCAGGCCAAGTCCGTGTCACCGACAGAGACGGCTGCGCGGGCCGCGGCCCTTCCCTCCCCGTGAGCTTCTCCGCGCCGCCACGGGGGAGCGCTGTAGACGGACGCGGGGCAAGCAGCGGCACGCGAGGTGTGCGGCCGCGGCGGCACGGCAGCCAATCGGAACGCGAGGCGGGGACTCGGCGGGGGGCTGCCATTGGGTGGAGCGGCCGGTGGTGGGGGCGGCCGGAGCCGGGCCCGCCGGGGCAGGGCTCCGGGCCGGTCCCCTCTCCCGGAGCAGAGTAGAAGGACCAAGTCAGTCTGCAGTCAGCCACTGCTCAGTGAACAAGTGTTAGTGCGAGTTCTCTCTGCGATTGTTATTGTTGAAGTGCCGTGACTTCACCATGTCGACGGCCAGCTTGACGATGCCACAGCATCACCAGTACGGCTACCACCAAATGGGCATGCACTCCATGGCCCACTCCATGGACTTCATGTCCAGCATGCACCACCACCATCACCACCAGCATCACCACGACGCCATGCACGAGTCCCTGGACATGAAGCCCGCCGTGCACGACCCCATGGATATGAAGCCCGCCGTGCACGAGGACATGAAGCCGGCCATGTCTCCGCCGCAGCCTCCGTCGCCGCAGATGTCTCCGCCGCTGTCGGCCCCGCAGCACCAGATGTCCCTGAGCCCCAGCCTGAGTCCGCCGCAGATGCAGCCGCAGTCCTCACCGAGGGGCGGCTCTCCCGGCTCCGCCGCCGCCACCCCCGGCACCCCCGGCTCCGAGCACATCAAGAGGCCCATGAACGCCTTCATGGTGTGGTCGCGCATCCAGCGCCGTAAGATCGCCCTCGAGCACCCCAAGATGCACAACTCTGAGATCTCCAAGCGGCTGGGCGCCGAGTGGAAGCTGCTGTCCGAGACCGAGAAGCGGCCCTTCATCGACGAGGCCAAGCGCCTGCGCACTGTGCACATGAAGGAGCACCCCGACTACAAGTACCGGCCGCGCCGCAAGCCCAAGACAGCGCAGCAGCACCACCAGGTCATGGGCGGCATGGGCGGCATGGGCAAGGGCATGCCCCCGGGCCTCAGCGCGCCGCCCGGCGGCTTCCCCAGCTTCCCGCTGCCACCGTACTTCGCATCGCCGGCCGGCCCCACCCACCCGCACCACCTGGACATGGGGCTGGCGCAGGGCCTGACACAGGGCCTGCCCGGCATCCCGCCCTACTTCAGCTCCTTCGACCCCATGCACTTCTCCAAGCTGATGGGACAGCAGCAGCAGCATACCACCCCCGCCGGCAAGGAGAGCCCGCAGGGCGCGTCCGCCGCCGTCAGCGCCGCCAGCGCCGCGGCCTCCCTGTACTCGTCGCTGTACCACCCCAACCCCAGCGTCACCACCATGGCGTCCACCATGGCCTCCATGGCGCAGCCCAAGTCTCTGTCCGCCCTCTTCCCGCCGCACCTGTCCATGTTCGGCCACACCGGCCAGCACAGCCCGGGCTCGAGTCCGGGAGAGGGCAGCCTGGGCAGCCCCATGGGCAGCCCGTACGGCTCCTCCGGCCACCTGGACATCGACCAGCTGCGGAGGCCGGTGCCGGTGCATTACTGAGTGTGACTGTGATGGTGATAGTGTTGGAGCTGTTAGTGATCTCAGCGGTGTGTCTGATGGACCGGTGGCCAAAGATGTCCTCTGTTCCTGCCAGTGACGATGACTCAGTGCATGTGATCCGTAGTGTGATTCGCTGTTGTCCGCGAGGGGACCGCAGGTTCAGCCTATTATTGGTGTACAAATTACAAGAAAAAAAGTGACTTTTTGTTTAAATAGTGATCAGTTTTTGATGTAGGAGAAAGTGTATCAAGTGACCCGGAGTTGTGCCAGTCGAAGTGCCTCGCGGTGCAAACGTGGACATTACAATGTGCGGCTGAGCGCGACAAGATTTCGCTATCAAATGTGCGACAACTTGGAATAATTTTGTCTGTGCCGATGGTTGTTCTGTGGGTACTTTTGTTGAATATGTTGACGAGGAGAGAGTATATGTGATATAGCTGTAGTGTTTTAAGTTAATTTTGATTTATTTCAGCTCAAAGATTCCTATTCTTATTAAATACTTGTAAGACTATTATATTGAGTTGCCCGGATGTGGATGAGTTGTTAATAAACGTCTGTTTTATATAAATCCTTGCTTTCTTCAATCATAAATACTTAAATCCCTTTCTATCCGTGAAAGATAACAGAGAAATACACAATATGAGCGGAGATTTTAATGCACGAAATGAGAGACTATGAGAGTCATGGTGATTTGAATTAGACAAATTCTAAAGAAATGGAAGATTGAAATAAGTATACTTATAAACACAAGAACTACACTGCAAAAACACTTCATAAATGAAAAAAAGCAATGTTACAAGTTTCTACCTGATTAGAGCCACCGCTGCTTATGAAATGAAAGATAATTTGAGTGCTGGAGTAAAGGAAAATACTTACCAGAAAAAATAGATGTTGGAAATAAGCAGTCAAAGGCCGATTGAACACGTGCACTTTTAGAAAACTAACGTATTAATCGCACATAACATATCACACAATTGGAATCGCAGGAAACATTACTATCTCAGAACCGTAATTTCATATACGTTTTTAACTTTGCCCAACCACGGGAGTGTAGAAAAACTTTAGAAAAAAAGAGCCCCCCCCCCCCCCCCAAAAAAAAAAAAAAAAAAAAAAAGAAGAAAGAGTTAAGCCTATGCTGATGATTAGATTCGCGCGAGGTGCGGTAATGCGAGGCACTTGTTCATCATTACTCACTTACTCCTCGCAAGGCTTCACTCGACCTGTAATTGATGGGCAAGAGGGCGTCGATGAGTGGCCAGCTCAGTGGGGAGGCGCGGCGCGGCGCGGTGCGGCGCGGAGGGTGGAGCGGCTCGGGGCTCGGGAACCCCTTCTCCTTTCTCTCTTCCTCTTGACCCTGCACTCACCTCTCCTCACCAGCCGTCTCACTTCTCCCGGCCAGGTACATAACAGCGCGGCTTGGTCCGATCTGCTGTTCAAGTGAGCAGAAAACTTTCCGGTACAAATAACAAAGGCTATAGACCGTTCAAAAATAGGGACGGGGGCAACCGCTTTATTTCAGTCAACGAAATTTCTCGAGTGGCTCGAAGAGTGTGGAGCGAAGAAACGCACCATGGGAAGCGGTTCGACGAACCTAGGGAAAACACACATGAAGAGCGGGGAATCGAACCTGCGACTGACTCGGACCGAAACATATGTTCCGTACTGAAAGTGAGATTGGACACATGAAACATTCCAGTGACGTTTACGTGTCTGTGTGCGTGAGTGTACACTCATCCCAGTGTGCGAGTGAGAGCAACAACAATGCCGTGATGTGTAACACTGCGGCCGGAAGTAGCTGCTCATCCAGTATTACCGGTCCCTCTCTCTCTCTCTCTCTCTCTCTCTCTCTCTCTCTCTCTCTCTCTCTCTCTCTCTCTCTCTCTCTCTCTGTTTCTCTTCCTCGTCCCCTCCCCCCTCTCTCCCGTTCTCTTTCCTCTTGCTCCCACAATAACTATACACGACGTCCTTGATCCCTTTGTCATCGCAGCCTCCTCTCTCTCTCTCTCTCTCCCTCTCACCGTACACATAACCTAACGTCCTACTTAACCAAAACTGCACGTATACGGCCGGGTATGCAAATGGGGTACTCCGGAGGCGGTTCGGAACCAAAGAGTTGGAAACGGTGCTCTGTATGAGAAATTGAGCCGTTGCAATGCAAACGCGTTCTGCTGGGGCGGTGGATGCCTAGACGCTAGTCTTACTCAGTATAGCGCAAGAAGATTTGGCCCAGCGAAGGGGAGGAGGGGCGCGTGGTGGAAAAGGTAGAGCAGGGGCGTGTTGAGGGGGTGGTGGGGTAGCTCTGGAGGGGCCGGCAGGGGCGCACCTGACTCATATTACAAGTGCTGCTGGTGCACGGCATGCTCAACTTGGCGCGCTTTTGTTTGGCCATGCTCGGCAATGCACGCACGCGAGCTGCTGTGGGGGAGCGGAGAAAGGCGGGCGGGCGGGCGGCGGGGGGCCACGGAGTTGTGTGGAAATAACGCGGCGGGACACTGATGGCAGGTGAAAGACGCGTGTTATAGGCAGCAGAGACGACGCGCGGCAAAGGCGGGGGGCACTTTAGAACCAGATCACTCTCGGCTCGCGGGGGGGAAAGGTGGTAGTAACGCGAACGAAAGGCGCACCTGAAACCAATAGACCATTCCAGCGAGCCCCCAGTGTGTCCTTTCACTGCCAAGAAAAAATTAAACTGAAATCGATTAAGAAAAAGTCTAGTATATATGGTTCGAATTTGATCGTTTTTTTTTTTTTTAAGCAGGTTGTATTCTATATTTTCTGGGAGTAATATGGGCTTGTCCCCCCTTTCTCCTACTCTTGTAAATAAGAGAGCAGACGACAAACGAGAGTACACACACACTCACACACACGCGCGCGCGTGTCAGTAGCACAAGCAGTTTCCGGAAAGGGAGGCCTGTTCAAACAGCTGTACGAAACTGGTGTGTCCCAAGCTAATGATAGCGCCGCGCGGCTTTCCCGGAACAATCTGCTGTGTGTGTGTGTGTGTGTGTGTGTGTGTGTGTGTGTGTGTGTGTGTGTGTGCGTGTGTGTCGCTGGCACACTGCTTTGTCGGCCAGGCCGTCGTCGTCCTGACCCGAGGCTCCCATGGAAGCCCCGGAGGTGCCCGGAGGACAGCGTGCTGTGGCAACAGTTATTTGAAGAGTCACTTAGGACCGCCATTGTTTGCGCCGCGCGAGGCGTCACCTGACCCTGCGCAGGGGTCTGTAAAGTTAGGGGCTCAGGGAGCGTCCACAAAACACGTGACCCAGCCTGTCTGCAGGGGCGGTGCCGGGACCAAACTGTCATTGGCACGGGCCGGAGTCCCCCACGAATCTACGACTCTGGGCCTGGTGGGTTCGATTCCCGCAGGCGGTTCCCGACACCTACTTCCCCCTGAGAAGAGCTTTACCACGTGGTTTGTGAACGGTCCCTTACGGTTGAATGCTGAGCGGTATTACCTTCCATTTCTTCCCGACAGGTGAGTGGGCAGCGAGCTTGCTTGCGACGGCGGCAGTCTGGGTTCAAATACGTACTCGCACAATGAATTAATTTTTCCCAGCCGCTGCTTTCTCTTTACCAGCCTCTGTCAGCGGGATCATAAGGGGTGGGAGGGATGGGGGTGGCAGGCCCAGCGACTAAATATTTTCCACATTTATTTTCGCTTCTAAAATGACGAGCAGCGTCATTTCTCTCGTTAGTGCCCAAAACACGCACGCCTAGCGCCGATGCAGACCCGCCAACTGCATTGTCCAACATTCCCCGCTGTCCGAACGAGCCCCAAAAGTGTCATCAAGGAGTTGACTGCGCGCCCGCTGCAGAAGTGAGGCCTTTTCTATCGAGCAGCCCTTCGTTTCCGACGCCCTGAATTGCTCTTCACTTTCAGTGCCAGCCACACTGCATCACAAAGCAGTATGCTCTTGCATGTCTCCTGATGACATTTTCACCATTTTAACCCGAGTTTTCACTTTCGCTTTCACTTTGGAAATGTTGGCTAACCTGGGACCCGGGCACCAATTTCCTCTATACTTCGGAAAATTCCATTGAAATACCTAGCGCGAGCCTTCGCCCACCAACCCCATCACAGATCCCCCTGACTTTTCATTACGTGGCACCTTCTCTCTGAATGCCCTCCCTCACTTTCCCATCAGCTGTTTGGCGCCCACGCACGACTGTTTTTTCTTTCCCTCCCCGCCCACGCGCGTTTCAAATTTTTTTTTTTACATCTTTGTTTCCGTTTTTGTTGTCCTTGTTTTCCCTTGGCTTTTGTCACGAAGGACTCATCCGCACACCGCACCGCTCCATTTCGTGTTGCATTCTCTCTGGGCTCGGCGTGGCGTGGCGTGGCGTGGCGTGGCGTGGCGTGGCGTGGCGTGGCGGCGCGCGGCGCCAACATTTTCAAAAACTCGCACTATCCCCGCCACACGGAGAGCGCGGGCGCGCGCGGCGCGGTGTGACACGGTATGACGCGCACAATGGCGATCTCTGACAGATAGACAAAAATACAAAAGAGCGCGCCCGCTGCGCTGAGAGAGAGAGAGAGAGAGAGAGAGAGAGAGAGAGAGAGAGAGAGAGAGAGAGAGAGAGAGAGAGAGAGAGAGAGCATGACGGTTGGCAGCAGTGGCGTGACGAGAGGCGCCGCGAGAGGTTTGCCATTCAATCAGCAAATGGCTCGTGCCAATGAACATCAACGACAACAAACAACGACGGCATATTGCGTGGGAGCGCGAGTGTGAGAGAGGACAACGGCGCGGCATGACAGAAAAAAGTGCCATCCTCCTCTCTCTTTCTCTATCCCCCCCCCTCCCCATCTCTCTCTCTCTCTTCTTTCTGTGCTCCAAAAAGCCATGGGCATGTCTGTCACAGGGGAGAGCTGCAGTAGCAGCGCACGCCATCCCTTCTTTGTGTCCCTGCTTTGTCTTCTGTGCCGTGCAAATAAGTGGAGAGACTGCATCGGGGAGCCTGATGACCGCACTCATCCACACACACACACACACACCTCACAACTGTCTGTCTGTCCGTCCGTCCGTCTTGTCTGTCAGTGCGTTACGCGTGTGCTGTCCAACAGCTCAGGTGTCATGAACAAATTAAGTCCAAACGCGAGCGGGCGCTATCTGTACCCACGCATGCGGCCGCGCACGCGGGGAGGGGGGGGGGGGATTATGATGGTGCCATTTCCTGCACGAAAACACTATACAGCTGCCCTCTTCATTTTTTTTAATATAATTTATTTATTCATTCTTTTGGCGCTGTATTATTACATTTCCGCCCGTTGGTGTTCCAGCCGGACGACTACACTTGGTTTCCAGTTTTTCTTTTCCCGCGCGCGCAGTTTCATCACGTTTCAGCACTGTCCCCTGGCATTTGATTTTTCGGAGAAAAAAAAAATTCCAGCGCTTACAGCACCGAGTCGCCCTCGTTAACTGAACGATGAGTGTTCATAAAAAATTGTTAATCACAACTTCGAAATTTAGGATTAGAATTTTTTTTTGTCGCGGTGATATATATTATCGGTCCGGTGCCAATGAGTGCTGCGGCGGCAGAGTGCAGGGGTGGGGCGGGGCGGAAACAGCACCTAACCTAACCTAACCCAACCTAACCTAACCTAACCCAACCAAACCGAACACAACCTAACCTAACCCAACCTAACCTAACCTAACCCAACCTAGCCTAACCTAACCTAACCTAACCTAACCTAACCCAACCTAACCTAACCCAAACCTAACCTAACCTAACCTAACCTAACCCAACCTGGCCTAACCTAACCTAACCTAACCTAACCTAACCTAACCTAACCTAACCTAACCTAACCTAACCTAACCTAACCTAACCTAACCTAACCTAACCTAACCTAACCTAACCTAACCTAACCTAACCTAACCTAACCTAACCTAACCTAACCTAACCTAACCTAACCTGAGCTAACCTAACCTAACCTAACCCAACCTAACCTAACCTAACCTAACCCAACCCCAACCTAACCTAACCTAACCTAACCCAACCTAACCTAACCCAACCTAACCTAACCTAACCTAACCTAACCTAACCTGGCCTGGCCTAACCTAACCTAACCTAACCTAACCTAACCTGGCCCTAACCCAACCTGGCCCCAACCCAACCTGGCCTAACCTAACCTGGCCTAACCTGGCCTGGCCTAACCTAACCTAACCTGGCCTGGCCTGGCCTGGCCTGGCCTGGCCTGGCCTGGCCTGGCCTGGCCTGGCCTGGCCTGGCCTGGCAACCTGGCCTGGCCTGGCCTGGCCTGGCCTAACCTAACCTGGCCTGGCCTGGCCTGGCCTGGCCTGGCCTGGCCTGGCCTGGCCCAACCCTGGCCTAACCTGGCCTAACCCTGGCCTAACCCAACCTGGCCTGGCCTAACCTAACCTGGCCCCTAACCCTGGCCTAACCAACCTAACCTGGCCTGGCCTGGCCTGGCCTAACCTACGGCCTGGCCTGGCCTAACCCCCAACCTGGCCTAACCTAACCTAACCTAACCTGGCCTGGCCTAACCTGGCCCTAACCTGGCCTGGCCTGGCCAACCTAACCTAACCTAACCCAACCTGGCCTAACCTAACCTGGCCTAACCCCTAAAACCTGGCCTGGCCTGGCCTGGCCTGGCCTAACCTGGCCTGGCCTAACCTAACCTGGCCTAACCTAACCCAACCTAACCTAACCTAACCCAACCTGGCCTGGCCTAACCTAACCTAACCCAACCTGGCCTAACCTAACCTAACCTAACCTAACCTAACCTAACCTAACAAAACCTAACCTAACCTAACCTAACCCAACCTGGCCTAACCTAACCTAACCTAACCTAACCTAACCTAACCTGGCCCTAACCTAACCTAACCTAACCTAACCTAACCTGGCTAACCTAACCTAACCTAACCCAACCTAACCTAACCCAACCTAACCTGGCCCAACCTAACCTAACCCAACCTAACCTAACCTAACCTAACCTAACCTAACCTAACCTAACCTAACCTAACCTAACCCAACCTAACCTAACCTAACCTAACCTAACCTAACCTAACCTGGCCCTAACCTAACCTAACCTAACCCAACCTAACCTAACCCAACCTAACCTAACCTAACCTAAACCAACCTAACCTAACCTAACCTAACCTAACCTAACCTAACCTAACCCAACCTAACCTAACCTAACCTAACCTAACCCAACCTAACCTAACCCAACCTTACCTAACCTAACCTAACCCATCCTAACCTAACCCAACCTAACCTAACCTAACCCAACCTAACCTAACCCAACCTAGCCTAACCTAACCCAACCTAACCTAACCTAACCCAACGTAACCTAACCTAACCTAACCTAACCTAACCTAACCTAACCTAACCCAACCTAACCTAACCCAACCTAACCTAACCTAACCTAACCCAACCTAACCAACCAACCAAACTGAATGCAGAATGTGGCAACAACGACACTTGCTGAGGGGAGAAAAATAAAAAAAAGTAGAAAAGTCGATGCAGAGAGCTCCTTGCTCCGCTCGGGCTCAAAAAAGGGGGGTCATGGTCGGTTTGGTGTGCTTGCTTATTGCGGGGGATTGTCCACTTTCGGAACGTCCTTTTGATATCAACCGCGCGGCGTCGATTTGCCGCGCCTTGCGCCCCTTCATTACGGCGCGCGCGCGCGCACACACACAGGCACGCAGCTGCCGCACACGCACACACACACACACACACACACACACACACACACACGCTCGCGCGCGGCCGGCGCTACCGTTCCGATACCCTACCACCGTCCGCCAACACAAACCATTAGCGACAATACGAGCCCAGCGCCGCTCCGCTCGCAGACAATGGGAGGTGCCAAACATTTGACACTCGGCGCTGGAAGGAGTACAAAAGGTGAACAATCGCGAACAATTGGCTTTTTTCCACGCGGCGCGGAGAATAGGGTGCGCGGAGGGGGGCCGGACGGTGATATTCCATCTGCCGCTGCGGGGGCCGCCCGTAAGCGCCGCGGTGGGGGCTCCGGGTGCCCCTCCGGAGCCCCGCGCGGACACTGGCTCGTTGGCATTCGCGGCCGGGGGATATGTATGAGAATCGCAGGCGAACGTAGAAACCATTCCGGGCTCACAGGCGCCAGAGGTTTGCAAGCCGAGAGTTTGAAGCGCACCTCCCGTGGATGACGGGATCCTTGACGGGCCCCGGCTGCGAGCCTGCGAGCCGGGAGAGCTAGAGCTCGTATCGGGGCCGGGGCCGGGCCGGGCCGGCTGACCGACGACGGACCCAGTGGCCCCTCCTCCCTCCTTCCCTCCCTCCCGGAGGAGGAGGTGGTCTCTGCCTGGCGGCACTCGCAGGCCAAGACCCACGGAACAGTGATGGAATTCGCCGCCTGCAGTCACGTGCCTTCGCAGATACAGATATTATTGTGTCAGTCTCCGGGGACCGGCGGGGGCCGGCGGGGAGCTGCTGTGGGGGAGGAGGCGGCAGCGGCGGCAGAGCGCGTGTTTGGCGTGCGTGGTCATTGTCTCCCACGGGGTCCAGCCAGCTGCCGTCGGGTACACAATGGGCGCCGTATTAGCCAGGCATCGCCGGGGCACGGCGTTGGGCCCCCGGCATGCGAGCTGACGGGGCCCTCACCGCCCCCCCGTCCTTACGGGTTTGGGGCGTGGCCAGCCTTGGCCAGGTGTGTGTCTGTGACACCCTCTACTGCGTCGTTGCAGTCACCCGCTCCCGCTGCGGGGCCCCAGTCAACTTTCACAACCCCGATGTACCGTCATGCTTCTCATACCGTCCCCTCCGCTGCTCGTCGTCCACCCCGAGTGCTCCTCCTCGTCGCGCCTCTCCGTCTTCCAGCTCTCGTCCTCCCACCCCCGTCTCCCCCCCCCGTCGCCCACCCTCACGCTCCCACCCTCGCGCTGCCACCCTCGCCTCCCCTCACCTGCGTCCCACCTGGCTGCCCTGCCGTGGCCAACACAATGGGGTGCGACTCCTCCCACCCCCGTGTGCACACATATTCACACCGGTCAGTCCCGGCCTCCGGCGACACCTCGGCAGCCTCGCTCCGCATTCATCCCCCGGCTGCCCAGGCTGCCCCACCCCTCCGCCCGCTCTTGCGGCTCCGGCCCGGTGCACTGCAGCTCTGCGTGGGTTTGGTTCGTGCGGCCGCTGCAAAGTAAGATTCGTGAAGCCCTGCCTGCCCTGCCTGCCCTGCCCGGCGTCCACGGCCGGCCTGGCCCGGCTCATTCCGACCCCCGTTGTCCTTTGTCTGCAGCACGAGGATGCCAACGTCGCGAAAATCCACCGTCATGATCTGAAACAGAAATTCCTCCACAACATCCGCACCCCTTCCGTGATGTCTTCGGATGTAACTCCCTCCCCCCCGCATCTATGAAAATGACGCGCAGAATCAGGCGCCCCGTTCTCAACATTCGCGATACATAATACATAATTTCTCACGGCCCGGGGGGGGGACGTTTTGGCCGCACTTGAGTGCTTCCGCTGACGTCAACCCTCCCTTCCCTTCCGGGCCCGCTTGCAGCCGCCTGTCCATCCCTCCGTCGTGTGTTGGCCACCCTGTTGCTATCATCAACCACACTGCCCCATTGAGCGCGCCAACTCTTTTGCGCGGGGGAGTCTCACTGCGGCTCGGCCCCGGCGGGCCCGGCGGTCGCTTGTCGTCAGGCTGGCCAACCCTTTCGTGTCGCCATTTTATCACCCGCGCGCTCGACTGTCTCCTCGCCGCTCTAAAAGCTGTCGCTGATTTTTTTTTCCCTCCCGCGCGAGCCGCGCGACTCGTGTTGGCAACACTGCTGAGTGGGTGAGCCTATCTCATGCTTTCGTCTCCGCTGCTGCTAACCCTTTGCGGCGAAATGGGAATCTAACTAGAGAAGATATAAGCCAGCGCTCGACCCCCATCTGACCACCTCTGACCACCACGGTGACCACGGGCCCCGTACCAACCAGCCCCCTCCTGTCGTCTGCTACGGATAGTCCGTATATGCGGGTCCATTCGGCCACCGCGAGGTCCACCCTATTCATGCATGGCTATTCTTTCTTTTTAAGGCAGTCACTTTGACTGGCTTTTTACAAGCGTTAGGTTAGATTAGTTGCTAAGGTTAAGATGAAAAGGTTAGGTTAGGTTGCTAAGGTAAAGATGAAAAGGTTAGGTTAGGCTGCTAAGGTTAAGAGGAAATTATTTGCTCAAATAGGTTAGGTCCCTAGCTCGTCAGCGTCAGCCGCCCTAGCCCCAGTAGAGAGCTTATAGGCTGGGGGGGGAGGGCCCGCTGTACGTCCGTCCCGTCCGTCCCGTCCGTCCCGTCCGTCCGTACGCGGCGAGCAGCGGCAGGCAGCGCGGCCCCGGCCGGCCCAAGCTGGGCTCCGAGAGGAGCGACGCGGGCGGAGGGCGGGAGGGGAGGGGGCGTGCCGAGTCGGGTAGCGAGCCGAGCGCGCCAGGCTAGGCCGAGTCGAGCCGGCCGGCGCGCTGGGTGTGCAGCTGGGCAGACCCTATAGGGGGGTCGGGTGGGAAGGGCACGGGGCGGGGGGGGGGGGGGGGGTTGACAACACTTGTCGTTCGTTGGTGTCAAGGCGTGCACCAAGAGAAACAGATTCTTAGGCTAAAAGCATTCAAGAATATTTCCCTGAATCAAGCCAATCTAGGAATTAATTCAAGAAACATTCTTGGATTAAGAATTATATTCTTGAATGCTTTAAGAATACTGAATACTTGAATTAGAAATTCGTTTCTCTAGGTGAGTGGGAGAAATAAAATTGGACGAAAAATGTGACGCACAACAGGCTAGGTCAGGGACTCCTAGCTGTTGCTAAAGTTGCTAAAGCTTAATGTTTAAGATGAAAATTTTGATGCGAAACCGAAAGACGCGGACGAAATGACCTCTCAGGAGGTTTTGGGGCTGCACCATCATTATTTATATCTGTATATGCTATTCTGAATGCTTTACCTCACATAATTTCATTAGTCCTAAGATTTGAAATGTTAATATTCAATTTTTCTTTCTCTCCTGGTTTTTAAATTGCTAAAAAATTTGCCTGTTGACTGCCTTTGCTACTAGCTAGCTGGCTAGCTGGTTTTTTTTTTCTGCTCTCTCTCGCTCTCGCTCTCTCTCCCTTGCCTCCTTCCGCTCGAATCGGATTTGGTGGATTTGGATTACTATGTGCGGGGGTCGTATGAGAGGGGCCGGGGTTAATCTGGCCGAGGCCGAGGGCGACCGCTGCTGCTGCTGCTGCTTGCTGGCCCAAGAGACTCGCGTAACTTCCTGCGGGTCTGGCCGTGCGGTAGGGGTGGGGAAGGCTGGGAACGCGTCTTGGGCTGCCGGGGAGGCGCGGAGGACCGCCGGAGGCCCCCCCCCCCCGTCCACGCGGCCGCCACCACCCGCCACCACCCGCCACCGCCCGCCGCCGCCGCCGCCCGCCGCCGCCCGCCGCCACCCGCCACCCGCCGCCCACCACTCGGCCCGCCGCCGAATGTGATTGTGAATAGTAATGCGCTGATAAACGCACACACTACTACTCTGCTGTAATGTTTACATCGGCGAAAACCCCTGGCGCTGGCAGTGCATAGCCGTGCGCATTACTGCTTCCGGTGAAACAAACACACAATGTCCAGCTGGTGAAATACGGGAGTGCGCGAATAGAATAATTCCGGAGAAGCCTGAATCGGAAGTAAGAAGTCGTAACAAAGAAGAAGAACCCCAGAGAAAATATGAGAAATCGCGTGAACTTTGAAGGGCAAGTGGGGCTCCGAATACTGATTGATTTCTCATACTTTCCCTGCATTCTTCTTCGTTACGACTTCTCACTCCCGTTCTGAGCTTCTCCAGAGTACTATATTCAGCATAAGCACTGTCACACCCAGCAAAGATGTTGTCTTCGATCAAGTCTCCAGTTGACGCGATGTGATAATACGTAAAAATCTTATTGTGATGGTTTTTGGTCGTTCTTGGTCCTGTAACCCCTCCCCCGCCCCCATACTGTCACCTATACCTAGGTCACCAGGACACCAGTGCGTGCATATCTGGAAACGGGTTTCCCTGTGGCGCCGTAAATGTTTGACGGTGAGTTTGGGAGGCGACGCCAGGCGATACCCTCACCTTGCTGTGCTGTGGGTTTACACGGCTCGGTCTGAATCGCACCATCGGTTCGGATCCGATACCGCGGTCCGCCTGCCGGTCGGTCGTATTCGAAATGTCCCGCGCTGTACGGTACCCCGCGGCACAGGCCGCGGCTGCGTGGGGCCCAGGCCCGGCCCGGCCCGGCCCGGCCCGTGAGGGAAGCGGCGTTCGAAACTGTCGGCAGCGCACATTGTGTGTCCGCATTGTGGGCCACAATGGCCGCGTGTCGCCGGCCGCCTAGCCGCGCCTGGCAAGCCGTGCAGTGCACGCTCTGCATCACACAGCGGAGCAGGGCATACCCTCTGGCATACCCGTCGCAGAGCGATGCACAGCTTCGTGACGCGTGCGGCGAGGCAGCGACAAGATTCGCGAGAGTTACTTCGAGTCGGCGGGATAAACTTTAAATGGAGTCTGAATGAGTTTCAATAAATTTTCGAAAAAAATTTAGCAAAAACAAAAAAAGGCAATGAGGCTTTGAAAAACTTCAATGAATTTTTCAATAAATTCCAATTAATTGTTGATGAATTTCAATAATTTTTTCCCCAGTGATAAATTCATTCAGATCTATCCTCCCCCTGGCATTCCGGTGGTATTCGTATCGATCTGTTACCTGCGTGGCAGCTGACCATGCTGACGTGGTGGCCGTCGTCGCCCCGGCCGCCCCCCACCCCCTTAACCCCTTTTGTGCAGCGCGCAGGGGTCGCAGCGCTGGCGGTGGCCGTTCCGCATTGTCTTCTGAACAAACACACAGACGTCGGCCGCGGGGCCCGCGAGCCCCGCTGGGGTCCGTCCACGAATGGCGTAACACCCACATATTGCGTCGCATAATCAGAAAAAATAATACTTCAAAACTATAATGTAGTGTTGTCCTAAGTAATTTGTTCGTGGATTTCGGGAGAAGCAATAAATACAGTTGAGAAAACTTACGTTTCGTTTGGGCCAGCAATAACAATCGCTGCGTGAGCAAAATGTACAAAAAGGGCGTTTAGGTCCCGCAACGAACTTTCTGCGGACACAACAAAATGTTAGTTCTCTCAAATCATTGTACACCCTATTGCTTGTCCCGAAAATCAATGAACAAATTAGTCCGATCAACTACGTCATCATTTTTCTGCGTGAACACCCGCGCTGACTTTCCGAAAACGGTGAAATGCAGGAGCATTCCGCGAGGAGCCCCGCGCTCGAGCGCCCCAACGCTGGGCGCTCGGGCACGGCGGCTATACGTCATTTCCGGAGGGTCCCCGCGCCGCCGCCGCCGCCCCGCCCCTCCCACTCCCTTATTATGGGAGCACAATGTGTCCTGTTGGCGGTAGTGGGCAATACGCTTGGCTGCATAGTAGTGCTGTGCGCATTGTGGCGGTGCCTGGACCAGGAGAAGAGGTCCGGCCGACCAACCGGAGATTGCGCGCGCCAGATTGCCAGAAATGTTTCAATCCAGCAAGAGCAAGGGGCGGAAAGGTAACTGCGGCGCGGCAGGCGAATTCCTAGTCGTGATGGACTGAGACGCAACGCGGATTGGGAAACGTCGACGATCAGCTGAGCATTGCCCCGTTTCCTCATCGTGGGACCAGAGTGGGAGCAGCCCCCTTTGAATATCGACGAGAAATTCGATGAGGCATGCTTGTCTCGAGAGGGGCGAATCTGATATGGTATACAGTATTCAAATAATGTGCCACTCTTCGTGTGTGATGAGGTTCACTGTTATGCGGACACAAAGAGAAGGTGATCTATGGCCCGGCTCATCGATAATTTCATACAGGGATTAGCTTGTAATGGGGACAATTAGCAACGCCCTCTGCGCGTCGTGTATTCAAAGCAGGCACTTGTTGCATCGCACTCTGTTCGCGCGATATTTACATTTACTACATACATACAGGCCTAATAAGTACGGCAAAAGTTGCACGAGGTCTGTTACCACGAACTGCACATGTCCACCGAATAGGATTTATACCGTACGACCTTCAGGTCTGCACAACTTCGTCCGCCACATTTAGTGGCTGTAAAAAATTAACTACAAAAAACAAGCACACAACGAAAGGGTAAACGCTTTCACGGAAGCCTATAACGCTTTGTTCGCGAGTTCGTCTGGCTCTATGAAATCCGCGTTTCCTGCGCGTCGCACGTTTCCCACATTGAGGGCAAATGGGTACCGAGCACGGCATCACGGACCTGTGTCCTACCATTTCCACGCTGACAAGCAATCTGCCATCAAAACTTTGCATGGCCCAGCCCCAGCAAAACTTTGAATCAAAAAATTTGGGTGCAAAAGACATATTTTGCCTCGGAAAGCAAAAGCTGCTTGCGACACGCAGCAAGTGGATTCCCTTCTCCCCTCTCCCCTCCGGGGGTGGCCAATGGCATGCAGCTGTTTGGCAGTGATTCTGGGTGCAAACACCGTCACGCTCACACTGCTGTTTCGCCAGATTGACCCAGAAAGGCCTCCGCTTTTGTAAGTGCTCCGTGTTGGTGCGGCATTTGAGCTCATCTCCCCCTTTTATCGCCGCGTATACGATCGTGTGCCCGCGTCTCTTTCGGTTTTGTTTAGAGGGAAAATATAATAAGAAAAGTTATCGCCCGGAAAGAGACAAAGATCGAGGCTTGAGAGGCGCGGATTTGTTGTTGCAGCGCGGCTCGCGGTGAGTGGGGTGCTGCTCAGACCGATCCCCCGCCGAATGGGGGAATCGGGACAAAAATGTCACTTTGGAGCGTCCGGTCTCCGATTGAGTCTCCCCTCCTGCCGTCCGTCCGTCATCACCTATTTCTCACACCTCAGGTAAGTGACCCCGAGTGACCCCGTGTTTGAACCCGCGCCGAACCGGTGCGACGCCGCCTCCGGGCCGTTTTGGGTTTGGTAATGGGACGTTCACAAGAAAAAAGGTGTTTTCCAGGCCCTGCTTTGCTGGGAAACAGGAAAACAGTGCAAGAAGAGGCGTTCTGCGACTCTGTATCAACTTGGTGTCCAAGACGAAATATTGGGGACCAACCATTGTCATCCTCGACCTTCGTGAAATTTTGTTTCTTCAGCACAAAAGGGTGTCAAAGCTGTTTTCTGTCATTTTCACCAAATAGCCCTGCCGCGCAGGGGGTGTGCTTCGCTGCTTCGCCCTTTCGGTACCCCGCGACGCTTTGGGCTGCCATAATTGACGGCTCATGTCGGGCTGTTGGCAGGCTTGTGGCGCCGGCCAACCAGAAGTAACACGCGTGTTGTCCACGACCCCATTGATACAGCCCCGCACAATGGCCGCGCTTTTATCCAAACGTGCGGCGAGCAGCAGAGCATCTCTCTTAGATAGCAGACGATCCCAGCGCTCGAAGCTCATCTGCAGCCCTGGCAGCCTCCAGGTGCTGCTGCCCCGTGCTAACGCCGTTGTGGTGGTACCACTTGTGTCCGCCATTGTCAGCCCCTCTGCCAATGCTGCCAACTCCCCGACATCGCACACGCTTGCCACATTAGGGCTCGAATGCCGCATTGTTGGAAGTGATGCCTCCCGTATTATTTATCGATCATAAGACGGTGTGTCCTCCACGGTTCAACGGCCCGGCCCTGCTGCCGGGGCCCTGCCGAGGTGCAACAGCAGGCAGCAGCACGCCTCACACGGGGGTTATAATGCCAGCGTGCCATGCATGCATGTGCCCCATCAAGAGGGAAATGTTGAAAAGGTGGCAACATCCTCAAGTGGATGTAGTATCCCAATCAGCAAAAAAAGAGACATGATATAAGAGATTCATCTCAGTTCAATTCAGATTTTAAAAGTTTCTTGCATATACATATATATGATGTCAGAATTTGATGACCTACCGGCCTGCTAAGTATATGTACGTGGCAGTTTGCAGACGGCACGGCAATATGTGAGCCGTGGACTGGGGGCAGCACTCTGTGGCATATAATGGTATATATACTCTGAACAGCATTGCGATTTGCAAAAGAGGGCAGAATACGTATACGACACACGAGAATGGCCCGTGCACGGCACAAAGCAGTGTGCCTCGGGAATTTCGAAACCACCGCCAACGCTGGCCCGGGTAAGGACCTGCCTGGCACTACGGCTCCTTTTTCCCCGTTCCCCTCCACATTCTAGACGACGATCGCCATTTGATAGATTGTCGATACACACGTGGGGGCCCCCGCGCCCTTCCAGGACACAATGTCCCTCTGTCCTTGTCTGGCCAGATCTGGCCGGACCCTGAGAGCGACAGAGAGGGAGGACGCACCGCCGCGCAGGGACACGATGCATGGAGGGAAGGGGTGGGGGAAAAGGCGGCGGACAAAAGGGGCTGGTCGCTCTACCCTCACCTCTCACTTCCACACACACACACACACACACGAGCGCCAGATTGCCTGTTTCCATGTAAACAACGTTCTATTCACAACTTAGTCCATTCAGGGAAGTATTGATCACACGCTGCGCGCAGAAACGCGCGAACGGCCGGCCGGCAGCGGTGTGAGGTGAGTTGGTACAGACTAACATCTCAATGGTCAGCAGAGTTTTGACGCGGCCTTGCTATGTAGTCCGCGGATTGAACAACGCGAAGCGACTCTAAGGTCGTCTACAAAACTACGTAACTCCTGCACGGGGCCTTGTCTGCAGCACCTCTGCTGAGATGTCTCCGCGCGCATCTGGCTAGATGGCTAAATAAGCAGTGTGAAGTTGCCACGAGCGGTTGGGCAAGTCAGTGCCGTCCCGTTTAGGGAGCGGTGCCTGGCGGCGGGGCGCGGGGCTAGCTCTGATTGTCTTATTATAACAACATCACGACACGATTGTTTTGTCTGTGACGTCACTGCATAAGGCGTAGCATGAGAAATAAGAACATTTAAACGCACAATAAACGACTGTATGCATTTTATTATGATTATTATTTATTTTTATTTTTTTATCTATTTATTTATTCATTTTTTTTTTAGAGGGGATGTGTTTAGTAAAGGAAAAATGCAGCAAATTTCTTTTCACCAAAATTGAAGCAAGAAGTTCAAAATTCAAGAAATATTGGGAATTTAAATTTAGTCGGGCAGGTTCTGATTTCCTAGTTGACAGGGATGAAATGAATCAGGGGATGGGGCGGGGGAAGAGAGAGAGAGAGAGAGAGAGAGAGAGAGAGAGAGAGAGAGAGAGAGAGAGAGAGAGGGGGGGGGGGAGATATGATATGACTTGGCGGCAGAGAAAGGCATCCCATCGAGGCCCTCTGATCAGGGAATTGATAGCTGGATGGCATGCTATGCGCGCCGGTGAATAGGATGAATCACGCCGGTGCAAGCCGCTCATCGGCGCGGGTAGGTCATCACCCACCACGGCCCCGCACGGCCCCGTACCGCGGTTTGTTCCCATTGGTTCCCATGCCGCCGCGGCGCGGGGCCTTCAATCGTGTGGGTGGCATGGCATCTTGGAATGGCCGCTAACGATGTCGCTTCGCCTTGGCTTCGCCTTGGCTTCGCCTTGGCTTCGCCCCCGCCGCCGCCCTCCACGCTCCACGCCCGCGGACCCGGCGATGCGTCCACCGCGTCCACGGAAAAATTGCTGCCAACAGAACACAAATAAATGCTGACCTGACAGGCCGAGGCCGACAGCAGCCTTGGTATGGCTCGGTATGGCTAGTTGCAAAATGCCCTTACACTTGCTAGGAAACGATGGACGATTTGAAAATGGACTCTGTCAATGAATCGATCTGGCGTAATTTTGGCAGCAAAGGTTGTTATATCTGCTGATTTTGGGACTTGCGTGATGCAGACGGGGGTGTGAGTCAGATCCCCAGTCCTTGTGAAGTGACACACACACACACACACACACACACACACGCTTCCGACGCTGTTCCAGGTACGCTAGGGGCCCAAACACACACGCTACACCTTTCAATCACTGACTCACAATGACCAATTACAGCCTGCGTATCACACAAGCCAAGCGGCACCAATGGGGCATTCGAGGGCACCGCGCATCTCACGCGGCAGGGAAGAGTCACATAGCAAGCATATGTTTCTCATAGCGAATATAATGTGCTCGGTCCTGTGACCCTATCTGAACGTTCGCTAAAATCGTGCAGCTGTGGCTTCTAGGGAGAGAGAGAGAGAGAGAGAGAGAGAGAGAGAGAGAGAGAGAGAGAGAGAGAGAGAGAGAGAGAGAGAGAGAGAGAGAGAGAGAGAGAGAGAGAAGAAACACCTTCCTGGACCTGTTCTGCTCTAACAATAATCCTACAAATGAAGCGCGGAAGAGACAAGGAGCCGCCACGCCCAATACGACATGTCCCTGCTCCGCGCCCAGCCCACAGCGGACCAAGGCGGTGAGGTGAGGTTCCCGACCACCCAATCAGGGGGATATTTTTCACCCGCGCCCGCTGCATGTAGACAGCCAGGGTCGTCCGGACGGTCCAAAGAGGCCGCGGCGGTAAACAAGCACAGAGGTGTAGGGTCCTCGGCGTGGGATCCTCGTAAGCAAACGCACGGGATCCTCCGAGATTTCAGTATGGAGGTTAGAACGAGGGTTAGAATCGGAATGATCGGGTTGGATTGAAAATACTGAATAAACAGATTATATGATGGACTCGAAAAAAAAATTAATTTGCTTAAATTCCCAGCAGGTCATTCGCGAAATTTCCTGTACTATATTTGACCTTGCCTTGACCCCTTCTGGCTCCCACTTGTTTTCATCAGACGTTCCACATTTTCAGGGATTCATTTTACTTTAAAACTGCAGCCCTGCCCACGTCGTTATTGTTGGGTAAAATTGCACCCTCCAGTGTGCAAGTGCACCGTTGACTGCACGGCCCAGTTGTGTCAAAAGTGCGTCTTGTACTTGACTCTATGCAATGTAATTACATAACGCTCGAACGCACCCTGCATTTGTATAGGGTTCAGAAGCCTTTTTCTTGTTCTCGTTCTCATTTCGCACAATCTTATGCCGTGAGAAAAATCGGACTCGCGGCCGTCGTGTATTTAACCAGTGGCAGTAGTAATTTGACGTGTGCAGTAATTTGAGGCCAATTTGACGGTCATTCTCGGAGGTGTGCGCGACCCTTTCTGCTGACTCCCGTGTTGTCGCCAGCAGTTACTCTTGTGCGGAGGCGCCCAAAGGGTGTGGATCGGGGGGACAGGGAGGGAGAACAAGCGAGCAGGCCGCGGCCAGCCTTTCCACCGTAATTACGCGCACTCCTTTCGCATTACGTAAATATTTCTTTTTCCCGCGCGCGCAGGGGGCGTTGTCAGCGCGCGGAGAACAACGACATGAAATACTACCCACCGCCTTCTCCATGCACCCTCCCACTTCCCCCTCCTCAAGTGTCTCACTCTTCTAATCGATACGGAGCAGTGGCCACACAGTGTCCTTATAAAATCAGAGACAATGGCCGCCAAAGCTGAATACACAATGCTGCCAAAGAGTTTCCCGAGTGGGGGCGTAGAGAGAAGGCGGAGGCCGCAGCGATGCCGTGGCGACGCGCGCTAACGGCAGCTGCGGGAGGCGGGAACAAAGGCGAATTTGAAATGATTGTCGTGTAACACGAAGAAGAGGGCCGCGGTGGTCCAACCCTTCCGTCCTCTGCGTTTGACTGGCTGTCAGTTTGGGCGAAAAGCTTAGCGTTTGATTGCCTGGGGACACGCTAGTATATGGCTGGAATGGCCGGGTCACTCCACCCCCGTGGCTCCCGCTGCCATTGTGGGAAACGCGTACCAGGGAAAATAATGTGTTTTATATCAGTGAAGTTTCCAGAACTTGTTGCGGACTCAGGAAGCCTTGCATGAGGCTGCAAGAATGGCCAAGAAACACTATGCTTGATTCTAGAATTCTAACCTGAGGGTGCGGCGGCTGCACTCTGCCTTTTCGCACCCCCCCCTCCCCCTCCCCATCCCTTTACGATTTGATGGCATGTTTTGGGCAACTTTCTGGCGACTTCGCGGCCTAGGCGCCCGCGGAGTTTGAGGAGGTGTCGCAGGGGGCGGCGGGAGGCTGGAGAGGGGTGAAAGGAGGTGAGGGGCGGCGGGGGAGTAGTGAATGGTTTGAATGGGACCGAATGCCGGCAGAGCTTTTGGATTGAGTAAATGGAGAATGGGATAAGAGTCACAAGGAGGGAGAGAGAGAGAGGCAGGGGAGGGGATACTATAATGAAAGGCCGTCGTGGACTCGTAATGTAATTAGAGAATGACTTTTTCCACCCAAACAGTTGACTTTTCGCGACCAAGAGAAGAGAAAGTGGTACGACAGTGTGGCCGTAGAGCTCTCCGTAGAGTGGTGGAGTAGAGCAAGAGAACGGTTCGCCGGCGTGGTGAGGGGTCGCTGACGACAGTGCGGAGAGGTGGCCGACGGCGACTTGTGGTGAGGTGGCCGTCGACATGGTGAGCTGGACGACGACGTGATCAGGGGGGCGACGCAGAGCGACGTCCCCAGGGCTGCTCCGCCAACGCTCCGCCAACGCTCCGCCAACGCTCCGCCAACGCTCCGCCAACGCTCCGCCAACGCTCCGCCAACGCTCCGCCAACGCTCCGCCAACGCTCCGCCAACGCTCCGCCAACGCTCCGCCAACGCTCCGCCAACGCTCCGCCAACGCTCCGCCAACGCTCCGCCAACGCTCCGCCCCCTCCCCCTCGCACCGAGCAGCCCTTCGCTCCATTGTAAGTTTAAATGAGCGCAGCGGTGGCGCTCCATAGTTGGCGCCTGAATGGGCGAAAAAGGCTCGCAGCGCACGACGACGCGAAAAAGAGAAAATTACCGCGAGACCTGAATATTATTCAGGTCCGCGCGTTCGCGGCCTTTTATTAATGTGTACTTTTCGCCCTGCATGAATATTTGCATGTCTACCCTGCAATATGTTACGGGGGGAAACTGATCGAAAATCAATATATATATATAAATGTGAACGTTTTTCTCTCGACTGTTTTCATTTTTCTCCTTTTGTTGATCTTCCAGATCGGAGACAAACGGGCCGTACCGCCTGCAATCGTCGACTCTTGTGTACGTTTTCCCCGTTGAATGGTGTGGGAGGATCCAGGAGGAGCCGGAGGAGCCGGAGGCCCCGGGGGAGGGTCGCGGTCTTATTAGGAGCTGCCAAAGGGTGGACGCGCCTCCTCCGGCCGCCTCTCTCACGTCCCCCGGCCCGTCGGCCACGGCCAGGCCAGGCCAGCACACACACAAGAGCACCAAAGTCTATAATTATCCATCACAAGGCTCTGGAAACTGATTTGAGCGGCGGTCCGCGGGGCGGCGGCAGTAGCAGCTCATTGTTGCCGTGAAAGGAAAGGCCAGAGTCACGGTAGGTGTTGCTGTTTGGGCCCACGCCGATGGGTCTGGCCGGCGTTTGGGACTTGATGTTGTGCTCGGGCGCGCGCGCGCGCCGCAGACCCGCGCATCTGACGGCGCGGTGGCGCGCACCTGCGGCAGCACCTCTCCTCCCCGGCAGCCGCTCGGCAGCCTGGGAACGCGCTGTCGAGGATCCGGAGGACCCGGAGGACCCGGAGGACCCGGAGCTGGTCGGTGGGCCGCGGTTCGAATCCCCGTAACCCCGACGCATCCCGACTCTATTCACACCCAGCCGTCATCGCTGGGTGCTAATCATGATACCATTCGATTGTGTTCAAATAGAGAGGGACCCGTTTTAGACAATTGTGTGTGGAAAGGCGGCGGCGGCGCAGGCGGTACGGAGCACAATATAAATGTCGGCCAGCGAGGGGCCGTACTCAGCTGTCAGAAGCCTGTTATTTTCCTCGAACACCACTTTTGTGTCGCGTGTGCGTGTGTGTGTGTGTGTGTGTGTGTGCGCTGGTTGTACACAACACACGAAAGACATCAAGGCCATCAGATCGATACGCTACGTCGAACGTGTCAAAAGTATACACTACATTCGTGTTCAACGACAACACAACGGGGGGCAAAACTGCACATGGCGTCGCCGCGACGAGTGTTTCCGGCGTGAAAAGTGTGTTCGAAAGCTTTGGCGCGCGAAAGCGCCGGGAACAGTCACATCTCTCCGCGCATGCGCCGTGCAGCCGGCCTGCCTCCACGCGCCGGCAAATACAGGTTTCCAACAAGACTTTCCAACGGAAATTGAAGGTCAAAAATACTCCCAGACCGGAAACTATCGAGAGCAGGTATGAGAAATCTTGATGCACAAGCGCTGCCCCAAATGTAGGTCCGAACCTCCAAAGCCACTCAAAACGCCATTCAAGTTTCTCATACCAGCCCTCCGGAGTTTCCGATCTGGAAGTGTTTGTCTTCTTCGGCTTCCGTTTCCAAGTCTCATTGGAAACCTCTATTACAGACTCCGTGACCTCCGCGCTAGAGTCAGATTCAGCAGAGTCGCACGGAGGCGGGTAACGATAAATACATTTTTATCGTGCTGGGTGGGTCTACCGCACAGCTACTGGAACCCGACTTATTTCTACGAAGGTGTGTGTGTGTGTGTGTGTGTGTGTGTGTGTGTGTATGTGTGAGGGCATGATGGCTGGATGGCCACTTCGCTGATCTGTTCGTGCTGGGTGGCGTGGCCCCTGCCGCGGGTCACCTTTGTCCCCACCGCGCGGGGGTGCCGGGGCCCCGCTGACTCCGGGGGAGAGGGGGGAGGGGGGAGGGCCGCGTGGCACTGCCCTGCGGGGGCAGCTGCTCGTGTGTGTGTGTGTGTGTGTGTGTGTGTGTGTGCGTGTGTGTGAGCGTGTGTGTGTGTGTGCCGGGTAGGGGAGACAAAGGAGCGCCCCGCGGACTGCGACTTTGCTGACCAGAAACTTCTCGTCATGTCATTCATCAAGCGCGTGGGGTCCGCGTGGGGCGCCCTGTCACTACTATTCTGCAGGCGGCCCCGCCCCGCCCCGCCCCTGCGGACCCCGCGGCCCGCGCGCACCGACCCTCCGTGTTTTGGTTCCCGCTCGCGATCCCGGGATGGTGGTGGTGGTGATGGTGGTCACATGCGGGCTTGTCCGGGAATTCGGGTCAAATTTTGGTCAAATTTCGAGCGGGAATTTCGCTAAATCCACACGGAGTAGAGTACTGAGGAGAATCTCAGAACGGAAGTGAGAAGTCGCAACGAAGAAGAAGAATGCATGGCAAGTATGAGAAATCGAGTATTCGGAACCCCACTGCCCTTAAAAAAAATCACGCGATTTCTCATATTTTCTCTTCGTGACGACTTCTTACCTCCGTTTCGGGCTTCTCCGGAGTACTCTATTCCGAATAACAAACCCACCTAACTTGTTCGGCGGCGCTGAACCTGATGCTCGCGACACAAACCCACGAGTGCTGCGGTGTGCGTTAGGAGAGTGCGTGCCGGGCCAGGCTCGGTCCGCGGCCATTTGCTGAACGCGTCCAGGACTTATTATAAAATCGGCCTCGCGATCCGCCGCGCCGTTCGGCCCTGTAAATCAGGATTGCCGCGCCTGTAAATCACCCTCGCGAAACCGTAATGGCGGCGGTAGTTTGCTCCTGATTAATAGCGATTATTTTGACAGCAGGGCGATATCATTTCCTGTTCTGATTTACATTTGCGTTCCAGGGCCCGGCCCCGAGCTCTGGCTTGGAACAAACTACTATCTCTCGCAAAGTGCCTCGATCACGGGGAGCACAGTTTCATTTGCAGATTTTCTCTCCACGAAGTCGGGCGGCACACGCCCTTTGAACTTTCTTTGCCTTTTCATCAAAAAGCTAGAGGTGACTGCAGCCACTTTCACAATGCTGCTTGCCTGCATTGTTTGCCGACAATGAGCGACGGACAATTATCCCATTTCACTCCGGCATTCATCTTTATGAGCGAGTTCTCTGCCTGACGGACGAAACGTTTCAATCTCTGCTGGGCGCTGGTGCTCAAGGAGGGCCCTCCTGTAAAACGGGTTACTGAAATTGACTTCGCGTAATTTTGTTTACACACCTACACTAAACCACACGTAGTACCGTACGCTAAATCTCCGTGGTGAGGCATTCGGGTGCCAAATAAGGCAAGCATATCATCGAGTCCGCTGTCTAATTCGACAGGAAACGCCTTCTAAATTTCTCATATGCAGTCCAGCCTCGGGGTGCAGTTCGGTGCACCCGGCGGCTGCCTCCAGTCCGACACGAAATCGTTATGCAGAATTCGTCATGTGCATATGGGAGTAATAGGCCCAGTGTAGTGGGAGGCTTGTTTTTCCCGTTGATCACGTGATTCTCTGCTGTGACTGACAGCGGATTGGGCACGCTGCTGCTGGGCCAATACCAGACATTTCGCCGACAAAGTGAATAGGACGGACACGGGCGGACACGGGCATGACACGCCGTGACACGCTGTGACGCGCCGTGACAGGCCCGCGCGCGTGTGTCATCGCTCCCGCAAACGCAGAGAAACAAAAAGCAATGCAGAGCACAGTGCAGCGTCGAATAACGGGGGACACCCCCTCCTCTCCCCGCCCTCCTTACCTGTGGAATTGCCCCCATACAGTAAAATGTTATTGCCACCGCATTGTCTAGGGGTAGAAATGCCTCGTCTTCTCTTTCTCTCTCTCTCTCTCTCTCTCTCTCTCTCTCTCTCTCTCTCTCTCTCTCTCTCTCTCTCTCTCTCTCTCTGTCTCTCTCTCTGTCTCTGTCTCTTTCCCCATTCCACCTCCTCCTGCTCCTCGGTTTATTGAGCCCGCAAACCACCCAAATGCATCATCCCCCCCCCCTCCTCCGATATCCTTGTTCACGATTCACCCAAGAAATTCGAGAACTTTGCAAACTCTCATTTCCAAACAGAGTTTTGCGAAAACATGGAAACCATCTAAAAATATGGTTAGGAAATTTGTCAGACTTTGGCAGCACACTGCATGGAGCTCGAGCTTCGCTGGCCTGCCCCCTCAGTCACTCGGTTCTCATGTCCTCAGTCCACCCCAAAGACCATGGCATCCTTTGCCTTGGGCCCTTATGTCCATCTACATGTTTTGTCTGCCTTTTCTATGATGTCGCCGTTGCGGTTCCGCCGTATAGCCCTTGTATCGGTTCCACCACAAACACAGTGGACACAGTGCAGTGACATTCCATCTCCAGAATGGCTGGTCCTGGGCGCCTTCCGATCTGACACGCAGAATAGAATACGAGGCGGCTGTCGGCGTTTGAACTGGCATATTTACTAGCGGCGGCGCTGCGGTCAAAACAGAGCATTCTTCTTCGTTTGCTTGTTCGCCCTTTCTTCTCCCTCACCTTATCAAATTAATTCTCTCGCGCTGCATATAGAGGTTGAACAACACAGCATCTTTAGCGAAGAAGGAGGAGGGGTTATCCAAAACTTTCAGACCGGACGCGGACGGGCGAAGGGGGTATCCGAAAAATCACGAAGCGTAATTTCTCATCACTGCGTCCTGTGAGATCGAATTCCAAGGATATGCCACTGCTGCCTCTCTTCTAGGCGCGTATTTGGTGGGGGTATCTCACCTGCCATTCTGCATCCTCCCGCCGCCTGCAGGTATGAAGAAGGGATTGTATCACCTCTTCTGTCACCGGGTGTTCCAAACTATTTGGCATGTGATCACCGCACCGGCACTGAACGGAGGCGTAAACGCATTTGCAAACTCAAATTTCCGCCGAGGTAAGATTTTCTGCAGTCGTGATGGAAACTGGTCGCGGAACCGTCTCACGGATGGAGTGGGAGTCCTTTTCTCGGGGCCATTGTCTCCGCTTTGCATTGATTTACAGCTCCGTGTCCTCCAAGAGGAGGACAGCGTCCTTCCTAATCTGCACTGGTCGCTGTTGTCCACTTTATTGCCGTCGTATGGCCTCTGGAGGCAGCAAACAAGAACAATTAAACCATAGTCCGCGTAGGCCCTTTGAGGTGCGCCAGGTTTGCCGACTTTTATTTAATGACAGAGAAGAAGGTTGAGTAAACTAGCAGCGCTGTAAATCATAATTTAGGCCGACTGCCCCGGACAATAGTGGCCGTTTGGTCCGATGCAGCGCGGCCATTGTGGCGCGGGTTTTACAACCGCGGGCTTTATCCGTGGGACGCTAGTGATCGCTCCATCTGTCCACCTCACCAAAAGTGCAGTGACAAAGTACTCGGCGGGCCTAAAATAGGGCTTCATTCAAGGGGCCGAATATAAAATCACTTATTTAGAAATTCGAGACCGCTCTGGCCGATCCCCCGAAATATTTCCCTGGACGCGCGAGGGTGCAGGCGCAGGGTAATCCTCGCTTACGGGATAGGTGTCCAGCGGGAGAGCGGAAGGATTAGCTCCACAAATCGATACCCGCGGGGTCCTTCAGGAACACCCAGAGGGTGATTTCTTTGAGACGAAATCTCAGTGGTTGTTGTACCCACAGCAGGCTAGGGCGCGTGAGGCTGTTACGTGGTTCGTGGCCGGCCCCCAAGTCGGCCGGGTGTGCAACTGGTGGTGATGCAGCTCCCGCCCGCTCCCGCTTCCTAGATGCGATCTGCGATCCCATAGATCTCATTACGTTACCGGCCAGGGCCACAATGCCATGCACTGCCACCATAACCAGCTTACCGGGTACACACTATCGGCACATCGTGTTTGGCAGCGACAATCACACACAAAGCGGCACAGCGGCACCGCGCTAATTCCCCATTGTGCCTCTTTATCGCTTCCTATATCGCCCATCCGGACGCGAACATAATGCTACAAATTTTTTTTTTACGTATACATTTTCGTGTTTTATCTGAGAGAGTTTTTTTTAAATCCGGAAGTGAGGCCACTGGAACATCAAGACACCTTGTGCATTTGAAGACGTCTGTAATAAGGAAGAGGAAGTTTTTATTTGATGACAAGGGGGTTATAGTTTCAATTATTTAGGAAATTATACGGCAGTATATTTTTGTTTTTCTGTCGATTCTTTTTTCTCAGAGGCGCAGTGGCGCGGAATACGAAAATGCCGGCGATGTTTATCAGCCCGTGCGACAGTGCCAAGCAGTCTGCGTACTCCACGGGGCACCTCCGGAGTGTATATGTGCTGTCCTTCCACCCCTACCAGCCCAATGGTGAAGCGAACTGGAGCGAGAGAGAGAGAGAGAGAGAGAGAGAGAGAGAGAGAGAGAGAGAGAGAGAGAGAGAGAGAGAGAGAGAGAGAGAGAGAGAGAGAGAGAGAGAGAGAGACGAAGGGAGCTGCGAGCGCAGCCCGTGTGCCCGCCCGCCCCGCGATTACAGTAATTCCACACACACACACGCACACACGCACACACACACACACACGAACACGTGGTCTCACACAGTAGGACCGGATACAAGAGCTGAGGCTGCTTGTTTCTCGCCATTTTCTTCCCCCGTAAGACCAATCCGATTTCTATTGTCGCCGCCCACCGAAGCGGGTCATGTTTTGCCCACCTACGCGCTCCGGAAAGGTGAAAGAAAATAGGCGAAAAAAAGGGAGAGAGAATAAGAAGAAAGAGTTGTCTGTTGCGATTTATAACCTACTTTTTAGAACAGACACTGAACCAGGACACCGTTCCTAAAATGAAAGCACTGGATTTCGTCTCAGCCACGTCTGGAGCAGTGCGGGTGGCCTATCCACCCGATGGCAGGCGGACGGGTCGGGGGCGTTTGAACCCTGCTATCGCACTCAGAAAATAAAATACACATATACACTGAATATTCAGCACGACTGCACGTGGCCAGCCCCAGCCAGGTCACTGACCCCCAAAGATAACGCGCCTGCAATCCACATCAGAGGCAAGTGAAGTGCATACCGTGTTCAATTCACCTCGCCGTCGGCGATAGCAACCTCGTAGCTCGTGAGCGATTCCCGTGCAGTTACGTCCGCTGCGCCGCCTCATCAGAGCGCAGCAGTATACACTACCCCGCGCGTGTTCCCCTGCGTGTGAACGTGGATGTGGGTGCATGTTCAGTTAATTGTCTTTACTGGCTGCCGCGTTGTCCGTTTCGATCGTAAACCAATAAAAGGCCGTGAGGTGCGAACGTGTGAAACGCCGCCCTCAACGCGCTTCTTGTGCGCCCGCTGTCGGCCCTGGGACTCGCATCTTTCCTACTCAGTCCAGACTTAGTGGAGTCGTTTCAGGAGGACAGCATATCCGCGCTGCTGCCGCACTTCTTGACCTAAGCAGCGCTCCAGTTCCCATATGTCCCCTCTGCTCGAAGCTGATGGGAAACTGATGACGCATACAGGTGGTGGCCATTGCCAACCTATCCGTATCACATCTTTTTTTTTCTCTCTTATTTGATCACACCTCTTTTATCTGGGGAAGCGTATCAAAGAGCGATCTTCCTCCGCGCGCTGCGCTCTCCACTCCCGACGAGAATTAGTGCGCACAAAGAGAACCGGATATGGTCAGTCTTGGAGTCTCGGTGCGGGCTGCCTATATAGGCCGCCATGTGTGAGCCTTTGTGTCGTATATTGCCATTACACCCCGCGGCATTGTGTCCGATAAATATGAAACATGTGAGTGTCAAGAATAGCATCAACAACAGCATTTAAAATAACAATGCTGTGTCGTGGACTCCTTTTTTACCCCCCCCCCCCTCGTCACCGTCTTCTTCGCCGACCCGCGTCCTCCAGCCGGCCTCCATCCCTTTCTGGCCGTCGCCAAGGGGTGGCGACTTCGCCGCGGTCGCGGACCTGCGCGCCGGCCGCCCTGGCCGCCTGGACCATCTCGAGAGGATACCCCCACCGGTGCACACGATTTACCCCAATTTAAACTGGCTCACCCTCGGACCGGACAGTCGCCGTGAGAGGATGGACCTGGGGAGGGAGGGGGAGCTTGAAACGGCTGGACAGCTTGGAGCGATGTGTGAGGAAGTTGGTCCAGATTCTACAGAACAAGAGGGAAAAGTCCCCCTCCCTCCCCCGGATGAAATCATGCCTCCCTTGTCCTACCTGTTCACGTTTTCAAGTTTGAAGAACTGTTATAGGAACCCCCTTCCCCTTCAACTCTTTTCATGAACGGAAAGTGCTCACAGAAATAACAAAAATTTACGAAAGTCATGTCATCTCAAAAATACAAAAGTGAAAACGCGAGTCAAGCAGCGCTACTTGGAACGATATATCATAACCAAAAGTCTCTCCCTCCTCCTCTCTCCTCCCTCTCTCCCCCCTCTCTCTCTCTCTCTCTCTCTCTCTCTCTCTCTCTCTCTCTCTCTCTCTCTCTCTCTCTCGGTGACGGCGGTGCGTCTGTCCCGTCTGTCCACCGCGCGCCGCGTGGACTCACCATATTTATTAACTCTCTCGTTTCATTTGTACGGCATTATTTATTCCCACCGCAGTGCTGCCAATGGCCGCGCCTTTTATTTATCGAAATGCTACAGGCTGGATGCCCGGCAACAATAACTCCCTAATGGCGGCGATCGGGCGAGTGTCCTGCGCGCGCGCGCTTCTTCAGGACACTCGTCGCTGGCTGCCCTCAGTTGGCAGCACTGCCGCCACCCTACATAACCCCACTGGAGCATTCCTGTGCGCCAGGGGTTGGCACCCCTTCGCCACCTGCCGAGGTACTCGGCCGCGTGCGTACCCATCCACCTGCTCCCTGCTCACGGCCCCTTATATACATATGCGACCACTTGATTTGGAAGGGGTATCTGACCCCTTGTGCTGTCCCCAAGCGGGCAGCCTGTAATGAGCGCACTGAGCACACACGCCGTTTGCACACACCGTAGGAAATTATGCGCTGGACAGCACATCACGAGGTAACGGTGAATAAATTCTGACAAATCGTCCGAAAATTACATGACAGCAACGTTGGGATGGGATTGAATACGTTTTTGCTGCAAAATCATTTCCGGGCTACTAAATCCTTCGAAAGTCAGACATTTCCCATACGAAAATGACGAAAATTTCTTACACCCTGTTTTGGAAACGACCACTTGGTCCAGACTCCTCTTTTATAACATGCAGATTCAGGGAGCACTGCTAGCGGCCATGCTTTGTTCGTCCGAGATGAACAGTGTGTGGATAAGCCGGGGAGCCTCGGATGAGAAATAATGTTGGATGAACACGGGAGAAAAAGTGGCGGCGGCATGGAGCTCTTGCTGGCGGCCATCGAATTATCAAAGGGGGCCGTTGGGATGCCGACGCGGGGACACATACGACAACCGGACACCGTCCAGGCTGTACCCCCTCCCATGGCTCTTGGCGGGGTGTCAAACGTGTTCCAAGTGTCTTCCTCCTTTTTATATCTTTTCATGTTCTTGCGATGACACTTTTCCTCCCTACCTCTCCATATGGTACTTGTACAATGCCACACCCGCAGTAGTTCCAAACAAACGAAAAGAGAGATAAAAACACAGTGCAGTTTCATTTGCTGTGTTCAAATTTTACATGTATTGTTTCCCTCGTATTCCGTGGATAACAAACCCAGTCTAGGGAGAAGGGCCTAAAATGCAGCCCAGCTAACATTGGCATGGACGCTGCAGCGTTAGGCGGACAGAGATGGACTGAGATTACAATTTTTGTGAAAAGGGAAAAAATAAAAGGAGCGCACCGCGACAGGAAGAATAAAATGAAGAATCCCGAAGGCTTAAGAATGAAGAATAATACAATATCGGTGGGAGGAGCCTTTTGTGAGGCTTTTGGTTTGATACATGGACCCGTGGAGCTTCCGCCGGCCGGCCTGTGTGTGTGTGTGTGTGTGTGTGTGCGTGTGTGTGTGGACCTACGGAGGGAAAGAGAGGGAAACAGTGGGACCTCGGTCCTCCTGGTGCCAGGCTGTCTGCTCCTACCCGTACCGGTCGCACCAGACGGCGTGGCACCAACTTGACTCCAGCTACGCCCTCCCGCTCGCCCCCTCCTCCCCTGACCCCTCTTTCCCTTCCTTTCATCCCCGTCCCCCGTATCATATGTGCCTCCTTCCTTCCTTTTCTCCTTTGATTACGGGGGTATTATGTCCTAAAGAGACCCAGTGTCACACGCCAAAAGCCATTCCGTCATCCATTATTTACGGGAGACTTTGCCCATTGAACGGAGGTGCGAATCCCGGCCCCGCCCATCGCCGCTGGCACAAATTCGACACTAATTTGTGTGCGTTTGAGGCGTTGGTGTTTCGCACGGAGCTGTGACGTGTCGAGGCTGCATGTGTGCGCTGCCAAACCCTCGTCTCTCCTTACACGCATGCAAAGGCAACAGAAACGCTGCGAATCAGACCTATATATGTATGTTTTATCCACTGTCTAGTTCTTTTACCCTTGACTCAAAACAACGTTTTTCTGGGTGTGCGTTTTCTAAATTTGTAGCTCTAGTTTTCAAAAACACTACTGAGAGTCAGAGACTCGTCGACTTCAGTCTTCACTTAAGCCCTCTTGACTGAACGAACGAATGAATACATGAATGAATGAATGAATGAATGAATGAATGAATGAATGAATGAAGGTCCGACTGAATGAACCCCGCCCCGCCGCACGATGGGAGGGGCTATCCGGGGCTATCACACACTATTACACGGGCCCGCGGGGGCCGGCCTGGTCACCCATCGCCTCCGGGATTCATTCAGGGGACCACAGCAGGTAAATCGCGCTTTTTAGTGAGAAGAAAGGGCGTCAGGGCCGGAGGAGGAGGCGAAGAATAGGAGCGGCATAAAGGGCCTGTGTGATAGCCGGCGGGCGGTAGTATGCGTGGACAGAAACTGGGCGGGGCCCCTAATCTACACCTGTGCGGCAGCAGGGGAGTCACACCGCGTCCAGGTCGAGAGGTCCCCAGAGGTCCCCGTCCTGTGGGGGTGGGTCCTGGCAGCGTCCTAGCGGGGGTGCGTCCCTATGGAATGTCATCTGACCGCACAATGGGGAAAAATCGCGCCAAGAAACAGGAAGCGAGCGTTGCATTCATGGCGCGATTGTATGTTATACTATAAAATATGCCGCATGATATATATGCGCCGTCGAAGCGGGGAAGCAGAACAGAGCGCACAGGCGCACAGTGTTGTCAGACAGCTGACAACGACCCGTATTTAAATTAAAAGGAAATTATTATAAGTTTTGCTTCGTTTTCGCGAGCCGTGCGCGCGGCCGCAGTGTGTGTGCGCGATGAGAGGGACGGGACAGCGCTCAGCGCGGCGCTTCCAGCGGCTGTCCGCCGGTCGGCGGGCCGAGGTCCAGCCGAGGGTCGAGACGAACTTCGGGGGACTTCGGGTCACGGCCAGTAAATTAACCCACAAGCGTGCTCCCTCACAATTCCTTAAATACCAAACCATTATGAGAAACTAGAGAGTATTATTTGCGGCCGCGCAGCAGACCACTGACTGGACAGGAGTAGGATGCGGTTCGGATAAAGTTAGGAGTGGTACAATGTCCCTTGCTTTCTAGCCGAGCTACCCCAAACCACCCAACCCTTTACCCCCAACCGTACCCCTACAACAGGTATTTCGGTAGACAGGGGAAACACTGACACCACCGGCGGATATGTATACCAACCTCCAAACGTGCACTGGTCTAGTTTCAAATTACTTCGCGGGGCAGGTTTCAGTTCCCCTTTAGAACAGCAGTTCCCAGCGCCTCAACCGATGGCAGCCATAACCTTACTTTCTCAGCCCCGCCGTCCTTGCCGTGCTGACCAGTAGTGGCGGCACCCGCAGAGGAAGCGCGGCAAATAACAAATACCGGACAGGTGGATCGCTACAATAACTCCGGTATAGACTCGTCTTCCGCTACTTTGTAGCCGTGAAAAGTGGGAGGGAAATGGGAGTAGTGTCCCACGCACAAAGCGCATTGTTGTGCCTATCACGGGCTCTGCCGTTGCATTGTTGCACCGAAAAAGAGAGTGAGAGTGAGTGTGTGAGAGAGAGAGAGAGAGAGAGAGAGAGAGAGAGAGAGAGAGAGAGAGAGAGAGAGAATCTTGTGCCATTGAACAAAGGGGTCCAAGAACACGGTGCCGCTCTGCATGTCCGCAATGCCCGGGCGCATAGTAGCGCATTCCCCATTCATGCACTTTTTTCTCGAATGAATGAATCCTCCATGTGTGTGTGTGTGTGTGTGTGTGTGTGTGTGTGTGTGTGTGTGTGTGAATGGCGAGCAGACTTGCACGGACTTTGGCCCTCCCATATGTGGCACCTCCGCATAGAGCCATCGGAGATGCGGAGCCATCACCCGGGTGGTGCGATTATGGCAGTGAAAGAAGCTCTCGTGTTTCTTTTGACATGCCTCCATTATGTGCCGCACCGCCAAGAGGATATGCATAGAGAAGATTCGAAAACGAGAGAGAGAAAGGATGTGAGCGGCATATGCAAAGCAGCGGGAATATCTCTCTCTATTTCTGTCTCTCTCTCTCTTCTCTCTCTCTCTCTCTCTCTCTCTCTCTCTCTCACACACACACACACACACACACCGACAAAAGTGCGCTCTGGGTATCACTGATCACCGATCGATTGACTTTCGCATTGACAATCCATGGAGGCCGTCGGGGCGTCACATGCTGCTCTGGACCCCGCGGCACTATACCACCGCCACTTCGTACCCGTACCCGGTCAAGGTTATGAATGAACGAGGTTTGAATGGAGGCTGCTCCCGATGGAAGACCTCTGCGGCGGCCACAATAAAGGGGCATAGTAGTCACTTTACATTTAGAATGAAAGTAGGAAACAGGCAGGAGCGGATGGGGTTAGTAGCGGCGGAGCGCGCGAGGACGAGTAGATGGAACTTTATAGCTTCGGTGACTGTCACCTGGGACATAAGGAATACATTACAGTCATTGTCTGGCGGGAGCAGGATGAAAGTATGAATGTCGATGTGAGCAGGAGAAGGGCTTGCTTTGGTGCTGGAATGTGCCGCATGATATGTCACTGCGGCCAGTCGGCTGCAACATCGCCGGTCCTAACCTAGACAACGGGATGCGCACACGCGGGGCGGGGTAGGACTCGAGGTGGCGTCACGCAGGCAGAACCAAGGCAGAACGGCAATGCAGACGGCTGGAGCCGGGCGACGCACGCGCCATCTACGTCGTTTTCTTCCGCGCGCGCCGTTCTTCTTTTATTGCGTGACCCGTCAACGTGTGTGCAGTGTTTTCCTTGTCACGGCGTGCCAATATACCGGCATCGACATTATTGACAGCTTTATGACGTTGCCTGCATTATGGAAAACGATTTCGCGTCCGTCTCGCCAGCCCTTCCAGGCGACCACCATGCGTTCGCTTCCATGTTTCACGTAACGTTTACGCCACACACTCTCTTCGCAACTGTTTTGGCGGGACATTCACCAAAATTCAAATTTCGTTGAGTTATGCCTCTGCGGTGCTAGTCCGAGACAAGCTCGCGCGGCCGGGCCCGATCCCACCACCCACCGGCAGGGGAGGGAATATTTTACGATGACACTGCACATCACGCTGCGGGCACAAAGAAGCCCGACGATCAATACCAAAACAAAAATAATATGTATCAACGGTGTGCCTGGGAGAGAGGGGGGAGGGACAAACAATCCACCTGGCTTCGTTTTATAGTTCTCAAAACAAAAGGGACGGAACGGCGTATCAACTTTTGTCGTAAATGTGCCCAAACCCGTGGCGCAGAATTGGAAACATGAATCGGGATTTCAAAATGACGAAAGTTATAAAACGTGAGGCGCTGGCAGATGGCTGGCCCGCGGCGGGTCGTATGGAGTCCCTACGGCGCAGATAAAAGGACCCAGGATCCAAATCAAGTCAGGAGCGCAGCAGCTTATCAGTTGACTTCAAGGTGAGAAAAGTAAAACGCGCGTTAACGTCTTCTGTTATTTTCTTCTTCGTTTTTTTTTTCCTCCTTTCGGGAAAGCGTGCGTATCCCTCGGGAGATAGGGGAGAAGACACTGAGAGACACGCGTTTATCTCTGGAACCAGGTGACCCTAAAGTGCCCATGGGTGCCCCGCCCCGGTCCTACGGATCCTACCTGGTGGCGGTCAGGATGCGACCCATTCAAACAGTCGCCGATATGCAGCAGGATTCTTTCGAGGAAGAGCTGACAATGGTTACGCTGGGGTGGCGGTCAGCGGGGCATTCAACCTTCGGTTCTGCAAGATTGTTTTAGACGCGCACTCACACATGGGATCCCTAGGGGACACCCACTCTCACCCCTTGCTGTGCTGCGACTCAGGAATATCCACTGCTAAAAATTTCCCATTATTTGATCAGAAGTGAAGGTGTCCTCATCTAGGGTGGCCAGCCAGCCAGCCCGACAAACAATTTATTCGCGGAGCCTCGTTATTATTTGCATCCGCGGATAAAACAGCAAATCGCCAATTTCACGAGTCTCACGCTCTCTGTCCCGTCTTCTCGCCTCAGTCCTCACAGACGCGCTGATTGCGGCTGACCGCAGCGCTTTGTGGCCGCGTTATCACAGCTCGGCCCCCCACTGCGAGGCCGATGCAGCACAAAGGCGCAGCACGACATGTCCAGCACAGTTTTACTCGGGTCCTTCTGGGACCCGATTCGTGGCCAAGTGCATGATGTACACGCCCAGAAAAATAAACCAGACCAACCATCCAGACTACAAAATCGGTCCACATGACCTTCCCACAAAATTTTGGACAGAATGACCGTCTGGACGTGGCATTGACTTAGACGTTTTCAAACGCTGATTTTCTTCTTGCTGCTCGGAAAACAAGATTTTTGGAATTCTGAAAAGTCCATCAAGATTTTTCGTACATTGGTTACATTTTTTAAAATTTGAATTAATACACAGAAACTCAGAAATAATTTTCTTCTATTTTTTTTTCTTTTATCTGTCTTTTCTGCGCTCTTCCCTGCCCCCAGGGCGCTCCCTTGCAGTGTCAATTTATCTTGTCCGTTGTCTTGGCGGGATGTCATTCGGCCCAAACCACCATATTCCGCGCACCTTTTGTTGGGTTCGCCCGCATTGTGTGTGATCCGCGCGGTGCCGTGCGATGCACGCAGGATGCTGCGCATGCGCGAGTGTGGTGGGAGCACCTATTCAGTATTTGGGACACCTGTCTCACTTCCGGTGGGCACACACTGCGCTTGTACAGTGTTTTTATTACGCCATAATCTAGGCGTATATGTCTACCTTGCCATCCATCCATCCATCTAACCATCTATCTATCCATCTATTCAAACCCATCCCATGTGCGGTAGTGCGAGACCGCGGTGGCGTGGACAGGGTCAGGGTCCCTGAGTGCCGCTGCAACAGATCGCTGCTCACACTGGGCGACTTGCAGTCAGAGCGCGAAAAAACGACAATATCATTTCTCTACTCTTTTTGACCATTGATTCACACACACCAGACAACACTCGAATTGCTCGGAGAAAACCTTTTCTGCTTTTCTCATACGACACATTGCTGTAAAAGTCTGGCAGTGTCCACCCTGCTTACACGATAATTCTCACCACTGGCCTTCTTCATCGAATAAGACTCCTTGCCTCTAATCTCCCTTCTTCTCCACCTCGAAAAGAGGACTCGCTGCTGTACTGTGCTTTAAAGCCCCTCCATTCTGAAGGACTTAGGCCCCGGCCTAGTGTATGTGTAATGGTCAGCCAGGGGATCCGTCCCCTTTCTTGCCCTTTTCATGCCAACATACGAAGGGCCGAGCGGCAAGCCGGGGAAAGGGCTATCCGATCGTGTGTAATGTAGTACGTAGTGCCCTCCGGGTCCGTGCGGGGCCCGGCGGGGCCCTATGGCCAGCTCGTACTGTCCACCAGATCCCAGTGTCGCTCCATCACCCCACCCCCACTCTGGACCGGCCAGGTCCCCATTCAATCCGAGAGGTCAACCCCTCCATTCACTTCTTTTCCTTCCTCTTTCTCTCTCTCTCTCTCTCTCTCTCTCTGTCTCTCTCTCTCTCTCTCTCTCTCTCTCTCTCTCTCTCTCTCTCTCTCTCTCTCTCTCTCTCTCTCTCTCTCTCTCTCTCCCTCTCCCTCCCTCTCAATCTTATACTTTGCTCGCACAACAGAAGCCGCTAACGTCCCTAACAAATCTAAAGTCTCTTTTCAGCAGCCTGCATGGGAAATTCGGACCGTGTGCGCGAACGCTGTGGACCCACAGACACCGCGACGGACCTCTCTCTTCTCTCTCTCTCTCTCTCTCTCTCTCTCTCTCTCTCTCTCTCTCTCTCTCTCTCTCTCTCCCCCCCCAGCCTGCCGTTCAATTTTCTTTCCGTTTCTCTCGTGCCCCCCGGTGCGTGGCACTTGTTTTTCGCTAGCTTGCGGTGACCAAGACCGTTTAGCGGAGTCCCCACTGACATCCTGGACAGACAACGACCGACATGAATGACCGCCGGTCCGACATGGTCCTGCCGTGCCGCCGGCATCCACCAGCATCCGCGGAAGGCCACCACGTGACCTGCGAGACTCTTTGTAGCATGGAACACTAGTGTCCGAGAACCCGCGTGATCGACGTACGGTACTGGTTCAGGAAAACAGAAATCATTCGTAAGTTCTGCCCGGCCTACCGGGCAAATTTCGACAGTATACTACGGCGACCTCTTCTTATGCGGATGCGGTCAAGGTTCAAGCAAGCGTGGCTGCGGAAGGGGTTTGTTTAATTTTTTTTTTCGGGCTAGGTAATTTAAATCGAACCCGACCGTCGTAAGCCTTCGGCATAAAGTGTGCAATGATGTGCACTAAGTGACACTCTTCATGCTCTTTTTTGTAATCGAGAAGCTTGAAACGGAAAGAAAATAGAACGGGAGGCTGGGGGAGAAAGAGAGAGAGAGAGAGAGAGAGAGAGAGAGAGAGAGAGAGAGAGAGAGAGAGAGAGAGAGAGAGAGAGAGAGAGAGAGAGAGAGAGAGAGAGAGAGAGAGAGACGAGGGCAGGCGGCAAGCAGTGCTCCACGCAGAGAGATGATCCCTTAGAACAACCAGTGGCTGATGACCACGGGCCGGCCTGTCCATTGTCCTCGGGATATTGGCGTGCCCTGCTATCGCTGCACTGCTGCTGCTGCTGCTGCTGCTGCTGCTGCTGCTGCTGCTGCTGCTGCTGCTGCTGCTGCTGCTGCTGCTGCTGCTGCTGCTGCTGCTGCTGCTGGCGGGTCAGGTTTTCTGGGAAGGGCGAAGACTCTCGTCCAGGAGGAGGAGCATCCTGGTGGGGCGTGGTGGGGCGGACGACGGCCAGGTGAGGGGGACGGTCAGCAAGGCAGGTCTGGGGACGCATGCTGCTGCCACTGCTCTGCTGGCCGGACAGTCGGTGCCCTTTGATGGCCGAGGAACAAGAAAAGAGATTCGAGAAGAGGAGAAGAAGGAGGCACAGGTAGACACACTCACCTGCGAGCTGGGCCCAGCCCAGCCCGGCCAGACGGCGTGGCGGCTCGGCTCGGCACAGCTCTTTTGGGTCCACATGTGCGCGGCCATACAGTGGAAATGGAATTAACGCCACTGGACGTCATCCACCTTTTGGTGGAGAACGGTAATTATTCGCGGAAGAGGATTAAACGCCTCCAAGCAATTAGGGGTAGTCCACTTGGCGAATGTGGGGAACGAGGGCGAGGCGTGAGCCACGGACACCGCTCGGCTTTCCGATGAAACAGAGAGTGATAAATAAAGGGCACATGACATGCGAAGCTGTGAGCAGTTGTCGCCATCTGAATGATTTCGTCGAAAACTGCACACACAGGTGCCATTTGGTGTCCTCGAGATGATGGACGATAATTACACAGACAGTACACACGAATCAGACAGACGGAAAAAAAAACAATTTGAGACGGTCCCGTTACGACGTGCAGGCGGGGCTGCGGGCTCGCCACGCACCAAACGGCGTGGAGATACGAGACTTCCTCCCGACCTGCAGCGCAGCGGTCATACCGAATGGTCACCGAACCACAGGACGCCAGGGGTACCGCGGCGGCGGCCAATTGTGACAAAGTTTTGCTTGTTGCGGGCCCTGGTGGCTGGGGAGGACAGGTGAACTCCACCGTCGGGGTCCCGGCGAAGCAGTGCTGCCCGGGCCGGTCCAATCGGCCACTCCGCGCACAGCTGTGACGTCAGCGGTACTCAGCCCGGACTCGCAGGCCCCCCGCCGCGGCCGGTACGCCTCACAGCGGCAGCCAGCTCGAAAAATTCGGAAGCCGGAGGGGCGTTGGCCCGTACCGCGTTTACCTGCACAAAAGAGCCGAAAGGCCCGTTTTGACGCTCATCGGTAATGACATGCGCGCGCGCGAGAGAGAGAGAGAGAGAGAGAGAGAGAGAGAGAGAGAGAGAGAGAGAGAGAGAGAGAGAGAGAGAGAGAGAGAAGAGAAATAAAAAGACAAAGACACACGACGTGCCGGCGGGCCCTCTGCCAGGCCAGCGTGTTCCTGTCAAATCGGACGCGACCGGGCTTCGAACCCACGTCAACTGGCCGGGCTGGGCCGCACTGATGCGTGGGTCTGCACACGACGGCCACGAGGTGTGAGGAGAGGGCTTGGTTCTGCTAATCCATACCAATCTTTATGGTTCTATCTCGCGTATTTCATCCGCCACACACACACACACACACACACACACACACACACACACACACACACACACACACACACACACACCTGCAAAGTGCTCGTTGGGCCCAAGTCGGATGGGCCCTTTTCGTGACCGTCCTCTTGTTTTGTTTCTGGGGACCTGCCAATGCCCGACTGTGTCTCATGCCCTCTCAACTCCTGCTCCCCCTCCCCCCTCGCGCTCTCTGATTGCGGTTCTCAACAGAGTGTTTTGCAGCAACTACAAAACTAGGTAAGGTATTTATTACTCATACTCTCGATTTTAGATTTTTCCTCTTTTAGCCTTATGCCTGGTATGAAAACACACCTGCCCAAGACACGTGCAGCCGTTTAGTCAGACGCGCTTCATCAATGCCCACAATTTTGTTTAGCACTGTACAACAACGTCCCCCGGCGGGACTAGAAGAACGAACAATGTGCCGGGATGTGTTTTAAAACAGGCACCGATTATGGGACACGGTGGGTGTAATCCTCCTCCTTTTATTTTCACGCCGAGTAGCTGACTGTGCGTGAAATGCGGGCGGGGTAAGGCGGGGTGAGGTGGGGTAAGGCGTGGGTTCGGGGGGGGGGGGGGGGGGGGCGCACGGGGAAATGTGTCAGCCCACCCATAAGTATGATTATGCAAGAATGCGGAAAGGACGGAGGGGTCTCCCCTTTGGGGAACGAAAATATGAGCGAATCGCAGGGTGGCCGCTGCGTGGTTTTGGAATAATTCTACGGAAAAACTCTACGCATTCCGGCTTGGGTCCCGGGGCTCACAGGTTCGATCCCCGGCGGAGGCGGCGTGATTTTCTCACGTCCGCTCCTCTGTGTGCGCGCGTGTTGTTGTAAGACGTTCTGTGAGCGGTCGGAGGTCAAGTGCAGCTGACAATGAGGGACGGATAGTTAGTGTTGGGCCGCCCCTGCGGTCGACTGCGATGACCCGTCATGCGTGCGAGAGAGAGAGAGAGAGAGAGAGAGAGAGAGAGAGAGAGAGAGAGAGAGAGAGAGAGAGAAGGGCGGGCGGACAGTGATGACCCGTCATGCGTGCGAGAGAGATGACGTGTTGGCCGCGCGATGTAAATCCGATCCGAGGTAGGTGTTCGACTACCCACCCCTTCTCCTGCTGCGGCCCTCAAGACCATGCCTGGGATTCCTCGACCAAGTCCCCCTTCCCTTTTCGCCCCCCGCAGCTCACTTCCCCCCCTCCCCCTGCCCCCGCTTCGCCGCCCGCCTCCAGGGCCGCCGCGCCAGACAGCTCGGCTCCTCGCCCAGACCCCCCCCCCCCCACCTCCTCACCAGATCATCCTGCTCTCGCCTTGCCTCCTGCTGGGACCTTTTAGCGAGTGATGGGCGCCCAGGACAGCACGGCGGGCAGCGGGAGGAAATTCCAGGGAAGACTCGATAGGGTAACGCGAGCTGCTACTGCTGGTTTTGTTCTCCTGGGGAGATATGGAAACCAACGCGCAATTTCCATCCGGCAAAAAAAAAATAAGAGAAAAAGTTGACCGACACGTAACGTGAATGTGTAGCACCATTCATTGAATTCGGCATTTGTAGTCCGTGAGTACGCGGAAGCCGCGTCGGTCTTTGCCTCGCCTCGCCCCGCGGGCGGGCCCTGCTGCCCCGCTTCCATCACGGCCTGTTGCGTTGGTGTCCGTGCCGCGCGCGAATCCAGTCGCAGTGACCGGCGGCTCTCAGCCAAATCCACAATGCTCCGGGAATACCCGCATTGACTTGGCACAATGCAACAGTTTGTAATGAGTCTTTGTGTGTGCAGCCGGTGCAGTGGGTGAATCGGAGTGGAGAAGGGGGGAGGGGGCACTGAAGCTCATCACTGAGGCCACCTGCATGGAGAGAGAGAGAGAGAGAGAGAGAGAGAGAGAGAGAGAGAGAGAGAGAGAGAGAGAGAGAGAGAGAGAGAGAGAGAGAGAGAGAGAGAGAGAGAGAGAGAGAGAGAGAGGAGGGGGGGGGCAGAGTCCTCGTACCGGTGGTTTCAACCACACCCACTCGCGCTACTCTACTCGAAATGCAAGACCCCCGTAGTCGCTCGGTTCGGCCTATGCCAGTTGTGTCCCATTCCAGTTTACTACGTCCGTTTGCTCGGTAAATAAGCGCGCTCCGACCGCATTGTCTGTGACGCGCCTTGTGCCCGTTATCCGTGACGATCGGTGTCCATCAAAACATCGTCCCGCTCTCGACCTGTCCACGGGACCAGCCGCGCGGCCCGGCCCCTGTGCGCCTGCAAACTGCAGGGTAGGCAACCCATAAGGCGACCCATACCAGCCCGGTCACATTCGCCGACCCATACAAGTGCATGGGTAACCCACATTGGTCTGCAGGCGGGCACGTTCCTATGGTAAGTATCCAGGTGCACACGTGTGTGTGTGTGTGTGTGTGTGTGTGTGTGTGTGTGTGTGTGTGTGTGTGTGCGTGCAGATCCCTCCAAGATTGCACGCGCTTGTTGGTGCAATGAGGTGCACAGCGACACACTTTGGGGTTAATCCGCCCAAGAAAGTGTCGTCTTGTCGGCCCCGGCCCGGAGCACTCGATAGCCACACCGAGTTTCCTCACGGAGATTCTCTCCCTCTTCTTCTTCTTCTCCCCATTTTTTTTTCCTCTCTCGAATCGTCAAAGAAAGGCGAAGTATAGACGCGTGCATTCCGGGTCCGATCCGCTACGAGAGGCCCGCTAATGCTTGCGGATAGTGCTGTCTCCGTCCCACTGCCCACACGTTCGGCAGCGGCCCGAGTGAGACAGACCACGCGGCGGGCTATCCAAAAGCAGAGAGGCGGGGGAGGTCAACATCATCAGAGGGCCAACAACGAGGACACTTTTGGACTCCTTGGGCTCTCCTTTTACACGGCATTTTCCGTATCACTGGAGGACTTAGCGCGCAGGGCGTGGCTTATCGAGAGAGTGTGTGCGCTCAAGTTACACCACAAAGGACCCTGAGGACACACGACCACGTCCGGCTCCGTCACCCGAATGGACGGCGGCCGCGGAGGTCCGCAGGACGATATGAGAAAAATGCGGGCCATTATGCGCGCCCACCCCTATTCAGGACGCACGACGAATATGTGTGCAGACGGCGGGGCTTCCAGGAAAAGCAATGGGACCGATGCAATGGCCGGACGAGAATCCGCGAGCAGGGTGTTTGTCGTGTCAAGGAGGACGACAGCAGACCGAACGTTGAGTTCAACGTTGAGTCAAATTTAACTTCAGGTAAGTGTAGCAGGTAAGGCACCGTGGAGTCGGGCGGATGTTCCTTATGTGATTTTCTTGCCGACGCTCTGTTTTCTTTGCTACGGAACCCCTTTTCTTACCGGGCCGTGCCGGACTTTCATCCCCTCGCTTTGGCCGGATGCCGCCGAATCCCGCCAGCGGCGCATGCGCAGACCTCATCACAAAATGCCCAGTATTTGTTTACGCAGCGCACACCCGGGCCTTTTGCCACCGCGCCTACGCGCGCTGCATAGCCGTACACCTTTGTCGTCGTTCGAATCGCTGCAGAGGATTAGAGTTTCCGAAAGAGAAAACACACGTACATACTATAGGGTGCACTAGTACACTGTCATTTAAAATGCTGTCGTACACGAGGAGTCCGCAAACATAGCGGACTGTACGCAAAAACGTCGTAAAATTTTGTTATGTTTTATGTTACAGTATTTCGGACGCGCGCGCGTTCCTTGTGACTGCAACAGGAAATTTACACGAAATGACCGCGTTTTGGACAACCTAACACCCTCTATGTGGCGCGTTAGGACTGGCCAGCAGAAATAAAGGCCCCGGCGTTTCCTACCCACCGATCGTCGACGAGACGAGCCGAGGCAGACGCAATTCGCCTTCTGCGAACGTTCGGTCGTTTGCGCGCGTGCGTGAGTGTGCTTGCTTGCAGCTCGTCGCAGCGGGTGTCGCAGCTCCCCCTCCCCTCTCTCTCTCTCTCTCTCTCCCTCTCACCGCCCCCTCCATCTCTCTCCGTCTCCTCCACCCTTTCGGCCGAGTCACTAAACTGTTAGTGGAATCCGGTCTTATGAATCATACCAATCTTCACGCTTGCCTGACGTACATATTCCTCGGCCCGGCATTAACGCAAAAAAAAGGAAGGGGAAAGAGAAAATAAAGGCAGACGATAAATATTGCGACAATTTCAGAAGGCTGGCCTTCCTCACTGTATAGCTGACAGTCGCCGTGTGGTACGGACATGCAGGCCCAAAGTGCATACTCCGCGTGTGTGTATGATGGCATTCTCATTCAGATGCCGCGGGGAAGCAGCAAGCGGGAAAACGTTGAGAAAAATTTCTGCGAGGATGAATAATTATTGTTTGTTTTGCCGTGTTTTTTTTTTTTTTTCATTTTTTTCCCCCAGAAAAATCGAGAGTATACAGATAATGTTGTGAGCTGCGGCGTTTCTCTTTGTGGGGGACAAAACAATGACACGGCTCAATCTATCTAACCCCGATCGTCAACAAAACAGACGAAGCAGGCAGACCCCACAGGACCCCCGAGGAGCCGAGGCGGCACTGCCAGGCACTGCTCATCGCCGATCAATCACATCACACACCCGGACAAGCTCGACCCCGCGGTATACCCCGGTGGGGTACCCCGGTACCCCGGCCCCCTCAGGCCCAGACAGCGTGCCGCCAGTCGCGCGGCGGCGTCCGACCCGTCCAGCCAACCGACGAGGAGGCTGCAGGTACGTGGGTTCGATCCCAGCCGCCGCCGTCGCCGCGGCGCACGGAGCACACGCCGAGAAACAAAACCAAAGACGCGCGCGCTGCTCGGAAAGAAAAAGCGAAGGTGACGCGTCGTGTAACTTAATTTCCGAGCGCGCGGCGGCTCTGTGCTCTCTATGTGCCCCCCACGGCTCTGTGGCCCGGACCAGCGCGGGGTCAAGCGAACGTTTTCAGTCATGCTGTCAAACCGAGGGGTACATCCACATGGTAGAGTCACTGAACACCCAAGGGAACAATCTCATATGTGCAGTCTCCTCCAGTCCGTACCGGACCGAAATGTTTCCGAAAAAAATTTGGAGAGAGAGAGAGAGAGAGAGAGAGGAGGGAGAGAGGAGAGAGAGAGAGAGAGAGAGAGAGAGAGAGAGAGAGAGAGAGAGAGAGAGAGAGAGAGAGAGAGAGAGAGAGAGAGAGGGGCTGATGCCATGTTTGACCGTTGGTGGCAAAACCTATATCGTCCCGGCCTCCGCCAGGACCCCTATGACGTAGGCAACCCATCCGACAACGGTGCACCTCCTGGACACTGGTCGGCCGGCTGGTGCGGGTAGGCAACCCATTCGACATCGGTGCACTCCTGCACTTGTCCGCCGGCGGCGCGCTGCGCGGACTGGACGAGTACTACAGAAGGGTTTGTACTTTGGTTTGGGGCGCTCAGCGATGCCACAAAATGGCCGCGCGAGCCGAGCGAACATGGGGGGGGGAGTTCAATTTGCCAGTCCAATGCGCCGACATATCCTGTGGATGACCCCACGCATGTTGTCGGGGGCCCCGGACCAGGCAGGCGGCGAGGAACACGAAACACCCTGATGATTCTACGGCATATCACCTTCGCCGACGCCCCGGACTCTGCAGGGGGTCCCCACGCATATCCAATGAGTAAGCCAGGATGTCCTGCGCGAGTCCTTTGATGCGCCGCCACTCCGAACGACGATGCGCGCACGGCTAAGACATGGACGATTTTTCAACTGAATTTCGGTTGCGACCACTAAAATTTGGTCAAAGTGGACTAGATTTTTTTTTTAGTCCCGCTGATATTTTTTATTCGATTTGACTTCACTTTTCAGAGAGTGTATGTATCCACACCACCGCTCCCCAGCTTGCCTGCGGCTGACGGCGAGCGAACCGAACAGGTAAAGGCCGAATGAATGGGTTCGGTTCGGGATTCCGAAGGGGCGGATCATTGCGCCCTTGTTTCGCGTTGTTGCCGTTGGCAAGGACGAAGAATGCCATGTGTGTTGTTATTCGCAGCAATCCGCTCAAATTTCAGACACATCCGCAGGCTTCGCAGAGGCGATTTCGTTTTTTTTTCTCCTTTTTTCTCCTCTTTTTTTCTTCTTTTTACTTCTCTCCAGAACGCACGCCCCCGTTCGCCCCGTGTGTGGAGGTCCTTTGTTGGTGGTGTGAGAAGTGTTGATCGGGGGGCGTGGCCTTTTTTCGGGCGTTCGGCGTGTTTGCTGCCCCTTCCCCCTTTTATCGTGTCACCGCCTCGCCTTAGAGAGGCTGCTGCAGACGACCTAACCACACACTTTGCCGACAGAAGAAAAAGCTCCCGTTTGTTGTAATCGTCAGCCGGAGAGGCGGCGGTGCAGAACAGTTGGAACGTGCTGAGAGAGTGCAAAAACTCTCCCCCCCCCTCCCCCAACGACTCTAAATATGATCGCGTCAAACTGGCATGTCGTTCTGAAGGAAAATACAGGAGTTCGTTGGCGGATATACATTAAGTAATGAAGCAGGGACGTAGGAAGTAGGTCAGCGGTCAGGGTCACGTAAAATCACGTCACTTTTGACCGACTTTCTGCACAATGAACGGAATAGTGCCTGGGGGGTGAGCTGCTTGCTATTCGATCTGGCCTTCAGAGCTCAGAGCAGAGCGCAGCGGGTTTGTCTACCTCACAGGTTTTATTTCGTGACGTGTGTGCTTGCAGAGCGGCTGTCGTTCAGAAACCGTCTTTAAATCTAAGATCGGTCTCCAAAACTAAACGTGCTGTCAGGGATCGAACCACCGATCCGCGCCGTTGAAAGCAGGCGCGCTGACACGCGCTATGTGTCACGCGCTCACGCGCTCTAGACGCTTGCTCAGCTGACTCCAGCTGGTGGCAGGTAAGTGGGGGAGACCAAGACGCTGATCAGGGCCACCTGTGTTCTTCCTAACGACGCAGACAAATTTTTCACACTCGGAGGTTGGCCCGAGCACCTTCCGTCTCACTCGCACTGAGGCGTTATGGGCCGCCTCAGTCCCCTCCCGCTGGGCACTCCTTGACGACGGGCCGCGGCTGCTGCCTCATCTAAACGCGCGCAACAGCAGTATTCGGTCCATTTTCTTCCCGAAAACGGGCGCTGTCCGAGGATCGCCGTAACCACGAGGGGACGTCTTTGGTTCCCGGCCCGGCCGCCAGGGGCACGAGGTCTGCTGTATTCCTGCTTGTCATTCACGGCGGCCAATTTGGGCGCGGGTGGCGTCCGGGAGCGTCCGTACATTCCGGAGGCGTCCCTTCTCCGCGGGACAGTGACAGCAGCAGCAGTAGCGGTAGTGGTGGGAGCGCGGGCGCGCGGCGTTTGTTCCATATTCTAACGCGTTGCTTTCTTCCCTCTGAATTGACTTTACTTCGTTTTGTTTGTGTGTGAGAGGCAGAGAGAGAGAGAGAGAGAGAGAGAGAGAGAGAGAGAGAGAGAGAGAGAGAGAGAGAGAGAGAGAGAGAGAGGGGGAGGAGATCTGAGTAGTACTCACAAGGATGAGCCCAAGGCATCTGCATACGCTTAGCTACAGTGACGCGGGTCCGACATGGGCTGGGGCTTCTTCAGAGTCCACCGGGGGCCGGCGGGGGCCGGTGGGGGCCGGCGGGGGCCGGTGGGGGCCGGCGGGGGCCGGCGGGGGCCGGCGGGGGCCGGCCGGGGGGCCGGCGGGGGCCGGGGCGGGGGGGGCCGGCACGGCCGCCTGCGGGGGCCGGTGGGGGGCCGCACGGCCGCCTGCAGGCCGCCGCCGGCCGCCGCTGGCTCCCGTTGGCTGCGGTAGACACTCCGTCGCCGGGGCCTTCTCCCGGCCCCCTCCGCCCTGATGGCATCTGACACGCCGCTCCGCTGGCTCCACTCTGGCTCCGTCGGCTCCGCTCGGCTAGAATGAGCAGCTGAATCCATCCTCCCACAATCCCGACCACACATCACAAATCCCGTCCAGTGTTCTTCTCTCATCTCACGGCGAGGCGGCGACACCTTTCCGAAGAGACAAACACAACGACGGACAAGAGAACAGATGAAGTAGAAAAGCTCGTCAAAAATGGCGAAGTGAAGAGAAAATCCTGCGCCAAATTTTTGAATGATTCTTTAGAGCATTGCGAGAAATAAATCATGGAGCGCAGAGCGCAGGAACGCCCTCCGCTAAATTTTTATGGCTCGCGAATTCGCCTATTATAGGTGATGGTGGCATACATCTGGCACGCCGTTTGCGAAAAATGGCATACAAAACAGACGAACCCTTTCACGCCCTAATGACACGCTGCATTTTATGCGACTTTCATTATTAGTATTTCGGGCGGGTCGCGGTGGCACCGGCGGGGCGGGGCTACGCCGGGCTGCGCTAGGCCACACGGCCGTTAGCGCGCCAGATTCGCAAGGCGACATGCATGGCATTACGCGCGTCATAACCCTACGGCGCGTCATATTTCTGCGGCCGCTGGCTGCATCCCTTCCGAGGGGGATTACAAATTAAACAGTCGCGCACCACCAGCCATATCACATCGGGCACGCACCCTGTCGAAAATGTCCATTTGTGCCGTTAAGTTTTCAATTTCGCATCTTATTTAAAGAGAATGTTTTAACAGAGATGTGCTGGCTGGCGTACGGTTTGTAAAATTTTGATTCAGCTGGGCAGGCACGGCTGACGTATCAATTGCAGTCATTTGAGATCCGGCATGTTCCAATTCTGGTGTACTGCAAAGGTGAGACAGGATACTCGGCAGAAAATGCCTTGCTAAACAATCACAGACGCCAGGGCGGCAGAGATTCCCACGAGAAAGAAATAAGTAATGCCGATCAGGGGAGACAATCAGCATGGAATCGACTGCACTAAATTAAGGATAGTTTAATCATTGCCTTTGAAAGTATAACAGAAACTCCACCTCGTATCTGTTTCACGCAAATATTCATTATGAATCGGTCGCTACAACCGTGGCCCGCACCCCTTCCAGGCCGCAGACCTCCGCCGCTCTGTTTCTTTTCGCATATCGCACCCGTCGGTCGCATTGTCACATATGTCGCAGAGGGTCGCAAGGAAACATTTCAATTTGCGAAAAGGACTGATTCGCTCTGCATGCGTCCCGCCCCAAGGCGTCCCCCCCCCCTCCCATAATTTATGCGGCCGCTCTGGTGACCCCGCGACCTCAGAGACTGGGTCGGACTATTTGCAACATGTTGCAGAAAAGAAAAGGAAGAAGGAAGGGTTCTGCGTGCATCCTGCGTATGCATATCCTGCATCCTGCCCCGCCCCGACTGGGCCGACCAACCCCCGGGCCGGGGCTGCAGGGGTGCGTGTGCGCGCAGCGAGCGGCGGCCCAAGCGATAAAATCTTCATTACCACGGACCGGCTGGCATTCAGATCAGTTTTTAAGCTATTTAAAATAGAATGCCACCGCGGCCTAGGGGTAGACATTCATGGCTGCGTGCGCTGCTGCCAAACAATAGAGGGCACGTAGGGGCAACCTGCGCCCTCTCACCTGATCCTTGGCGATCTGAATATAGTTCACCTTGGTTGTTTTTTTGTGTTTTTTTTTACGCAGCAGTTGTGCATGCAAAAATACATTTGCATTTTTTCTGGTGCACCGACCCTTTTTTTTTTTTCTCCTGTACGAAAAGAGAAGCCACTTATATTTTGGCACTGTCATTAGCTCCCGTAGAAAGTGTAAATTTTGCGCAGTCAAGAGTTCCAGGAAAAGTGAACATTGCTACCCCCACACATACCAGGTGTCCCATTTGCCCCGTGACAAGGAAAAGGTAGGCAAGCCCGCATCGCACTAGCTCACTAGCTCCGTCGCTTTCTGTCTCAGCCGGACGCGTGAGAGAGAAAGAGACGGAGCTAGTGTGTTGCAGGCTTGCCTACCTTTTCCTTGTCACGGGGCAAATGGGACACCTGGTATGATCTTGTATGTTTGTGATACATCTCAATTTTTTTTCAGCCATGTGAAAAGACATGTTTTGGAGGAGTTTTGGAAGGAACTGGCTAGGCCGGGTTGGCCACTTCCGGGGTCTTGCGTTTGACTGACAGTGCGAGCGCTCCGCGAAACTGTCAAGGCGACATCTCAGTGCGGATTAAAAAAGAGACAACGAGTTGCAAAGCGAGAGCCGGTGGGTCCGGTGGGTCCTGCACGGCCTGCATGGCACCGCTCGGGTTACACCTCATATGTGCGCGCAATAGTATATTGTTTGCATGTCGAGTCACAGACGGATTTTCCCATCAGGAATGGCAACATGATGGCAAGCGGACCCCGCCAAAATACTGTCATACGTACGCATATGCAGAAAGGGTAACGGATCCACGAAGTGTAACATGCGAACGGCGTCCACGTCCTGGCAACGGCTCGTTTTTCAACTAACCAACGCGACACAAAGTCAAAAGTTGAGATAAAACCAGGAAGAGAAACTGTGAAAGGAATAGACGCTGCTACCGGAAGTTGTGCCACAGTCTTGGAGATCTCGTTTGTCGGACGGCATCGATGGCACGTCGTTCACTCTTCGATGGGTGGGCTCCGGCCCGGGCCCGCGCCTCCCAGATAGACTTCCAGATAGACTTCCAGATTGTGTCAGGTCCTGACGCCACCGTTTAGTCATCCAAAGGTCCGAATCAAACCCGAATGGAGACACGAATCGAAAAAGAAGAGGGTTCGATTGGAGGGGTAACGGAGGAAACAGGATGCTAGCTTATCATACGAGCATTGACTACCGAAGGGGGAGCAGCCATAAAACATCACAAATTTTTGAAGTTTAAACTCCGAAGCACAGGGATTGCGTGATATCTGAATCAGGGCACTGCAAAATATACACATCAGGTTCTACTTTCGGACAGCTTCATCCTGACCGATTCATCGCAGACCTATTTACCCGGGTGACAAAATAGACATCACCTCGACGTCGTGAAAAGCGCATGCGCACAAAAGGTCCGTACTGAAGATGTCTCGTCTTTCCCCGCGCGCACTATGCACTGTTGCACTGTTGCACTCGATTGCGCCAAAAGTGACAAATTTGAGGGTCATGTTCGGACCATTCGGACGACGACGCCTTCGCGGAAGCGACCGAGGAAACCGTATGTGCAGCCGGGGGATGCATCGTGTGAATGAATGAATGAATGAAAGGAGCCGTGCGTGCGGGGACCACAGGGACCATGAATGGGATTACTATCCGATTCAAGGCGGATGGACGCACCCCCTTTGTACCGCCCCTATACACCCCCACCCGCTTCATCCTCTGCGGTGAAATATGTCCCCTCCCCTAGATGGCACTACTTATAATACCTGGCGCATTTGACATCGGCGGCCGAGGCAGGAAGTCCCCTGACACGTGGAATGATACCCACGCTCCACCATTTTGTACGATGGATTGCAACTTTATTCGGCCGCCTCCCACCGAAAAGCACACACACACACACACACACACACACACACACACACACACACACACACGCACACACACACACACACACCCTTGAAGTCCATAATGTCCCGTCGCTTTCCTCTGTGAGTGTCATAGCCGTTCATTCACTACGCACTCCTCGTCATATTTTATTTTTTCCAAATCACACAGCAGCCAGTAGAGCACCGCGTACCACTTACAGTCCGGTTAGTTGAGCTCGACTCTCTCACGGGAGCCAGCAGCGTCAACATCAAGCACTCTCCCACTTCACTTCATTATTCGCACGGTCACAACCGTTAACGCCAACAGATTTGCCACACTCTTTGTGCGACTCATTGACTCGGTGATGAGGACGGCCGGCTCCTGGGCGGTCACTGGGACCGGATTGGACCACCTCAAAGCGGCTCCGCACTGCTCTGCACACACAGAGCCACCGCCGCCTCCGATGCTGCTTCGATATCTCAAACGCGCTGCACTAGATTCGTGACCGAGATCTGAGGACAGAGCGCCTCCAGGTGGTCGCTTAGGCCCACCGGTATGCGAGGGGTCGTCCACAAAGTACGAGACGTGATCTCCTTCATGTGGATGCTGAGACGGCTGTAAGTAAGTGCACTTTATAAAGTGACGGTCTTCCGACCGACTGATTTGTTCTAGAGCAGATCGGCTCGCGGACTTCTGTGCATGGCTGCTTCATGGGGCATTGTGGCGTCCCACACCCACAGCCTCGGCGGCAAGCAGCCTCTCCACAAAGTCTCAAGTGTTTCCAGACCTTGGCTGTTCGCGGTTCCCAATAGAGCCGGGCCGCAACCTTTTGATCTGCGAATAAAGGGATAGGAGGTCGCGGCCTTCGAGCTGCTGCTGCTGTCCGTGCGGCTGTCTCATCGTGGTCCGAAGCCAACAAAACTGACAAACCTTCATCAACTGTATATGCTAACTTAATGAACATCATTTTTTAACCTAATGTACGAGCACGTTTACAAAACCTCGTCCCAGATTCCTTTGGGAAAATAGCACACAGAATATACTGAGGCCTGCGAGTCTTCGTTGATCTGAACGTGTTTGTATGCATGCATATCGTTGTGGGTAAACCAAGTGGACACACGCTCACACATAGCGGTTTTGTTCAAAAGAATAGATTCAAGTGTGGCGAGGTGAGATGTGAAGCGTCTCAGTGTGCGCAAAGGGCTTTTGGCTCAACCACAATGCCCTTGAATCCGTGCATACGGCTTTTGTGGAGAGAAGAGATCAGCCCCATTTTTACCGATTCTCCTATTTCGACAGTTCATCGAGAAGGCCGGAGCTTTGAAGGCAAATGACAGCCTAGGAGAATATTATATATCTTTTATAAAGAATCCGTGGAGTAAATCAACCGTACGGCCAACATAGCATGGTGACGTGTGACGTACTCACCAGTAACAGTGAAAACACTGTTCAAAATTGAAACTACTGAAAATTAATAACTCGTTTGCCGATTATGAAAATACCATCACACGTCACGCGGACGCTAAATGTTTTCTCATTGATGCAATGATAATTTGAGGCGCTGCTCACTCGCTCTCGTGGTGAGGTTCCCGCCAGAATCGCACTCAGCGATCTCCTCTCCTTTTCGCACAGCGTAAAACATAGGTGTGCCGGCGGCTCCGCAGTGGCTCCGCAGCGGCTCCTGGCGGTCTGGCGGCGTCCTTCAAGGGGGATGCACTCGAAGCGTGAGTGAGTGGGTGACATTCATTGTTCGCAGGCTGTGAGAACACGGTTCGAGTGGTGCGCGCGGGGAACCGACAAGATGCCACACGGACCGGGCTCCGCCAGGCTCGCAGTGCTGCACACACCAGCTGCACTACAAGTGAGTCGTGAGGCTGTTGGTGGCGGCGCGTTTGACGCAGTGCTGCCGACGTCTTCAGAGCGAATTAGCCGCGCTTCTTGTGTCGGCGAAGGATTATTTGCACACACTGTTAGCAAAGGCGATGCCGTTGTCAATGCTGCAAATTCCATTCTACGGTCCTAAAGGTGATCGAGGAATGCTATCGTCTCGATACCGGAATCGACATAGTCCATGAGGAATCCTAAAACAGGCTGCTCATCGGCCTATGTTGGGTTCTTTGTGCCCACGGTTAGATGCCACTGGACAGAGCATTCGAAGATTACATTGTCAAAAATCGATATCATCAAGAAAACTGTACAGGAGTCCGTCACCCTTCACACCTGCTGCCTATTGGCAGCCTGTCATTGTGAGATCAGAGGTTAACAAGATGTCGGGGGCACTAATCAGGCCTTCTCTCCTCGTGATTACGACAATCGGACATAATGGAACACGCCGATTAGTTCTTTTCCCGGGGTTCGCCAGGAGAACGCCCCCCCCCCCTCTCTCTCCTTCCACCCACGCCACTCCCACTCTCTGTTTTCTCTCTCTCTCTCTCTCTCTCTCTCTCTCTCTCTCTCTCTCTCTCTCTCTCTCTCTCTCTCTCTCTCTCTCTCTCTCTCTCTCTCTCTCTCTCTCACCCCTTGTTCATAACCTTTTCAGCGCATTGTTCGGCTGCGTGAAGAGAAAAATAGCGCGGACAAGAGGCTATTATGGGGAATGAGTGCGGGGGTTTTGTCCGCCTCCCTGTGTTTGGCAGCTGAGTGACGCATAACTACGTAAATAGGCGACCATGTTTGCCTTTCTGTCTTGAGACTCGCATTGTTTCCCCGCCGCGTGATTCCCACTTCCTCGTCCGAATTAACCCGTGCAAGTAGGCCTGGTCAACGTGCACAGATTTCGAAAATTTCTGGGAGTTTCTGACAATTTTCGGTAAGCTTGTGCGTTGTGCGAACTTACGTGAGAGTTTAGATTGAATTTCAGGAAATGCCAATTAATTTTTCGAATCTATAAATAGATTTATCTGAAACTCTGTTTTACACCTGTCGGGGCCATTTTTCCTCCTTGAGGTCAGGGCACGGGCGGATGAGATCCACATCGACTGGGGCTCAGCACTAACCCACAGCAGCAGCCGCTGCTTCTTCCGACGGTAACCAATCCCCGCACTGAGTCATCCCACCTCCCCTGGCCGCGCAGCGAGAGAGAAATGGTAACCAATCCTCCCTCTTTCCTTTCTCCCTTTCGCCGCTCCATCCGTCGCGAAAAGAGGGAAGGGAAGGGCGAGAAAGGGTCGCTCTCTTGTGGCGTGAAATACGGGCGTGGCATGCGGGGCTCCTGTGGGCCCCGTGGGGCTCGCCTGCGCCCCGTGGCTGGCCTGTGGCGGGCGCGGCTGTAATCACATTATGGAGGGGGCGGAGCGTGGTGGCGGGGGGCGGAGGGGCGGAAGGTATAATTACGATGACGCACCAACCGGACTCCTTCATCCCTTCGCGCGACAAACAGAAAGGTGTGTTGATGGTTTCGCACGTCCGGAAAGGAGAACGACAAAGGCTTCCCGCTGTGGAAGCTAAGTTTTGGAGCCCTGCCGCTCAATGCCTCCATCTGCGGCCAAAAAGAAAGGCAAAAAAAAAACTGTAGCAGGGCATCTCCATCAGAAGTGTGGCTAGACTTCAAAATTAACTGGAAATATCAAACTGTTCATTATTAAATTTTAGAACCCGTTCTGGGATTCTCTTGAAATCTCGGTCAGAGTTTTCTCTTCCCGTGGCCAGAGCCCGACAGCCCGCTTCCTCCTCGCCCGCCGGAGACACTCAGAGCTGCGTACTCCTTGACGTCCCGGGTGGTGCACACACGAGTGCGCGGTGCGCGCGCCCAGCCAGGCGTGCAGGCCGCCGTGGACGCGCCGACGACGAGGCCTCCGTCAAGAGGAAACGAGAGCCCTCCATCGACGACGTCACCAAAGCCCGTCAGAGGAAGTGCATGTTCTCTCACGTCGCCATAATTTGCTCGCTGCGTTGCACTGAGGAATATGGTGGGAAACTGCACCACGTCTATCAGGGTGCAAAAAAATTGCAAGTAGGTGACATTTTCCACACAGTAACTTTTGGGGACGAAGCACATGAAATCCACCCATATGTCTCTCTCTCTCTCTCTCTCTCTCTCTCTCTCTCTCTCTCTCTCTCTCTCTCTCTCTCTCTCTCTCTCTCTCTCTCTCTCTCTCTCGCCCGCTGTCACACAGCCCGTATCCCTCTCTCCGCCCCCACATGGCCTCGACTATTAGCGACGCGGCGACGCCTCAGTCCGATTCTCGAATAGAATCGTCAACAGCCCCACAATGGGCCGGCGCGGCGTGCCGGCGGCATCTGGGATGGACGTCGACGTCCAGCGTCCAGTCCAGCCGTGTCCATTCTAGAGAGTCGCCAGCCGGCCGGCCGGACGGTGCCAGTGGTGGCGGCGGTGGTGGTGGAGGAGTCCAGCAGCCAAAGCCCCTCCCGACAATGCAGCAATTCGCCGGAGCCTCAATGGCCGACAATGCTACAATGCGTGTACTATAGCCGCCGCGGGGCCCGCAGGCTCCGCAGAGCATTGTGGGACCGCCCCAGCGCTGGCCCTTATTGTCGGACGTGAACACCCCAGAATGTAACGCCCGCCCGCCGACGAATAAATCCACTCGATTCACCGCATCCCTCTGTTCCCGACAATAATATGTACTTAGCACCGGCACGTCAGGCCATAGGCGGCCATAGGCGGCCATAGGCCACAATCACAGGAGGACATAACAGCAGCAGTGCCGGCGCCACCAACAGAATGTGTGTTGCCCAACTGGACAGTTCGCGGGGCGAGGTTAGAGTACTTTCCGGGCAGCGGAACGGTCAGTTACGGGCCAGAAAGAAGATGGCGAGGCCGTGGGAGACCTGGGCGTGCGTTTTGGCGGGAGACTTGGGTAACGGCGACAGGGCCATTGCCGCCACTTGCCAACAGCGTTTCTGTAGGACTCATCTTCACAAAACAGCTTTTGCGGCCTCGAGTCTGCAATACAGCAGAGAACTGGACACTTGCATTTTCATTTCTATGGAGACTAGGTTAGTGTTATGGGCGTGGAGGTCAGACAAGGTCTAAACATGATGCGGAGAGCAGTCAGCCCCATCAGATGTTAGGTGTTACAGTCGTGAGAGTTTTCGCAGATTTATCGTGTACAGTCCGACGGCCAGCAACTCCATATCGAAAACTCAAAGTGCCGGGACTTACTAATTTTAAGTTTTCTTCTATGCACGCATCGTACATTAGATCTTCCTGATGTTTTGAACAGTGTATGTAGTATAGTTCCCCGGAGCTTGGATTTGCACCCTCATACCTAAACTGCTAATTTGGTTCGGTGTCATGCTCAGTGGGTGTGCTGCAGTGTAGTTTCCCACACCCACAGGCCACAGGCCACAGGACGCAGCATAACAACCAGGATCGTGGGGCGGTTCGGCCAGGCCAGGGCGTGACCGCAGTTGGTCATCCATTGTCCAGTTTGCGAGTTTGGGTCAGCCGGCGCTTGTATCTGAGCAGCTCTGCCACAATTCTCCGCAATCCGACCAGTCACACCCAGATCGTGCTGGATCAAAAACACGATCCAAGGAGAAAAAAAAATTGTTCTGAACCGTACGCTCTATTGACATTATCGAACCTTTTGACCTTTTCCATCGTTTCTAACTGCAAACGTCATCAATCAAAAGTAAAATGTGGGTCGATCGAGTTGTAAAAAAAAGATACAAGGAAGATCCTCCATCGAGTACAAAGCACCTTCCTCGCGAGACAGTCAGCACGGAAAGCATTTTTCGCGTCTGCTTCCGGTCGTGGGGAAGATATGGCGGTTTCTTTCTATCAGAGAAAGCGAGAGGAGAGACACCGTATTGAAGTGAATGTACCGAATGATCTTTCCGCCTATGATTTTTATGGTGCGCATCGTGGCCACGCATGAAAGCGCGTGCCGCGAGGGGGGTTCGGTCATTTAGAGGAGAGGGAGCAAGGAATGGGATCCAGTGACGGATACACAGAGAGAGGTGGTGGTGGGTATGGCGAAGCAGGAGCAAGTCGGTTGTTCGCTCCCAGCGTTTTATAGCTGTGTTATTGCCTGCGAATTCTCGATTTGCACCCTTTCAGCTTCATTCAGAGTGCAAGTGGGGATTTAGTGCACATCGCGGGCTCCGCGGTGATAATTTTCTCGGAGACTCACGCAACTCCAGCAACGGCGGTGACGCAGGATGTGGGACGGCCTGCTCACTTTGGACAGAATTCGCAGAGACGCATCCTCTATCTTCTCGTAAATCAAGCGTGGACGAGTCCCCGCGGTATCCCCGGCATGAATTATTAACCCATGCTGAGTTCAAGTCAACCGTAGTGCAACGATAAGGGGCACTTGAGCCCCCCAGACGAAGTGTAGCGAGGTGCCTATAGCAGAATATCGCTCAGGGCGTGTAACGGCTGGATCAACCGCTTGCAAGCTAAAAAATTCCAGCGCTTACAGCACCGAGTCGCCCTCGTTAACTCAACGATGAGTGTTCATAAAAAATTGTTAATCACAACTTCGAATTTAGGATTAGCATTTTTTTTGTCGCGGTGATATATAATCGGTCCGGTGCGGATGTGTGTTGCGGCGGCAGAGGGCGAGGGTGGGGCGGAAACAGCACCCAACCTAACCTAACCTAAC